>NQII01001620.1:102774-293530 GCA_002778355.1 Clitarchus hookeri
AGCAGCAGGAGTCAGCTCCCAGAGGCGCGGGCCTTATTCGCTGAGGCCCCGCCACCAGCTGAAACCACCCACTACATGCTGTGCCTAGCAGAGTGGAGGGACACATGAGGGACTGCGCAGTTAAGTGGTCACCGGAGGAGGGGCCGTTTGACGTGAACTGCACGTTTTCGAGTCCTTTTGCACACTGGCTGCCGTAGTATGTCCACACTAGATGCACCACACCGACAGGCTTGTGGACACGAGTGCATTAGTGTTTATTATTTATTCAGTTTATTTCGTCAGTGGATTTGTTAATAGTGTCAGTGTGTAATTAATGAATAATTTGTTTTGTCATTGGAGACAATCTGCCCAGCCACAGCCAGAGACATGTGACATTCTACATTTGGCAATGCTGTGGCTGGTGCAATGAAAACATTTAGAATAAGTATTATCATTTTTATTATGTATTTGTGTAAGGGTAATTATGTTTTCTTGTGTTAATTTAGTTCATATCATTTTCCATCCCATAATCATCTTTCAGTGTATATTGTGTTTCACCGTTTCACCGCATGGCGTCAGCTGCGCCTAGGTAGCGGAAGCCGGCGCACATTTCCGGCCAGTATTCGCCAGGACTTGGACGAGCTCGGACGTACGCTCTCCCCACTCCGCAGAAGCCCTAGCAAGGACATCATCTGTCGAACAGTATCCAGTCGCATCCATAACGTTATAAATCATTATCATCATCTCTTTCCTTACTTAACTTGCATAGCGCCGAGGGGAGAGCGACGTTATTATTTATCGGGAATCAAAAGTGCATTTCGAGCTTCACATGATAAGACCACGTGGTCGCTTGTAGTTCCGGGCCATTCAGGCCACGTGTCTTCTGTATAGTTGAGTGTACATAACGGGGTAATAAATACCTTAACAACCAGCACCACTGTTTTTATTGATAATCAAGTAAGGCGTGCGAGGTGGCCCACAACCTCGGCAACGTGTGTATGACGGAGTGTTTACCAGAGTCCCTAGGCTGTCGGCCGAACGACCCTACATCTCATCAGCTCACCGCAGAGCTGTGGCGCCGGGCACACACATATTACTTTACAACTCTGGAAACACCGCAGATCGAGTTGGCTTTATCGTCGTAGCCAAGCTTGGTCACGTCATGTTTTAGTCTGCATCACGATGGCGACGTAACAGAAGGCGTTCTGTGTTATTGAGTTTGCTAAATGTGAATAGGTTACGACTGTTCAACGTGAATTCCGTCGCAAATACGGACGTCATCCTCCCGATAGGTGGGGTATCGTATGTTGATTTCGTCGGTTCCGTGACACAGGGTGCTTTTGTAAAGGCAAAATTTCCGGGCACACATGTGTGTCCGAATAGAATGTGCAACGGATTCAACAAGCGTTCATTTGCTGTCCCAGAAAATCAACTCGACAAGCTAGACAGGAAATGCAAATCCCTCAATCGACGGTATGGACAGTGTTGCGAAAGCCATTGCTGTACAAACTATACAGGGCACAGCTTGTACAGGCTCTTACCGAAAGGGATAAAGAACTGAGACGGGATTTCTGTGCGTTCGTTCTTGCCCAGAACGAGGTAGACGATGCCTTCATGTCTAAGCTGGTTTTAGCGATGAAGCGACGTTCCATACAAATGGTAAGGTGTACCGGTACAACGTTCGGATATGGGGTCACGAGCCTTAATATGAAACCACGGAACACGAGCGCTCTTCCCCCAAAGTGAACATGTTTTGCGCTGTATCAAAAGACACTGTTTTCGGCCCTTTCCTTTTTCACGAGCTCATTGTTACTGGAATCCCTTATTTGGACATGCTTACAGAGTGGTTGTTTCATCAGTTAGAAGAGGCTGTTGGGGACTTAATTTTCCAGCAGGATGTTGAACTACCCCATTGGCACCTAGCTGTTAGCGGATACCTGAACGAGACGTTGCCGAACATTGGATTCGTCTANAAATTTCCAGCAGGATGTTGAACTACCCCATTGGCACCTAGCTGTTAGCGGATACCTGAACGAGACGTTGCCGAACTTTGGATTCGTCGAGGAGCAGCTGGTGACCAGACTCTTCATCACTGGCCCCTAAGAAGCCCGAATCTTACCTTGTGCGATTTTTTTCTGTGGGGGTACATAAAGAACCAAGTGTTTCGTCCACCATTGTCGGCTAACATTGACGACCTCAAAACGAGAATTTTTGGCGCCATCCAAACCGTAACATCGAACATGCTGACTGGAGTGTGGAACGAGTTTGATTATCGCGTAGATGTCGTTCATTTATTCATAGAATTCAGCACCTCTGGCAGGAATCTAACATACAATTCTCTCCATTATATCAAACTATATACATTTATGGAGTTATACTTCGCGAACAACTATGTAGTCAACAGATCTATATTTAACATATTAGGAAATACTCAGCATACTATCATACTATATACATTAATGTATTTAAGCAATGAGTACAAAGGACCGCTCAGGAGTTTATCAGAACATTACTGTCATACTGTCACATGTGGATAAACCAATTTGAAAACATCTTACAGGAATCTATCTGTAAATTCTCGGTATAAATATGATAATTAACACATTTGTGTATTAAGATTTCAACAAATCTGGCCTGTAATCTTTCATTAAATTCGTGGCATTGGTGTGAGGTCGAGGGTGGAGGATGATTGAGACGTCGTAGATTAACTGTTACTCGTGCAAAGTTCTGGCAGGAAACACTCACCAGTGACATCTTGTTGGTAGCTTATCGGCTGCTCTGCTGTGGTGGGTCGTGGCTGAATCACTCAGATGGCTAGGCTGTTCTCCCACTCCTCTACATCTCATTTGAGGATGAGTTAATTATGGCGCATTAGGCTGCCAGATGTGGGCAGTCGCGTTCGGCCCATTACCGCCGCGGGTGGCGGTTTTGAGGTGGACAGTTATGCTGATATGGAATTAATTAAATGCGGGGTTGTATGGCCACTCCACAAGCCAATAACACACTGATGGAAGTAAATTTTACACTGAAAAACACTTAAAAACTGTAAAGTACTGGTTGGTCGGTCCAGTTTACTATATGTCGTCAAGTGGAGAGGCTTGTGATTAAAAACGCTTGACTAAGGATTGAAGTCATTTATTGACATTTTAAGCCAGTACATGCCATGGTGACGGTGCTCACATCGTCGTTAAACGGACCCGGCGCACTAAGCCAATCAGGGGCTAATGCGGGGAAACCGAGTGGGTGCTCTCTGAGTTACATTTCATAGTTAAGCTTCTGGGGCTTTAATTATGCTGGAGGTGGAGAGGTGCTCCCTCCGGGCGATGAAATTACGTTATGTCAAATGTTACAGTTGAGAAAAGTGCAAATTTTTGTTCTTGATAACAGATAAATATAAGTTGTTGAAGTGCCCAGGTCTCGCAGACTGTGCTGCCAACTCCGATGAATGCTGGCTTCAAACTTAATGGCTGCCGGCATATTTATGGCCACGTGCTGTGAAGATGTCGAAAGTTGGACGAAGCGAGCCGAAAAGAAGGTGGAAATTGGGTAGAATCCTTAATTGACATATTGAGTGATTGGGGAAATTGCCTTAACTAATTTGTGGTTTGGCATTTGCCCTAACAAATAGATACATGTTCTAAAATCCACACACTCTACTAAAATATTCATGACAACACATTTTTGTGTTGTTAGTTTTACTTATATGTTTGGCTGAAAATATGTCTAAGTGATTCTGTAAACCTTGTGACTGCTGAAAACAAAACATACACCCTTCTACATCTACTATGCATAAATAAATTAACAAAAACTGACTTGCCCCATATCAGGTGATGCCTGTAGGTTAGCACAGGTGAAGCCCCCGTGTCTTTAAGATGTCATAAACATACATACAGTATGTTAATGCACAAATAATGGTACAATAATGTAACCGTCTCAGGCTAACAGTTTGCGAGAAAATAGACTAAGTTTGTAAGGTTGCACTTGGTTGCCTGCCAGGTACACGGCCAGTGTTGCAAGGCAGGTCATACTACATGATGAGATAGTTGCACATGCAGCTGTGAGTTAGCACTGCTAGCATAGTTGACAGGGTGGCATTGTACTGTTGGTTCGCAACATGGAGAGACAGTACACATGCGCATAAATGGTGGATATGCATCTCAAGTATGGTGCTGTGGGTGGCTATTCAAGAGCAGCACAACATCTATATGAACAGACCTTTCCAAACAGATGCCATCCAGGTCATCGGATGTTCACGTCTGTAGACAGATGGTAGCACAAGACCAGAACATTTACAGCCAACAGGTATGACACTGGCATGATACGCAAAATCTGGACTGCCAGGTTTGAGGAGGAAGTGTTGTAATGCATCGCCGATTCGCCATCAAGTAGCACACGTGGAATCGCTCCCACGATGCATGTGAGCCACTAAGGTGTGTTTAGCATTCTTCACGAAATCTAGCTACACCTGTATCATCGGGAAAAGCTGTAGACCTCACAACCAGCTGATTTCCAGCCATATGTCGCTCGCTGGCTTTCCTTGATACATTCTGTAGACAGGCGAGCCTGCTTTCACGCATAATGGCATTCTCAACAGTCAAAACAGTCACACTTAGAACAATATAAACCCACATGCAAAGGTTGAACACCACACACAAGTGGCATTTGTAGTTAACGTCTGTGCCAGCATTGTTGACGACAACCACATTGGACTGTACTTCTTGCCACCACGTTTGGCTAGCCACCCTTATCGAGAGTTTTTAGAGGACATACTGCCTGTTCTGTTGGAGGATATGGATTTACAGTGTGTGTGTGGTACAAGCACGACAGAGTCCCTGCACACTTCAGTTTGGAAGACTTACACCACCTTACCACTACATTTGGCGAGCGTTGGATAGGCAGAGGCGGACCAGTGAGGTGGCCACCGTGCTCCCCAGACCAGATGCCACCTGATATCTTTTAGCTGAACTTCGCACCCGGATTACTGATGCTTGCACTATCATTTACAACACCTCACACATATTTTCCCGCGTCAGATTGTCGAGACTGCATTACTGCCATTTGTGTATCGAAGCTGGTATTCGCCATTTTGAACAGTTACTATAGAACACACACACATGAATGATTTACAAAGCACATTCTCGTGCAGATACCTTTTGTGGTCTTCCCCTGAGAATTACAACTACCAGCAGAGCTTGTACTGTACTAGCATGCGGTCCTGTACCAACATGCGGGGGTATGGGTCAGTAACTCCCTCAGGAGGAAAATTTCCGGGCGTTTCAGGTAGTTTGGCAGTACTGTGCTATAGTAGCCAAGCCTGGTTACCGCATCGGCCCTAGAAAGGGCGGATGACGTGTCTCTTATAGCCTCTCTCCACTCATAGCGACCCAAGACTACCAGTGTTACCCCTGTGCTTTGCAAATTGGGCTCCACCACCCATCTCCTTATGGGAACCAGTTTCCTCTTGGCTGGTCAGAGGTATCTGCCATGATGGCTTGGGCCGATAGTTAGTACCTAGGCCCGACCACTTGGCGAGGTGTTGGACCACTTGACATTCAGGCCGATGGGGCCCAAGACAGGAATTTCCTGTGTGAAGAAATTCTAATGTATGGTATTGGTCAGTGCCCGATGATGGCTCCTCCAACTGTTCTGCTAGTGGTAGGGAGTGGTGGCGACGGCTTAAAGGCTGTGATGACAGAAGGAAGACATTTGAGTGAAAACGATGAAAAATTTCCAAATTCAAAGCCAGGTCTGCCATCCCCGACTTCGGTATATCCCGATAAATCGAGGACAGATGCCGCTCCGAGCCGATCGTACTCCGCCCTTCCTGTGGGCATGCAGAGCATTGGTGGGGCGGTCGGGTAACTGAAAACCCACTAGTGCCATGGTAAATAAGTGGGAAGACGGGCTGATCGGGTTGGCCCCACCAAAGGTTTTCTCTGGTGTGCCGATCACTAGAGGTTGGACTCGTGCTGGCAGTGGTTAACTCTGTATGCTGGAGGAGGTTTGGAGAGATTCCCCCTCTCAAAGAAAGACCAGGTGGTGAGCGGCAACCCGCTCCGGTTGTGTCATGGAGAGACATTAGGGGTCCAGATAGTACCACAGTCAGACCACATGCTTGGTGTCTGAGTACGAGGGTCTCAGAACCTTGTGGAAGGGTGCTTTCGGATGTACTTGTGTATCAAGCCAGGGCTTTGTATTTGTTTACCACAGGTGCATGGCTGGGACACCTGTGATGAGAGGGCGTGATCCCTCTTCCCTGCCGAGTGGGCGGCCGAAGCGCGGGATGGCTCATTTGCTAAGAGTGCTGCGTTAAAATATAAAAGTATGGTGGCCGAGAGGCTGCTGTATTTGCATCACATACGTACTAACATGCTGTCGCCATTACCTGCATTCACATACAGCAGTCAAGCAGTATTCATACAGCCTTCCTTGGAATGCAGGTTGCATACCTGGCAGACAAAAAGGGCACCATTACAAACATTGTCTCTAACACTGTTTGCCTGAGAGTGTTACATCACGGTAATGCATTTCTGTGCAGTAACATATGATTATGATGTATTTACAAAATACCCGAGGGACATAACATACCACCCCCTAGTGTCTCAATGTAGGGTATGATAGTACACAACAACAATTCGCAGGTTTCAGGTTTTGGTCACAGAATGGCTCTTTAATCTCATGAAGGTCTCATTATTTTCCTGTAGAACCATTTTAAATATTGATTTCTAAAGGTGGCTACCTCCTGTATGTTTCTGTACGACATTGTTCGTATAATGGTTTCTATCCCATTTCGCATACGGAATCACCTCACAGTATTTGTACCTGTTGTTCAGGACCATCCTGTACATAAACGAGGGCTGATTAAGAAGTCATGGCAACTATTGTTTATCTCCCAGAAAAGACCCAACATAGGAAATGGACTATGTACGGTTGGAAGTGTACTACATGTATGTTTTAAAGGTCACACTAAATGAGGTATGGATGCAGGAACGTCCGGCAAAGGACAAAGACAAACATGGCTGCTTGAAAACACTATTTTTTTAAATATATTCTCGTAACAAATGTATACAATCATGAGAACAGTTATGTATCGTATGTGTACGAACATTTTAATATCCTTAAAAGTAGTCTCCAATGTTGTCCACAGTTTGTTGCCAGTGATGAGGCAGACAGGAAATACCATCGGCTACATGACGTCCATCAATATGTGCCACCCCTCATCGAAGTGCTGTGACGATGTCTGCCTCATCGTTTGCAACGAACCATGGAAAACTTTGGAAACTGCTTTGAAGAACGTTAAACATTTTGTACATGTACAATAAGTACCCGTTCGCATGAGTGTATATAGTTTGTACGAGAATATATATATTAACTGTAATTTCAAGCAGCCATGTTTGTATTTGTTCCTTGCCGGATATCCCGGCATCCATACCCCATGTGATGTCACCTTTAAAACATACATGTCGTACACTTTAAACCGTACATAGTACATTTCCTGTGTTGGGTCATTTTCGGGAGATGAACAATAGTTGCCATGACTTCTTAATCAGCCGTCGTAAGTGGGTTGTCCTCATAGTTCAACACTTCTGGCACTATCTCTCATTAATTTTTGGCATAATAATATTCTACATGCATTTGCGTAGTAATGCTCCGAGTTGGAACAGATCTGGCTGGAATATATCAGCGAATTCTTGACAAACTGTATATATAAAGTTAGTTATTTTAGCAGTTAAAAACTTCTGGTAGGGACTTCTCAATACATTTTTGGCATACTATCTTACCATGTGCATTTGCGAAGTTACACTTCCTTTACAAAACACCATTTGTAAATCTAGCAGTAAATTCTCGGCAAAGTTTGTACTTTGCTGGGTTCAGAATGTACAACATAGCTGGCCGAAATCTATGAGTAAGTTCTCGGCAAAGTATTATACTTTATACAATAGTATAATTATCAGAGATCAACAAATATGGCGAAATCTATTATAAATGCTCAGCATACTGTGAAAATTCTGTAGTTATCCGGATTCATTCCATTTATTGGAAATATGTGAGTTAATTTTTGGAATAAATACGATACTATGTATAATTTTGTAATAAGAATTTAGCAAATCTCATGGGAAATCTATCAATAAATTCTTGGCATACTATTAAATTTCTGTAATAATGAGGTTCAACATACTTGGCAGGAATATATGTGTAACTCCTCTGAATATTATCATAGTACATACAATTAAATTTTTATACATACAATACAAGAGACTGGTCAGAATCTATCCATAAATTCTTGGTTCATTGTAAACAATTGTGAGGTATACTCAGACTCCAACACAACTGGCTTTAATATATTCATAAATACTCTGCATAACATCATACTATACACATTTGTGTGGTAATTCTCCGAATTCAAAAGATCTGGCAGAAATATATAACTGTAAATTATAGGCATATCAATAATATAAATAATAATGAGGTTATGTATCGAGTAGAAAAGACCGTTCGAGAATCTATCAGTAAATTATCATGGTGCTGTACATGTGTGGGTAAAGCAAGTTGAGTATGTCTGCCAAGAATCTATAAGTAAATTCTCAGTAAACATATGATACTAAATGTGTTCGCCATTATATTATATCACTGTAGTTATCAGGGTTCAACGAATATTGCAGGAATTTAAGGAAAAAATCTCTTCATACTATAATGCTATATACATTGTGGTCTGAGTACAACATATCAAGCAGGTGCATAAGTGCAAATTCTCGGCTTAAATAAACATACACATTTTAGTAGTTATCCTCCAAGTTCAATAGATATGGCAGGAATATATCTGTAAACTTTCGGAATTGCATATATAACTTTACTCAATGTTTAAGATTTCTGGCAGGAATCTATTATTAATTCTTGGTATACTACATCACTTTATACGTCTATGAACTAATATAGCGAGTAAAAAAGATCATTTGCGAATCTCTCAGTAAATTTTCGCCATGCAGTATATATTTGTATGTAAAACAAGTTCCAAATATTTGGCAGTAATCTATGAGTTAATTCTCAGGAAAAATATATCTTTATACATTTGTGTAAACAGGGTTTCAACAGATCTGGTGGGAATCTGTTAGTAAATTCTCGGCATGCTACGAAATATATCTAGCAATTGGTTCAATACGCCATGCAGAAATCTATCAGTACATTTTTATAATAAAATAATGCTATATATATTTATGGAATTATACTTGGAATGTAACAGACTTGTCGGCCATCTAACAATAAATTTCCGGAATTTTGTACACATTGGTGTGATGACCTTCAATCTCAGCATGTCTAGCACTAATCTTTCCATAAACTCTCAGCATAATATAATAGTATATACATTTTTTAGTTTTTACATTTCAACAAATATGGCGGGGATCTATCAGTAAATTTTTGGCATACTATTATAATTCCATATGGAGGTTCAACACACCTGGCAGATATCTATGAAAAAAATTCTTCGCCTATTATCATAGTAAATGTGTTGTTATATTCCGAGTTAAAAATATCTGGCAGGAATCTGTTAGTAAGTATTCGGTATACTATATATTTTTGTTACACACGAGTTAAAAGTACCCAGCAGGAATCTATAAGTAAATTCTCAGAATACTATTTACATTTGTGATATATACTGATGTTTCCAAGTATTGTGACAGAAATCTATAATCAAATTCTCATCATACTTTAATACTATATACATATTTATGAAATTATACTTTAATTACAAAAGACCATTCGTGAATGTATTCGTTAACTATTGCTATATTGTACACATCTGTGGGCAAACAAATTTGAAAATGTTTGGCTAATATCTATTACTTTTCCATTTATGTAGTTATCAGCATACCACACACCTTGCAGGAATGTATTATCTTGAATCTCAGTCTGAAATATTTCAGGTGTCAACACCTGTGAGGACGTCAACACCCGTCTGAGGAGAGCGACCTCCAACAATATTTCACGATAGCCAAGTGGCAGGTCCTTCCCATGCCCCTGATCCACCTGTTGTGCAAACAAGGGGCAGGCGAGATACATGCACACCCATCCGAGGAGTGCGACCTCCTACAATATTTCATGATAGCCAAGTGGCAGGGCCTTCCCATGCCCCTGATCCACTTGTGCAAACAAGGGGCAGGCGAGATACATGCACACCCATCCGAGGAGTGCGACCTCCTACAATATTTCATGATAGCCAAGTGGCAGGGCCTTCCCATGCCCCTGATCCACTTGTGCAAACAAGGGGCAGGCGAGATACATGCACACCCATCCGAGGAGTGCGACCTCCTACAATATTTCATGATAGCCAAGTGGCAGGGCCTTCCCATGCCCCTGATCCACTTGTGCAAACAAGGGGCAGGCGAGATACATGCACACCCATCCGAGGAGTGCGACCTCCTACAATATTTCATGATAGCCAAGTGGCAGGGCCTTCCCATGCCCCTGATCCACTTGTGCAAACAAGGGGCAGGCGAGATACATGCACACCCATCCGAGGAGTGCGACCTCCTACAATATTTCATGATAGCCAAGTGGCAGGGCCTTCCCATGCCCCTGATCCACCTGTTGTACAAACAAGGGAAAGGCGAAAAACATGCTCGTGTGTAGCCTCTGATGATGGACATTCACATGATCCTATACCACCTGTTGTTGTGCTTTCTGACACAAGAATCTTAACAGAGTCATTCCTGTTGGATGATGAAACAACCACGGGTTTGCTGGGGCCCTTTTACGAAGAGGAAAATGCACCTGTGCTTTTCCTCCGAGAAGAACAGGTGGCTCTTATAAGGGCGAGACCAAGAACGCATCATTCACGGCATTACCATGCTGCCCGTAGAGGTGGGCCAGTTGCTGTCGAGGCACACGACATGGACCAGATGGATAATGAGTGTAGGCATTGTGGCGCACTCTTTTTGCAAGTGAAGGTATAAAATGCAATGGCGTGTTCACCATCTGTTGCATGAGGGGCAAGGTCGAGCTACCTCCTCTCAGTGAGTGTCCTGCCATCCTACGGGAACTTCTCATGAGCGATTCAGATGAGAGTGCTGATTACAAACAGTTCACCAGGAACTACAATGCAGCATTATCGTTCGCCTCATTCTGTGCAGACGGCTTCGTTAAATCACCTCGCCGATATGTGTATGCATTTCAAATTCATGGAAAAGTGCGTCATCTCACCTCTGGGGCTGCACATCCAGTAGAGGGCACAGACCCTCGGTATAATCAACTTTACTTTATCGATGTGGATGCAGCGAATGCTGCCCGGGTGCATCAGCACAATCCTTGCCAGCTAGGGATTTTGGAGATGCTGGAACATCTTCTTGGTGAGATCAATCCTTTAGCGCAGATCCACAAGTCGATGCATCAGGTGATGGTGGTGGAGGAAGAGGATTCAAGGAGTATAGGTCGCCCTTTGAGGCAGGTCACATTGACGATCAAGCCGGGCCTGAACAAGGATCCCAACATATACAACCTTCCTGTTGCTTTTAATGAGGTAGCAGCAATTTTTGTTGGTGATGTACTACCCTTACAACACAATATCAGGATTTATCCTAAAGATAGGCCGGTGCAGGCAATAAGTCACCTCAATGCCTTGGCAGACCCGATGACTTACCGTCTCCTGTTCCCACAGGGAGAACATGGGTACACTTGTGGCCTCGGCCACTCTTTCATTGTGATCACGACTAGCAACACAGTAACCTGCAATCAGTTCTATGCATATCGCATAATGCAGAGGCGTGGGTTTTCAACCCTGCACCATTCTGGAAAACTGTTCCAACAGTCGTTGATCTCATAAACTTTATAGTATGTCTGCTAGTTTTACCTTTACAAAAACAATAATTTCCTGATAAATTCTGATCCCATAACGGGTTACTTTTTGCAAATTTACTACTATTCAAAGTTATTCTTCTATAAAAAAAACTACCAAGCAACACATTTTTGCCAATGCCACGTTAAAATTTATCCTTTGTTTCATTGAGATAAATTGAAAAAACTAGCATTGTAGTCATAGAGAAACACCCAGTCTCATTTACAAAATTGATTGGTTCATGAGAAACTGGAAAATGTATTTGGAATACTGTGTTTTGTAAGCACTGATAAGAGCAATATTTTAATACTCTGCCACCAATTTCAAAGCTCATTTACACATGGAAGATGTAGTGGAACCGAAAATTGTCAAAACTCCCACCAGATATTTTAAATCATTTAACCACAGCACACATGCCCAAATAATAATGTTATGTGCTAACATGAGCTCTATGAGCAGTGCGGCTCTGTGGGGGGGGGGGTGACCCACCTCGACCCTCCCCTAACCCCAGGCAGACCCGCTCGCTGCCCCATCGCTCGCCTGGTGGTGGGTGTTGACGTCTGTGAAATGGTTCATGTCACAGCCCCTCCTCCTTCCCCCTGCTGGAGAAGTCAATGAGTTTAGAAGATGCACAAGAATATTCTGGGAACTGATCCTCTATGCAACGCAGCATTTAGAGATATTTCTGGGCGATGGCCTACGACCCTATAAATACAAGCCACAGCTGGACTGTCTGCAGTCTTGGTAGAAGCCGTCTGGCAGAGTGCGGTAGGCAAAGTTGAGTGTGGCCAAGGACATCAGTGAAGAAGACCAACGACGACGACGATGTGAGATTACGAGACGATGGCAGATGAGGTGTTTGTGAACAGATGAGAGGGCATAGAACCTGACGAGCGAAGACTACTGTGCATGAGGGAGCTCGGAGAACTCAGAACATTGCAGACTGGTGGGATCTGGACCAAAGTGAGTTGGGACTGAATGAACATGATACGGTCTTTATTTTAAATATTGGAACTGTCAATTATGGACATATAGTTTATAAAATAATGAAATAGGTCTTGATACACTGTCTATTGCATCTGATATTTAATTATTTAATTACATTAATTTCTTTGAGATAATTTTTAATTGTATTGATTGAATTTATTAATTGTGAACAACATGTGATATCAATTTATTGTGAGGTATTGGGTGGAGAGCATTTTGTTTATACAGTAGAGCACCCCCCACCGGAATCGTTGGGGGAAGGGCTATTCTGGTTGTGGAAAATTCCAGTTATGGGAAATGAGAGTGGGATGGTATGAAAAGTAACACAATTTTTAGTCTGAACTCGTGTATATGCAGCACATAATTTTAACTTAATAACTCTCTAAGTGTATATTATTAGCTTTATCCTTAAAGTTATAAAAACCATTTAAAAAAAACACTACATACTGTTTATGAAAATGTGAGTCATAAAACTCCTGGCGCTGCATTAATGATCTTCATTCCAAACCTGGTAGTNCTGGTAGTGTGAGAAGGGGGGGGGGGTTCTTATCACATCATGCGTGTGTCTGCGTGAGTAAGCGAGGGCTGGAGATAACCTAGGGCTGCAGCAGTGATATCATGTTACTGTTTGTGTTGACGTGCAACTGATAAAACTTCCCAAAGTATGGTCAATTCCGTGGATAGTTTTTCCCTTACTGCATGGCACATCAGCACAATATTAATTTAAACGAGGGGGACTGATGTATTATAAACAAAGTTCACAAAGTATCGTATTTCGGCCTTAATACGCCGCATATTAAAAAAAAAAATTGTCAAAAAGTAGGGTGCAGCTTATTTGCGAGATATTGGAATAAAAAAAAAAATTCCCGGAAACCATGTTTAGAAATTTGTCACCATACAGTGCACTCTAATTTTTTAACTTAGTTTCTAAGGAAGTCAAGAAACGTAATAACAAATGAATAACTTATCACTCGTGTTTGAACGCGTATGGGTCGCACCACACTTTTGCCTGCCTGTCCTCCACAGTTCAACTTTGTATTACCTCCAGCCGCTGTCCAGCTGGCTCGCTTCCTTTCTATTTTTTCTTTCTCCCTCCCGCTTGGCATCCTTCCTTTCCAACTCCAGCCGCTGTCCAGCTGGCTCGCTTCCTTTCTCTTTTTTCTTTCTCCCTCTCGCTTGTCATCCTTCCTTTTCACCTCCAGCCGCTGTCCAGCTGGCTCGCTTCCTTTCTATTTTTTCTTTCTCCCTCCCGCTTGGCATCCTTCCTTTCCACCTCCAGCCGCTGTCCAGCTGGCTCGCTTCCTTTCTCTTTTTTCTTTCTCCCTCTCGCTTGGCATCCTTCCTTTCCACCTCCAGCCGCTGTCCAGCTGGCTTGCTTCCTTTCTATTTTTTCTTTCTCCCTCCCGCTTGGCATCCTTCCTTTCCACCTCCAGCCGCTGTCCAGCTGGCTCGCTTCCTTTCTATTTTTTCTTTCTCCCTCTCGCTTGGCATCCTTCCTTTCCACCTTCACCCCCTTTTCGTGACCACAACCTCAACCGCCCAGCTCCTGGCAAGCTTGCTCGCTCCCTTCCCTTCTTTCTCCCTCCTCACTCTATTTGGTTTGGAACGCTGTTTCTCTCTCTCTGGCCGAATGAAACAGCCAGCAGTAGCTGTGTGTGTGTTACGCCGCACGCACACATGCACTATACCATTGCCTGCCCGGCAACAGCCAGTCGAGATGGCAAGCTGCGCACGGCGCACATGGTCCAAAATTCTAACGCCATGTTGAGGCATTTTGACAAACAGTGGAGTCTCCATTATCTGTCAGTCTCGGGACCGTCACTGTGATAGTTGAGAGAATAGACGGATAATAGAAATGCCCCCCCCCTTTTTTTCCCAATGACACGACAGATACTGGCGATAATAATGTATACGATATTTAGCACTATATTTTAAACAGGTAGCAATTAATATAAGTCTGTACAGCACAGAATGTATTTGATATTAAATATTGTAGACTTCTGTTTATTATGTTGATAAAATAAAAAAATTGAATACAGTACTATTATGTATATGTTTATTAGCATAATCCTACCTAAAAAATATGTAATTTTCCTTTGTTGTAATACTCCACGGGCTTTTGTTGCTGCCATGTTGCATATCTTATGTAGGAATAATATCAGTGTAGCGTCTGCCTCTTCTTGTTGCTCGTACCATTCAACGCACTTGGAAAATATGTTTTCAGCGTCACTTTGGCTAATTATTTTGGGGCAATCATTGAGTGTATCATCCTCTTCTTCTTCACTTAAACATTCTACCTCCTGTGTTGCACGTAATACAAGTTCCTCATCATTTAATATTTCAAAGCCTCTGTAAAATCTGTCAATTCCCAGCCATTCACTTACTTCACCTATTGGTGTGTTTTCTCCACCTGGAATCCCTTGACACAGAAGTAAAATTTCCTCATAATTTCCAGATTCGTTTATGGCCTCATTCTCGTTTACAGTCACAGGCCACAGTTTGTTCCAGCCCTTTTTTAAATGTTTCTTCTTGTCAGGCTTCAGCGACATTAAAGATTGCGTCTTTAATAGTGTATGACCTCCAAAACTGCTTTACACTTATTAATTCATCCCCAAACGCAAACAACTTTTTGAATAAAGCATTTTCGATAACGCCGCTTCATGCTTTCAATAATACCCTGATCCATGGGCTGAATCAGTGGGGTAGTGTTAGCAGGCAAAAAGTGGCGCGTAATTTTTCCATCATCACTTTGCAAGTCATGAGAAGGATGAGTTGGTGCATTGTGCATTAATAACATGGCTTCTTCAGGCAATCCGATCGATTTTAAATGTGATTTTACATTTGGCACAAACACACTGTGGAACCACTCATTAAATATATCCTGACTCATCCAGGCACTTTTTTGTGCATAATATTTGGCAGATAAGATGTTTAAATTCATATTTTTGAAAGCTCGAGACTTTTTAGATTTCCCATGCGGTTTTTTTTTGTATTTTAAAACCAGGTGCAGATTTTTGCGATAAGGAGGCTAAGATTTTCACGGGAAGTACTTTCCAATTTAGGCCAGTTTCGTCACAGTTGTAAACCTGCTCTCTGACCAAATTTCTATCTTTTATTTCTTTCATTAGTTTTTCCCGATATTCTACAATGACTGTACTATCAGCGCTTAGTTTTTCACCCGATACGTCCAACTGCCTCATGCCATGTCGACCCTTAAATTTATCCAGCCAACCTATACTAGCCTTAAATAAAGGATCCCCATCAAGCTTCTTGTTCATTTCGATAGCTTCAGCCATTATTATGGGCCCAGAAACTGGCATCCCTTGACTACGGACTTGAATGAACCACTGATACATTACTGTATCCAGTTGGTCCAGTTTTGCTGACTTAATCGTGTTTCTTAGTTTGACATCTCCATCTGTCGTTTGCAATTTTTAAATATGACTTTCGATTTTATCTGCATCTTTCTTAATATCATTGACTGTCGTCCGCCCAATTCCATATAGCGGAGTGATACTCGTCGCGCTTTCTCCTTTACGCAGTCGTTTTATAATTTCAAGTTTTTGAGAAAGTCCCAATGCAACACGTTTCCGTTTCTCAGAAAATTTTAAACACACCACACTTTGACAACAAACTGAGGATAATGACTCGCTGACTAAGTGACTACCGCTACTGAACTGACTGTAGGAATGGGAGGGCGGATGAGTGCCTAGGAATTCCGGTAGGGTGGTTAGGAAAACGGAACGATTCTACGAAGTATGCACATATGTAGGCTGTACATGAACAACAAGCGTGAGTCATTCGCATTCTGCACCGCACAGAATGTATTTTTACTGGGTATTCATTGACAAAAGGATTACAGTACAGTATACGTAGTGTTCAACTCAATAATGTGCTTAATTAAATTTAATATGAAGGGAGAAAAAAGTTATTTCATTTTTAGTTTATTAAGTTTGTTTTTTGTATCCAATTTTATTATTTTACTTGTGTCAGTTTACTGACGGTTAAAAGGGTGGCGGTTAACCGAGACTCCACTGTTTATACAAAAGTTTTATTTACACAGAATACTGCGCTGTTGCCACTTTTCAGCAGGCGGAGGCGCGGCGCGGCAACGATAACACTCAATGGTAAATTAATTAGTTTGACATTGGCATAGTTTGCTTTTGCCGCACTAGCACGACGAGGCCCGCAACATTTACGGGAATACAAAAATTCAGTGCGGCTTATAGGCTTATANTACTTGAAATATTAATTATCCCTAATTTATCATCAAAAACTTTTGGTGCGGTCTATACACCCCAAAATACGGTGCATTTACACTAACATGTTAGAACACTAAATTCTGAAAGTCACACCACTAAAACCAACTGCATGTGTCGCACATTGCCATTAGTCACAGTCACTTGTGTCATTATGCAGCGTAGCTGTAGCTGTGCCACTTTGCTCTCTCTTCATCTTGCAGCTTATTTATGTACAGTCTGGTGTGAGCAACGAAAGACCCCTCGCAAACATGGGAAAGTTATGTCACAACTTTGCGACGTTTGAACTTTTTTGGAAAATTAGTTCCGGATATGGAGAGTTCCGTTTCAGGGAATTCCGGTTAAGGGGTGCTCTACTGTAGTTATTGTAAATAAAATTACGAAATTATGACAAACTCTTTTATTTAACTAAGGCTTCCATCCCTTAACAAAGCTGGTTCAGCCAACTGACTTTGAGAAAATTGTAACACTGGTGTCAGAAGTGGGATGGAGGCATTAAAAAAGAATAAATAAACAAAATTGTAATCAATATTAAGTAGGATATTAACTTGTATGATTATTTTGTAAATATAATTGTAGTTTTAATAGGCTTAGGAATTATTAAGAAATTAATGAATACTAACAAGGAAAATTATGGCAAAAATAGAATCACTCCATGCTTTGAATGAAGGACTGGGTAGCCGAATTGCTAGCGTCAACGAGAATGTAAACCGTAAAATAAAGTGTTGTAGCTAGTGTAACGACAATGTAAATCGCCTAATTAGAAGTGTTAATGAAAATGTAAATAGTCAAATCAATTCTGTTAGTGAACTTGTATATAAGAAAATAGACACTGTAACTTGTTTCCTCCCTTTCCTGCTCTTGTATAGCTTTCTGTTTCCCATTTTCAATCAGTTACCCGTATTGTTAATAAGAGCTGAGTCGTACTGTTGTGCAATAACATACTTTTGCTTCTAAAACGTGTGTGTTTAAAGCCGGAGATGGGAAAGGACAGAGCTACTTACAGAGTGAACTTCAAATTAAAAGCTGTGCTGTATGCACAAGAACAAGGTACCCAACTAACTATGTTTGCTCGAGTATGGGTCAGATATTTTATGCAGATTTTGTGTGTACAAAAGATGGGGTGCAACCCTTAAGCAAATTTTCCACTTTTGCCAAGTTTATTTTACCTTGGGATACAATATGTTTATAAATAATTATACTATGTTGGTTTTTCCTAAATAAAACTTATGTAAGTAAATTTTTTTACATATGTCAAAATGCCTCAACATGGCGTTTGAATTGCGGACCATGTGCGCCGTGCATAGCCTGCCAGCCCGACTAGCTGTTGTCGGGCAGGCAATCGTATGGTGCACGAGTGCGTGCAGAATCACACACACACTGCTGCTGGCTGTCTCATTGAGAAAAGGGGGGAGGGGGTGGAGAGAGATATATAGTGTGTATGTGACAAACAACAAACAAATAAAAGAGCGAAGGGGGCATTCTGAAAATACCGGTAGACCCCCCAGCCATTAAAGTGCTTCCCCTCCTTCACATTTTTCCTCCATCGCCAAGCAGCTGTGTGGAGTAATGGTGAGTACGAAGAGGGGATTGGGGGACAGAAGGGAGAGGCACCAAGCAAGAGGGAGAAAGAAAAAAGAGAAAGGAAGGGAGTCAGCTGGACCAGATGGAGGTGATACAATGCAGAACTGTCATGGACAGGCAGGCAAAAGTATGATGTGAACTGCGAACTATAGGTGTTCAAACACATGAGTGATGAGCTATTCATTTATTATTTTTTGACTTCTTTGGAAACTAAATTAAAACATGAAAGCATACTGTATGTTGACAAATTTCTACACATGATTTAGGGAGAAAAAATTTTTTTTATGCCAATAACTTGTAAATAATTAGCACTGCACTTTTTGTAACTTTTTTGTAAAAATGTACAACCGGAATAGCCCTTGCCCGACAATTCCAGTTGAGGAGTGCTCTATTGCATTTAGCTTGTATAGAATGTAACTGTTCAACACCATTTGACCAAATATGTTGTAACACACTTTTTTCCAGTACTTTACAGTTCGCCTTTCATCCAAATATGTATATAACGTCATATTACTGTCAATTATTGTAAATTATTGCATGGGGTTTTATGTTTATCAAAGAGTGAAGGAACAAGTTGATAGACAGCATCAAATAATAACTTGGCTACACTATAATAATGAATTTGTTGAATAAATGATACCATGTTTTTGTTTTCAATTTTTTTGCTAGTATACTGGTTCACCAGGGGGTACTTGCTGTGAATTATCAGTCAAGTGAAAAAAATTTATAAGTTAGAATCTATTTCGTGAAAACATTTTCGAAAACCAAGGAAAGATGCAAGATGGATTAGTTGACCAATATGAAATAATAGATGGCATTTTCACAGGACCATATTTATCATACATGTAATAAATCCCCTTATTTCTGCAATGGTAACTTTTTTCCAACTGGCAGTACGTGAAAACTTCGGCAATTTATTTTCACGTTTTGAAAAAAATTGGTGAGCATACCTGCAAGTTAAGAAGGGCTTTGGGAATGCTGGGAATGGTCTTGAAGGGGTTCGTGGGGAGGTGAAAGAGAAGGCTTGTAAAGCTATGACTAGGCTGATGATAGAATATGAAGCCACAGTCTGGGACCATATGTGGAAGAAGAGGCATGGGAGCTGGAGAAGGTGCAAATAAATGCAGTGAGGTGAATTAATGGTAAATGGGGAACTCAGAGGCAAGAAGGAAAGGTTGCAAGAAATTTTAGGCCATCCTTAATGATAGTGTTGGGGTGGTTCTCCGTAAGGGACAGGCAAAGAATTAAGAAGCTGGTCTGGATGTATAAGATGGTGAATGGAGCGGGAGGATGAGGGAAGTTAAAGTGAACATTTTGCCAAGGGTCTGTACAGGGGGAGAGGTACATACAGTTGAAAGTTTCAGAGGTTATAGAGGCAGATGGAAAGCGGAAGACAGTTCATGCTGATGAGTACTGGGGGAGTAAAATGTGTTTTGGGAGGAGTTGGTTAAAGGGATTTACGATTTAGGAAGGGACTGGAGAGAGAAATGGAATGAGGAAGTGAAACACTTGCCACAGGGCGATAGACCAACTGCAACTTGAAATTATTGTTATTAATTTTATTAATTATTATTTCTATTTGTGGTCAAAATTGTTTGAGAAACATTAGTTCTTATTAGACATTAATTGTGCAAATATGAAAATGCTTGTAATATTACTTAAAAACTTATTTTGACAATTATAAATGTCTAAATGACTTCGGAAAAAATATTTCTGGTTGTTTGATTTTATAAACACAAACTTATATAATGAGTCATAGAACGAGTCAGAAATATCACTTAAAAATAAAAGAATCTGTGGGAGATGTATCTAGGAGTGGGTATTTCTGTTGTGATATTGCTCATGGATTTCACTGACTGTAGAGGACCAAGCTACCAACTTGGTAATAAAAAACATTTTAACTTATTAGGCATTTTATGTTTTAATTTCGTGGCGTGTAGGACAACCTTGTGATGTTAATGAAAATATTGCAAGCCTGTCATAAAATTTGAATGTATACCAAGTCACTATTTGTACCTGCACATTTAATGCTAATTATTTTCATTGTTTGTATTGCTGCCTAAAGAGCACTTGACACAAAGGACTTCAAGTTCTGTCCTCACAGTTTTGTATTTCTCTGTGGGTTATTTACCAGGGTTTGTAATTGTGAATTGCTAGCTTTCATATTCATTATTTTTTGTTATTAATAGCTTCTACTTCACTTTGCATTTCAATTTCTTTTTAAGCTTCTGATGTATGATATTTCTTTTGATGAACTGCTTTTTATGTATTATGTAAGTATATAACGTATTTTGAAACATGTTTTATATTGTACTGATTTTTTGCATTATGTTAAATGTGGATATAATAAAGAATTTTTGTAGTTTGTAAATCTTTATTTTCATAATACAGTAGGGTACATATTTCACATCTCAAAAAAAAAAATTACCAAACAATAAATATTCTGTAACTTATGCAGTAACAAAACAAATCTAAATGCACGACTAAAGTAGCAAATAACTAGCTCTAAAACCAGTAAAGGGAACCCATCACACTTGTAGGGTTCTTAAACTCAGAACAACCTCTAGACATCCAAGCATTATTTGTTAATACCCTAAAAATACTGTAACGGTAATTTTGTAATTTGTTTTTCGATTGTATTAACTGAACAATAATAAACCTTCACAGCATGAGTCATGTGTTACATATATCCGGTTACTCTTCCTTTTAATAACCAAACTCAATCTTTTCTCGAACAAACATTGTTTTATAACAAAATAATAAAGAATACAACATATCTTCACTATAAATGAACACTCTTGTCTGATAGCATAAAAGGAAACATTTCAACACTACTTTAATACAAAATTTAATTTAATCAGCACTGTATAAATGTGACATTCTTTGTAATAAGGAAATATTTACTGGTCATAACACAATACTACACAATCCAAATTTTCTCTACTTTGAAAAAGTACTGTCTTTGGTATGAGCATTATGGGAAGTCAACAAAAAAAGTGTTATGGTTTGTTATATTTTATGAAATAACTGAAACTGAAAGAATCAGCCCAGTGTATATCTATTAAATCAGTCAATCAATAAATCAATCACACTCTGACTCTTAAATAATTTTCTTGACAGGAAGATTAAAAAAAAAAAAAAATTGTGTTGGTAAACACTTTCCATGTGATAAAAAATCACCAACTTCTCAGTGCTTAAAGAATATGTTGCCTAATCAGGGTTATAACAATAATTTCCATCTAGTAAAAAATTGCATTTTGTAGTATAGAACATTGATACTGAAGAAAAACACTCAAAACTATATTATAGCTAGTTATATAAGAGAGCTAAAAATTGTGATTACTAAATATGTTTTTTAGAAATGATGCGTTCTTATCTAGTGAAAAAAGTTATACTTTTTGCAACAATGACATATTTTATATTATTCTTACCCTGATACTTTATCATAAAAATGATTGTGCAGTAGAAGTCAACTAACTATCTACTCTATACTTAAAAAAAAACCTTTCTCAATAACCAGCACTTTGTAAAGCTGACAGATTCATTGCTACATGAAGCAAAATATTTCTGATAAAATATAAAAAATAACAAACCAGCTTATATCCACCTTAAAAAAACTTCCTGTTATCAACATTGTCGACAACCACTTGTACAAGTCTGTGATTCATCATACAGTCATTGTTACTACACAAATTGACCTATTCCCTTTCTGCTTACAAAACACCTTTCCTGTGTTATCACCTATGAACCAATCCATCTCACCTTAATAAAAACTGTTCACGGTATTAAAATTATAAAAAAATGTCAACTACCTATCTTGATAGCAAACTTTTTTTGTGGCAAAATCTTCCTCACCAACTTCTCTCTGCTAAAAAAAAAAAAATTGCTTTTTGCATTAGCCTATAAAAAGTCACTTTCATATTTGCAAAAAGTAAAGCTTATGTCTAGTGGAAAATAATTATGCATTTTTAAACATTTATTTACCTTAATACTGTAGCTTAAAATGATAATGCAATAAAAGTTGGCCATTTACTGTCTGCTTTGGAAAAAGAAAGCTTTCATGGTCATAATATAACAAAACGCAAACCAACATGTCTCGGCTTTAAACAGAAATCTTCCTGGTACCAACATTGTAAACAACGACTAGCATCAGTCCGTGAGTCATTGCACCTTGGGTATAAACTCAATACTATTACACAGATCCACTCGTTCACTATCAATTTAGCAGGAACACTTATCCTGTATTATCACCTATAAACCAATCTCACTGAGCTTTATAAAATATTGCTCAGGGTATCAAAACTATTGAAAAATAACTATCTATCTTGGTGGCAAACATTTTTTGTGGCAAATTCTTCTTCATTAACTTCTCTCTGCTTAAAAGAATTGTTCTTTGCATCAGTCAATAAAATGTCACTTTCATATTTGCAAAAATTACATTTTACAATGCAACATATCTACACTTAAAGAAAACATGCATATTGTATAATAACACTACTACAGTGTATGCTGAGGTAAATCTTATGTTTGGTGGAAAAAATTATACATTTCATAGTGTTGAAGTATTTTATAAAAGTACCATAATACTACAGCATAAAAATGAATTTGCAACAAAAACAAACATTTACTTTGAAAAAGTCATTCTTAATAACCAGCATTCTGCTAATGACCTTCGTTCACACACTAAGGAAATCTTTTCTGGCAATAATATAGCAAAGCACCAATCAACATCTTTGCATAAAAATAAAATCTACTGTGGCATCAACAATGTGGACAATGAACCAAGGAAACACCTTTCCTATAATGTTATAAACTAATTCCTCTCAGATTTATAAAAACTGTTCCTGGTATCAAGATTATAAAAAATGATGCCTAGCTATATGGCTAACTTTCAAAAACCCTCTTTGCATCGACTTGTAAAAATTTACATTTAACTTTCCAAAAATACATTTAATAATGTGTCTTTCATACTTTTAAAGCAAATATGCATATAAAAATATGATCGTTTATAGCACAGAAAATAAAAATTTTGTTTCACCAAGAACTTATTTTACAACATAATCAAATTACAATTTAACATTAACTATTGTAAAATTCTAGCTACTCTTATGTATAATTTTTTGATCCAAGTACATCAAAGCTATTTTAACTGTTTAACCATAACTACAGGAACAACTTCAAGCATGTAATATTTCAAGTAAAACTCACTGCAGTTTACTGTTTCAACGCGCAAATGATTTTTGTGCTATAATATTTTCATAGGGCCCACCATCAGTAACAACAATATTTATAATACAAACTAAGAACATTAGAAACATACACAATATTTACAGCATATAACCATAAAATTACATGCACCACATTGAGATTTTTTAACAAAAGCTGCACAAANTTCTAGCTACTCTTATGTATAATTTTTTGATCCAAGTACATCAAAGCTATTTTAACTGTTTAACCATAACTACAGAAACAACTTCAAGCATGTAATATTTCAAGTAAAACTCACTGCAGTTTACTGTTTCAACGCGCAAATGATTTTTGTGCTATAATATTTTCATAGGGCCCACCATCAGTAACAACAATATTTATAATACAAACTAAGAACATTAGAAGCATACACAATATTTACAGCATATAACCATAAAATTACATGCACCACATTGAGATTTTTTAACAAAAGCTGCACAAANCATACACAATATTTACAGCATATAACCATAAAATTACATGCACCACATTGAGATTTTTTAACAAAAGCTGCACAAATAACCTGAAAAAGTTTCTTTCCCATCATAATTATTGTAGGTAGTCTTTATAGTTTGAAGAACTTGTCAAAAATATATTTTTTCAAGAGAGAAATGTTTGTGTTCTTCTGTGGTAAGACGAAGTAGTCAATTACATGACTTACAATGCATCCAAAAAATAAAAATATGAATATGGAATAGTAGCTCTTCTTCTCCAACAGTGATTCCAAGTCATAGTAGAAATTTAAGGTGATGGCCAAGCACACGCAGGACAGTGAAATGCAGGTTCCAATGGCATTGGCACGATATGGCTTGGCAAATGATTGTACGTGGAGGAAGAGATGAGCAGGCATTATACAAACTATTGATAGCACACCTGTTAAACCAGCTAATATACCAGGCAAGCACTTGCGTACCTCCGACATTTTCTCTTCACCTGCAACACCAAGTCATGCCAAGTTACATAAGCAATAAAAGGATCCTAGGCTACACTAATTAAAATAATTTCAGTTATCTTTGTTACCAATATGATGCTTATAAATATTTCAGTGCCACAATTTATCACAAATAAATAACATATTAAAAATGAAAAAAGTAAAAAAACAAACTTGTTATTAAAAGACAAATTTTTAAATTTATTGTACGTGCATTTTGTTAGCCAATGCTGAATGAAGTTGCTTAGTATGCAGATTTCAATCAACTATAGCTGTATTATATTAAAACATATTTAGAACCAAATGTACCTAGTAGCAGATCCACTAAAAGTTTTAAGATATGTACACTATATATATAAAAAGCATTTGAAATAGTTATACAGTAAGTAAACACTGAAATTCACTGGAAACCCTTGAACCCTGTAGTGGGTGTCTTGCTTTTGTGGTCTAGTATATACTCGGTCCCCATCTTATTTGTACATAGCCTTGAGTTTTGAAACCGTTTTGACCATTGTCACTATCCTCAGTATTTGTTTATGCAGACTGCTGAGAATACCAGATTTGATCTGCATGCCAGTAAGTGCTGCCATGTACTTTCTAGATCTTGTGACAGGATTTAATTTCCCTACTATTAATACTTTTGTCCACACTTCTACATCTCTTCATTCATTGCATGGGAAAAGTTGAGTAGCGGTGACACTTGCCAGTATCAAATGATAAGTCTGTGCAAGAAGACACCAATGTTGCAGCCTTCGACTAAACACGAGTCTGCAATAGGTTTTCTTCTGTAACAGAATTGTGGTGAGACATGGAAATCCAGGGTTCTTTTGGGAGAGCAATTTCTAAAGGCCAAGAAATGAAGAACCTTTGAATTTTCCGTTGAAGTGGCTATATGTTCTACAATACCACTAGTAGAAGAAAGGTGATAAGATATTATAATTATATAAACTCCTCAACTGAAAACTCTGTGGAAAGACACACACACACGTAGTTCAACCTATGGCTGGCCATGTAAAAAAAATCGTAACATAAGATGATATGAGAAGTCATCCATACATGGCAAACCATTAATGTAGGTAAATAACTATCAAATGTAATGTTCTAAACTGAAAGTCTTTAGGCTTGGCTGAAGAACTACTTATAAGAGACTGCTTCAGGAATATCAAGCCAATATAATCAAGATGGACTCTCAGCTGTGGCTTATGGCACCAAGTCCAGAGCAACAAAACTGATGTTGTGGCACTATCCTATGACTTGTGTAAGCTCCACAATTTGCAGTTATTTTTTCAAAATCACTGCCAATTTCGGTTAACAAAATATACAAACCTTACCCTCATCTTACAAATCCCAAAGTTGACTGAAAGAAGCTTCTGCAAAAAAAGTTCCATTAAGGAAGTTAGATAACAATCCTGTATTCCCATGAGAAACATCTTTGCTCTACGAAAAACTCGTTACTATTTGAGTGCATTAAGATTCACAGTATAATAGAAATCCATTTATCCATACTTATAGAAATGATCATGATTGATGAACAATTTTATTTTACTAAGGTTCCTTAATATACAGAACAAAGAAAAGATGCTGTTTCGAAACGATGCTGTTTCGAATCAATTTAGCGCTTTCTAAATCAATCTTTGAAAAAATAATTGCCCATAACAGCATACATTTTAATGGTATAACTGGCTTTAGTATTCACAGTAAATTTTACATCAAAATTAGTAAAAGAAGTTCCATGTCTTAACCTACTACACTGAAGAGCAAAAAAAAACTGGTATAGGCGTGTGTATGCAAATAACAGAGGTATGGAACCAATCAGAGTAACGTGATGCGGTCGGCAGCTAGATCGGTTACTGCTGCTACAATGGCAGGTTATCAAGATTTAAGTGAGTTTGAACGTGGTGTTATAGTCGGCGCACAAGAGATGGGACATAGCATCTCCGAGGTAGCGATAACATTTGGATGTTCACATACGACCATTTCACGAGTGTACCGTCAATATTGGGAATCTGGTAAAACATCACATCTTCGACATCGCTACGGCCGGAAAAAGATCGTGAAAGAATGGGACAAACGACGACTGACGAGAATCATTTAACGTGACAGACGTGCAACCCTTTCTCAAATTGGCGTAGATTGGATTTGTGGACTGCCCTGCAGGATTCATGGAGTGAATTGCCTCANGGGGCTACACAATATTAGACAGGTGTACCAGTTTTTTTTGGCTCTTCAGTGTAAAATCGTAATGTTGAAATTAACTACACCTGAAATTGTTTTTTTTTGTCACTTGATTGTTGCATAATTCAGATTGATTGTATACTTCATGTTCTCCCATTCTTGTGTTTATAAATGTTTCATGGTTTCATGGCAACCATATTTCTAGGTGATCTTATAATTCTAAAAATAAAGTATTAATTTTGATATGTGCCACATGTTCTCTCTTGAATCTGTTTGTCTCGCTGCCACACTGACACCTGCACCAGGCCACACATTTACGTGCCCCAAACGGGCTGGTCATTGGCATGCAAGAAGATGCTGTTGAAAAATAATTGCCACCGTAACTACTACTGACACCAAGTGATTGTCCCACTTTTATGCCCCCAAGAGGTAACTCCAGGTGGCAGTAATATTTCTGTCCTGTAAACTGCCAGAATATTTCTCCTGCTGTCAGGAAACCGGGCAAATGTAGTACACATAAGGGGACATTGATTCACAACTTTCTAAAACCCTTCCATGTTAACACCATTGCCACCCTCTCAGCCTGTGTCAGTGTGGTACACAAAATTTACGTGACATCTTTCAGTAATAATGTTTTGACAGTAACAATAATATTCACTTAAAAAAACTTTCACAATTCAAGCATTCCCACCCACAACACTTTGAGCCATAATGAACTCGTCCACATGCAAATATAATAAGATTTATACACATTTTCACTGTTATTCCTATTAACTTATTAGGGTGGAATTTAAAATTCATGACATTTATGTATGATTATAAAAAAGTCATAACTTCAAACACTGTTAATAAATAATTTTTTACTGAAATTATCATAGACTTCTGAGCATTTGATATCATAATTAGATGAAAGTCACATGGCAGTATTTATATTTTCTTGTGGCCAATATATGCAGTGGGCTAAATATATATATATATATATATATACACACATATATATATAGTTCATACATGTATGAATTTATACATATATGTATACATGTAAACTATCAGGCCAAAGTATCCAGACACCCTTCTGTAATCATTAACCCGTGCCTAGATAACACTATGGGCAGAAGGCTTGAAGTTGGTCAGTGCTACACAATACCGGCAACATGGGTGGAGAAGGGAAGCTCAGTGATTTGGAATGTTGTGTAGTTATTGGTTGCCATATCAGTAAGCAATCAATTAGGTTTATTTCCACCTTTCTAAAGTATCTTGTCAGTTGTCAGGATGCAATTGTGAAGTAGAGACAGGAATGCACAACAACAACAAAACCATGGCTGGGTAGGCCACATGTGTTGACCAACAGGGACTGTCAAGCATTGAAGAAGGTGGTATAGGAACATTGCATGTCACCATGATGCACGATTTGAAGTGATAAATTACCATGTCACATTTCAGTGGGAGGTTTGGGTGTGGTGAATGCCAGGTGAATGCTATATGCCGGCCTGTATAATTTTGAATATATTTAGGAACAATGAGTGCATATTTACAGGTTTGTTGCCATAGCAACACACCACTTTATGAAGCAAAGCACTCTACATTCAGATGGAGAAACTGTTAAAATAAAAATTATTCTGTATGCATGCATGCATACATACATATATACAGTTACAAGATCAGAGGGGTGTATCAGAGTTCGTGGGGGAAGGAAATCTTAACAAAAAAAAATTAATATATTTGATTTATTCACACAGCTATAATTTTTAACATTTAACTACCTAACACCACTATTACTCTTGTTATTCTCTGTGAGCACAATTTTAATGTCTATCTCAATTCTGATTATAATTAAAGTCCTTATCATGTATCTATATTTGTTACAGTCACTTAATTCACATTGATTATTTTCACATTCTCAGTCTGTCTAGTGTCATCATTCCAAATGACTTACACTCACTCATCCAGTTCAATAGTCCCACCCGTCAGTCTCCCACTGGTCACTCTTGCAGCCACTTGATGCTCGTCATCTTTGCTGTCTTTGCACACATGTCACTTATGTTGCACAATCCTCCAAACTCTAAACCTCTCAAAACTCTTGGCTTAGAGGCCCGTCACAACTAAAGTCACTGGCTCAATCTGGAACCGAAGCCGTGGTGGTGTACTGGTTAGACTACTCACCTCCCACCAAGGCAAACTGGGTTTGAGCCCCAACAGGTTTGCTCCCGGTTTTTCGCACATGGGAATCGTGCTGGACGATGCTGCTTGTCGGCAGGTTTTCTTAGGATCTCCCATTTCCCCCGCCCTTATATTCTGGTGCTGTTCCATACTCACCTCGCTTCACCCTTATCAGCTCTCAAGACCTCAATGTTAAGAGCTAGCCAAATCACTCCACTCTGAGTCATGCAGAGAGAGGCAATAATGATTAACGAGAACATTCTTCCACAGATAACCACAGAAATTTAATCTGCTGAAAGTCAGGAGTATGCGAGTCCTGATACTCTTATCACAGTGACATGCTGCGGCTTACCTTTTTGAATCTCCGCACGCTTCTTACATAATCATTCTGACTGTGGCACACTTTCCTCACTCCAGCAGGATGGGACAAGGGAAGTGATACAGACCAGTAGCACATAGCAATGCCCCCTCCTCAAGTCTGTTAATCCTGAACAGAAACTGCAACATCCAGACCTTCGTAAAATGACAGTTGGTCGATGTGGGTGGCCTTTGGCTTTGCATTGATCTTCATAATCCTATAGGGGCCTTCCCAACATTTCTGTAGATTTGCGTACCCTTTTCGCCTCTGTAGATGTTGTCTTTCTTGAAATACATTGCCTGACATTTTCCTGTGATAACAGGTGTTCATAATGTCACTATTTAAAGACTCTGGCCATGTATAAACAACCACATAAGAATATTGGAAACACTTGGTAGCATCCCCCGCCACTGTGTTGACCTTGTTACCTGATGTCAAGTTAGGCATATCAATTAAAAGTTGTTTTTGCTGCACGCCTAGCAATATGCCAGTTTTCTGTATACCCCTGTTTGCAGTAGTGCTGGATTTCCTCAATCTATTAGAATATGGTCGTTTGTGCCTTACAGAAGGACCAATCCTTGAAATAATTATATACAGCTACAGAATTTCCCCTTGCATTTTAGAAGGGAGCATACAATACCGTATTTGGGAATGGCACAAAAACTGGGATCAGCATCTTCCCTGTTTCTCTTCAGCCTACATCGCCATAAATATACCACATTTGATACCTCACCAAGTGAACTTGTACTAGACAAAATTGGGGAGTGGTAATGAGATGAGAAACAGATTACGAGGAAGCTGCAGAGGTAACCCACACAAGTGATTGGGAAGTAGTCACCGGATGTACCAAATGAGAATGGATCACAAAACAATCGGAGGGACCCACAGCTAAAGCAAGTGACATTGCCATAGGGGAATAAGTACAGGTCACAGCCCAGAGTAAAAGCTTAAATAAATTCTGTGTAAGATTTGCAGAGAAGTAGAAAGACATTCGAGGTAGTCTGCAAAGTTAACCAGGTATATTGGCTCGATGAACTGAAGGTAGAGTCAACAAAGTTCATAAAACTGAATAGAATGCATGTTCCTCCCTCCGAAGGAAGTGGCCCTGGGGGATGTGGGTACAACCAATACTGGGGAAGAAGCCAAAAAGAAAAAGAATATCATGGTACTGTGGAACTTCTTCACAAGGCAACACAGAAGCCACAATCAATGAAGGAAGCATCTGCACAACTATTTTGAGAGGAGGGATTGTAAGGAATTTAATGTACAAGAAGAAGAACTATGGTGGCCACTGGGATGGCCCATTATAACACTTATTACTCCTATACCCTTGAATACAGAAGTGCAATAATGGGTACCCATGTGGAAATGTGGAAAAACAGGGTGCAAGGACTGGAAGGGCAATAATGTAAAGAAACACATTGCAAATACATGACCAAATAAAATTCCCCATGTCTCCAGCAGTCAAGGAATCCAATTTAATACCTCCATGGAGACATGGAGAAAGGAGATAAGGAGGGCACAATTAGTGAGAAATTGACAGCGGTCATACATCCCCAGACTCTGCTCCTGTGTGCACCCCTTTCCCTTCCCACAATACAGTGGGAAACTAGTGAGAAGAGCCCTGACCTCACAACATAGTAGAGATGACTACATCACTTAAAGTCCTACCCCTGAGATCAGAAGGAGCAACCACCAGAGGAAGGACTTTGTGCACAGCCAATGAGATGGTTGTACTGCTTGTGCAAGGGCCCCATATGTAGCTCCTTGCCGCAGAACCTGCCTGCAGAANCGTTTGTGTCAGTGATCTATCCTAATGGGTGAAAATAACGTAGTGAAAGAGTACTATTTGGAGGTCGTAACCTTCAGCACACTCCGTTGCATTAGCACTGACTATCCTGTAGGCGTGCGCAACTAAGACAGCCAGACAGTCAACATGCAGGACTCAGGATGGTTGGTAAGCCTAGACTGCAATACAGGCAATTATTTGTCTAGTAGGGTATGGTCATGACTGTGGAATGGCACACAGAAATGTATGTTAGCATAATGTAAATATTCTTTTGTTTTAATCTTTTTTTTAATAGCTTACTAGATAAGACACAACAACAATTCTGTGTTATGTGCTTAATATGTCAGAGTAGTTTTCAGGGTTTTTTTTTTTTTTTTTTTTTTTTTAGTTTGTGTGCGAGTCATTAAAATATTTAAATAATGTATTTTGTTTTCTTTAACTGTGTTTTGTTTGCTGATGAGCTAATGAGTATAATTTGATTAGGCTTGGTTAATGATTTAGTAACACAGTTTTCTGCAATTTTTCTTGCGTTTCTATTGAGTTGACAAGGGCAGGAAGCCCAGGAATAATTAAAGTTTTCATCTTCAAACATAAGTGTTAGAATAATATGTGCTGGAGGCACTGGTATATAAAACTAGTGTCTAAATGGCACTGGTCAAAATGCAAGATGTAAAATGGACCGGATAGATTTGTTGTAGTGAAATCAATAAATTATGTTGGCATTTGGAAGTGCTTTTCTTTAATAGCAGAACATAAAGTGCTGGAAGTGCAGAACAGTTTAAAGAAATTAAAAATTATGTTTAAAGTGTTTTTCATGATTTTTCATAAGTGTTCAGATTGTGTGTCGGTGATGCATAAATTGTTTGAAAATTGTGTGTCAGTGATGCGTAAATTGTTTGAAGATTGTGTGTCAGTGATGCATAAATTGTTTGAAGATTGTGTTCAAATTGTCAATATTATGAGGTGTTACTTAATGTGAGCATAAAGTTGGTCTCTGCTGGTCTGGGACACTATGGTTATGGGATATCATGTCATGCATGATACTGGGTAGCCATCTCGGTTTTATTAGAAAATTTGTAGGTTTTAATCTGAGCACAAAGTTTGTCTGGTCCAGGGCAAGATGGTTATAGGATATGTTGCACACAATATTGTGCAGCCATCTCGTTTCAAACTAAAAATTTATAGGTTTTGAATCTGAGTACAGTTTTGGTCTTTGCTCTCTCTCTCTCTCTCTCTCTCTCTCTCTCTCTCTCTATATATATATATATATACATACACACACATATATCCCTGTATCACTATATCTCTCTCTATCTATCTATCTATCTATCTCTAAATCTATCTCTCTCTCTTCAGTGTAATGGTAATGGAGCATTGGCCTCGTTTTGCAGAGCTGACCATCATTAAGATTACATACATGGTCATGTTGAAGAACTAATTAATGTCACCGCTTAATGAAAACAGTTATGATTACATCAGTCAACAAGATGGCCATTTGGCTCATTACCACTATGAAGTATAAAGATACTTAAACGAAAACTTGTAACATCAGGTGAGATACTTCAGTAAAAGTGCTTTGTGCTCCCATTCATACTAATTTCATGGAACTTCAAAATTATATCAAGAAAGCTATGCTACTGACTGACCCTGATATGCTCACACATGTGTGGGTTGAGGTGAATTACTGAATTAATGTCTGCCACATCACCAACGTTGGAAATACTTGAGCACTTGTTAAGTACGTTAACAAAAAGTTGAGAAAACCATTTGAGTGGAGTTTTTTTTTAATTTGAATATATTATACACTTATTATTAATATAACTACACCAATAATATTTTGTATGTGTAATGTTGGAAAAAATAAATTTTTATTTCAATAACAAATTGATGTTATTCAGAAATGCTTTTTAATCAGAAATGTAAACTGTTGGCATGTGCACATTTCTAAAATAATGGAATTACAGTTTTAATCTCTCTAGATGATAAGAAATAATTGCAAAATGAATTGTGTTTCATTAAATATCCATGTGCTACTAGGATAAATGTAGATTAAGTGAATTCTTAGTCACATGATACTTACCATATGCATCGAGATATGTGATGAAAATCACGACAGAAAACAGCATGACTGCCTTCGAGATGAAGCATAGGAATAAGATCAAATAACTTTTTCGAGTCAGGTCAGAGAAAATGGTGAAAACTAATGCTATTATAATGCTGGTAATGGAGATGAGAGCTGAATACTCTTTTTCGTCAAGGTTGCATGAATAATCCTGTAAAAGAGAGACATTTGTAAATAAAATGGATAAGAACATACATATACAGAAGTACAATATCACTATCTTGAAATAAAGTTGAGCTCATAATTTTTCTTAATAATAATGATGTGGCAACATTGTGCCATTTCATTGTACAGGAATAGAAGGTAGCCAACTGCAAGGATCTGAAAGCATTTTAAAGTAACCGGAATTTTCAGGTAGTGGTGTGTTTTTTGTTGAGTGTCAGCACAATGTAAATCATATAGACTGAAGTGAAAGTTGTTTTCAGTGGCAGTAATTATAAAAAAAAAATGCCTATGAATGACAGATTATTTTAAACAAATTTTGCCATAAAGAGCTAATTAAAAAAAAAATTCAGCAGAAAAATAAACGTAAATGATATGACGAAAAGTTAATTTGCCTATATAGTACAATGTTTATGAAACATGTCTATATATTGGTTGTATTTAAGTATTGGGGAACCTTACAATTGGGTTTAACATTTATTTTCTGTAAAATTGCCGATTTCAATAACTTAACACACTGTTTTCACTAAACCTATTGTTATAAACATTTAAATCTTGTTTTCAAATTTATTTGACTGCCAACCAGGCATATGATGGTCTCAAAATTAAAAATGTACTTACTATATAAATAAAAAAAAAACTTTTATAAATATCAGTATAATGTAATAGCATTTCATTGAATACAGAACCGTGAATCAACAGTGTTTGACTAAGTTACTAGAGATCACTATAAATTAATGCTGGTGTTTTAGCGGTTGAGTGATGATCTATCAAGCCAGTCAAGCTAAGTTCACTCTGGGACAAGAAAAAAAAAAGAGAAATTTATAAAAGGGTATTAACATAAACAAATAGAAAAAAAACAAATAAGTAGAGCTTTTAATTATTTTGAGACTATGAGGGCTTTTATAGTTACAGTGAAAATAATGAACAGAATGTTGATGGAGATCCAGATTGATATGCAGTATAAGGTTACATCAAAAATTTTATTTATTAATTTATGTATTCAGTCATTTAGCTAGGTGCTAAATAGAGGCCAACACTTGAAACATATTGCTCACATACAGACTATATAAAACAGACAGTAACAACCACATTAAAAAATATACTAGAAAAAACATCCATGACAATGCATATAACATAAAAATAACTCCTAACAAATATACAAAAATAATAAACCTAAATTGCCAGTCAGCGGTTATCAGAATATTAGTTACTCCTCTGGAAAAGTATTATTTTTAAAGGATCTGTATTAAGAGGGAGAGATACACATGAATAAGATCTGTGACATCATTGTTCACCACACAAGAGATTCTGCAAAAACCATTACATTTATGAAAATTACGTTAATCATAAACTATAGTGTAAAGTTTCATTGCAGATTGCCTTTATTTGAAATTTCAATAGATTTTTGAGGTTTATTAATTACAGAGCGAAAAAAATGGAAGAAATCCTATGGATGAACTGTGGCACAACATTTGGTAGTAGCGCATTATTTGATAATTAAAGTGTCAAAAGACCCTTCCAGGATATCAGTTTATTCAGAAAACATGTGTCTATTGAAATAAATTAAAGTGAATCCTCTGATCTCCCCACACAAAGCTACTGAAAGTGAACTTTACACTTGGTAATACAAGTCACTCAATGTTCAAACAATTTTTGGTGACAAGGAGACATCAAATATACACTTCTGGGCATATAATTTTATTCAGAAGATGCTTCCTATATAATGAAATCAATATTTCTGTTGCAAGAATACTGTAAAAACACTTAAAACTATACAAATAATGCTAGACACATTCACAGCAAACTTACCATGTCACTATCTTGAGTCAAACTGGCACCACGAACTACTTGCAGCAAAGCCATGTAGTTAAAGAAATTAGTCCATGCGGAGATATACACATGTCGTTAGGGCTTATCACACAATACACAACATACCGCCTGTCGAGACCGGCTGAGGTCTCTTTACATCCAATTTACGTGACAAGATTGTAGCAAGCACTGGGTTATTTTCTATCATATCACATCCTAGCCTTTCTAGGACTCGAACATTTTCACTGAAAGTGTTAACAAACCATCTAATAGACTTGTGGTCTGTGGAGTTTAACACCAGGCAAATCAAGAATCCTATTTATGTGCAAGGTAGTTAATTTCCTTGAATTCTGCTATTGGTATGTAAGAAGTTCCCAGGCAACTAAATAGTTCTCAGCACTAACCGCTAGGTTTTTGACCCCCTGCAATGCCCCCCCCAAACATCCCAACAAGTATTGAAATTGTTCAATGTCAGCCAGGGCTTGACTATCATGGGTCGTAGCTTGATACAGTTGGAATAACATTGGCCACTCTTCCCACTGACCCGCAAAGAATGGCAATTTGATTTCCGGAAGACTAACATTTGCAGAGGCAGATGTGGAAGTAATATCTGGGTTTGATGAGGTTTGAATGACATGGGTAGACAAAAATGAGGTTATGTTACATTGGACGCTGGACATTAAAGCAAAGAAAGACTTGTGCTTAGATGTAAGCAGATTTTCATCAAAATTATCCGGCAAGGGTTCTGCTTGTAAAAGTTTGTGAACAATGAATTTACTGCGGCCTCGATAGCATCTAACTGCGCGCTAAACGCATTCACTTCATAAACAGTACTTATTGTAACTTTGGGTGCCTTTACAAGAACTCTAACCCCATCGTTGACATGTTTTAGTTTACTTTCTTGAATCTTTAATTTTAGTAAAAATACTTGGAAACCCATAGCTACTTATCGATCAAACAAGATGTATGCAATACCAGATGCAGTAAGGGGGTTTAAGCGAAACAGACAATGCGTTCAAAAACTAGGTTAGGAAAAACGTATTTGGCAGCCAGGCGTAGATAACGACTCATCTCAAATGCGAAAATACTAATTCTCTCCACAGACAGTGCATACGGGATGATACACAGGCACAGACAAACAAAACTACTCACCCACGTGTTGAACACATAAACAGGAGCATAGGAATAAACAAGCATCAACAACGTAATTTCGATGGAATGTTCACAAGCATGGCGATGTTTCTCACAAAGCAATGGGATAAGATTAAAAAATCAGTCTTTCTTTCAAAGATGCTTCAGTAATGAGTGGATTCAGAGCAATAGCTGTAAATTTCACCAGTTTGAGGTCATATTTGAATTACATAGACCATATAAACAAACAAAGAAAAAATGTATCCTGGTCACAACATGGAAAACACTGATGAGTAATGCAACCTGGAGGACGAAAAAATGTTACGAGACTAATGTAAAAACACTTAAAACAATACAAATAGTGCCAGACACGCTCGCAAAGAACTTACTACATCGCCATTTTGAATCACACTGGCACAACAAACTACTTTCAGCGACGCCATGTGGAGATATACACGTGTCATTAGGGCTCCGTGTAAATATATACAAGTCTTATCTCATAATACTCGACCATTTCATTTAAAAATCCTGTTTATTTTACGCCAGATATGATAAAATACCAACTTTATGGGAAAAAAAAACCTTTAAACACAAAAGAAAACATCTATACAAAAGATAATTTGTTGTCAAAATATATAGCATACCATTTCCATGCAAAACTACTTGCTTTGCAATACTAGTGATGATAGGTGCAACTATTTTGAGCTATGGGTAATCCTGATCTAATTTCTGCAATTATATTACCATAGCACATTTCTGACTGCCATGACCTTGATAGAGGTCACATTCAGCGAAGGACTTGACTGGCCTGATGTGCGGTGCGTTTGACAGGATGACTATGAATCATTAAACTGAGATCACATGATTAGTTTTAATTAATGCTTCATATACTTCCTATAATCTACCGATTGCCCTCTCGCCAGGAGTGTAAGGGGTGGAAGCAAGCATGAGAGAGAGAGAGAGAATGAGAGAGAGAGAAAAAGAGAGAGAGAAAAAGAGCAAGAGAAAGAGAGAGAAAGAGGTAGACAGACAGACAGACATACACACAGCGAGAGAGATATTTTTTTGCTATATAACAGTTTTCCCTCTTGCCTGCATGTAAGGGGAGGAAGAAAGGTGCGTGGCTGAAAGAGAGAGAGACAGAAAGAGGAGAAAAATAAAGGATGCAAGGATGCCATGTTGGTTACTAGGTAACAATTTCCCCTCTTGTCAGGCTTGTAAGGAGAGGGATCATGTCAGACTGTGGCAGAGTCGCAGATACCATCAGCTGAATTGGAGAGCACTGTGCCGCAGTGATGATAAATGGCTATGCATTTTAATGTATTTCCCACATAGTTATTAGACATTTGCATAAACCACTAGCTTAAAAAGACTGTTGTGGGAAATCTTGTGTGACAGGACTGAAAGATATTTTGATTGATGCATTATCCAATAAATGATAAAAGCAGGTAATTTTATCACTATTTGTAACAATATAGTCTAAAAAATTAAAAACAAAAAAATTATCATTTTTAAATTATAAAGTTGAAAAAATTTATGTATATAAAAATATTTATTTTACTTTATATGCTCTATTCAAGTAAAATATCTATCTATGTATAAGTGCTTGATGATTGCGAGTTTGAAATACATCAATATCGGCTAACCTTTCCGATTTTTCCGGAAAAAGCTGCCATATATTGTTTTTGGAAATACGTACATTCTTTAAATTTTTCGTTAGTTGTTTCTGTAAAATAATCATTTTTGTGATTATTTTCCGTTAAAACATGGAAATCATAGTGTTGTGATGATATAGATAGGTAATGATTTTGCCTGCGTCTGAGAGATTGCGTTACGAGAGGGCGACATTCGATTTTCGCATATCAATTGTTTGTTAGAGTTGCATTTATTCATCTGTAGAGTTTTTGGTAGCTACCGGATTTGTTTGTAAATGTGAATACGTGTGGCCATTGATTTTACCATGAACTGTTTCAATTTGAAGTCTAGTTGAAACATGTGATAAAGGTTTTTTATACTGTGTGCAATAAAATCTGTGTGTAACTCTATGTATAGACCATGATTACAATGTGGTATATATTATGTCTCTTGCCGGCCATGGTTTTGTGACATCTTGATAGGTTACTTATTGTCGACTCTGCTAAGTTTAAAACTAAATATGAGTAGAAAAAAGCAGTATTACTACCAGAAATTCCGGGAATCACAGTGTGTAGAGTTTCCATGCATTATAAAATCAGACAAGGGCCATAGGTTTGACTTTTGTAGTATATGCTGATGCAACAAACATTGCAAATGGTGGGAAAACAGATATAAGTGTACACGTTCAAAACACAAAGACTGTTGCCAACATAAAGTACCAGGAAGAAAATCAGAAGATCTCTTAAGTTCTTTGCAAAACCTGGAAATGCCAAATTTGGACGTTACATGAGCAGAATACTTGTTTACTTCTTTTTTTGATAGAGCACACCATTCCCCTAACTGCCACAGATCAAGCAGGTTTGCTACTAAAAAAAATGTTCCCAGGCACTGAAATTGCAAAGAAGTATGGATGTGGTCATACAAAAACCTCAGCAATTGTAAAGGAAATGGCTTCTTATGCAAAATCTAGTGTATTTCAATTTTTGCAGAATGTACCGTTTTTGTTTCAACTGATGGAAGCAATGACACCAATTCAAAGTTGTATCCTGTTGTAGTGACGTTTTACGATGATACACAGAAGAAAATTGTGAACTATTCTTTCTACCCCTGTCTTGGAAGAAGATTCTACTGGATGGAATACAGGCAGTGCTCGACTTTCATACATTCGAGATTCGTACAACTCGCTCTTTCGTACATGTAAATCGGGAAGAAAAACTTTATGTTCCTTTCTTCTGACTTAAATAAAGCATTTGTGCATTTCTTCTAGGTGTCCTCCCAACATTTGAAAAACTGAATGTAATTCTTCAGTTAGCATCTCCACACATTCAAATTTTGAGAGAACTGTTGCTTGATTTTCTAAAAGCATTGCTATCAAATTTTGTGAAAGCAAAAGCTGTGAAAAGTTGCTGTTATTTGAAGTGACCTATCACTATATTCAGAATCAGAAAGATGGCACCGAATTAGTAATAGGAAGTTAAGCATCAAACATTGTGAAAACACTTGAAGAAAAGGAAAAAGTAGTTTTCTTTACCTTTGTCAGGACTTATTTTGTTACAGCATGTTACTACATTGTTCACAAATTCCCCATAAAAAATTAAGTCTTGAAAAATGCAGCTGTGGCAAGCCTGAGTAATCTCGACAATGTCAACTTTTCTTCTGTTCACAACTTTGTGGCTTTTGAAAACAGAAAAGATGGAGGAATTTTCATATCTCAGGGTGGGAACAGAAGAATTCTTGCCAGTAATAGCCAAAACAATTACGTTTGAGACAAGGACAGATGTAATGATGAGCAAGGTGATACAGTTTTGCAGGTTAGGTTGGTCAGATGAGGTAGAGAAAGATATGAAACCATATTGGAACTGGAGAGACCAAGGATGTGTAATGTGGGGACATCTGGTTATTATACCATACAAACTACAGGCTAAAATATTAAAGGAGTTGCACTCATCTCACTTCAGAATAGTTAAAATTAAGTCCTAAGCCAGGTCATACAAGTGGTGGCCCAACATTGATGCTCGCTTGGAACCGGTAACAGAATTGTGCATGGCATGCCTACAAGACAGAACCAACCCTCCAAAATCTGCTCTCATACCTTGAACATGGCCAAGTTGTCCATGGCAGCGAGTACACAATCTAGCAGGTCCATTCTTGGGGAATATGTTTATAGTTTTAATAGACAGTTATTCTCTAAGTGGCCAGAGGTCTAAAAATTACATTCAGTAACCTCAGAGTCAATACTTGTATGTCTTTGTAGATTGTTTACAACTTTTGGTTTACCAAAGCATATGGTCACAGACAACGGATCACAATTTACTTCAGAACAGTTTGCAGAATTCTGTAAGTTTAATGGAATTAAGTACTCTTTTTCGCCACTCTACCACACTGTGACAAATAGAGCTGCAGAGAACATCGTAAGAACATTCAAGGATAAGGTAAAAAAGATGGTGACTGACAAAGTTCCTTTAGATATAGTATTGCCACGTTTCTTGTTGGGTTAGAGAACTACCCTTCAGATCCACTACAGCTAAGGCACCATGTGATTTAATGCTAGGCAGAGCTGTGCGCACAAGAATATCATTGGTAATATCAAGCATTACAGATAGGATGATACAGCAACAGGGTAGGCAAGGTGAAGGGAGAACGAAAATGAGGCAATTGCAAGTGGGCAGGCATTATAGACTAGAACAAAGAGAATTGGATTCCAGCTACATATGTTGTTGAAACTTGCGAGGGTGGTGGCAGCACATTTATCAGTTAGCAAAAGGCGAGGTGGAAATGCAGATACAGGAGGAAGTAAGATGTGTAGTAGAGGTTAGCACAAACGAGAGAAATGATATTTGTGACACCACAGCTAGCTCAACGCTCAAATGTGCCAAGGGCAACAGTCAAGTCTGGTAGGTTCAGGGCGATAGTCTAGTGTAAGTAAAAGAAAACCACACTGCAAATGCAGAACGGAGATATCCTTCACCTGATTTCAAAGGTTTTCTGACAGACAGCATGGTCAACACCGAGGGGAGTATGAAAGGCAGGAGGTACCCAGAAAGAGTGAGGAAACAGACAAAAATACTAGATTTATAAGAGGGAGGAGTGTAGGATATGAAGGGAATAGCTTATTAAGGGTTGGCAGTGTTGAAATATTGAAAGATATATAATTTTGACATTTGGATAAGTTTTGATAACTAAACATTGTAAAATCGATTATATCTAGTTACCTCCTTGTTTTGTATCCTCTGTGCTATGGCCAGTTTTTAACAATGTAAATATGTGTGTTGGGTGTGTCTCTTTGACTAAAAACTATTAAGTTTAACAAAACTAATTACCTTGTTTATCTTTATAGAATAGGCTCCTTCATCAGGTTATGGGCCCAGGCAAGTGCTCTAATAATATAAACAAGTGTTTATGAAGGTAAAAGACGTTAATTAAGTGAAATTGAGTACCGAATGATAAAGTAAAAAACGTGTGTCACAGTTTCCAAGGATTACGCCGATTTGTCTGCTTACAAGTAAAACCAGGTAAGATGGGCAGCCGTAATAACGACGAATTCAGTAACATAGAGATATTGGAGGGACCCGAAAATTTTGCTTCTTGGCGTTTTGAGCTGAAAATTTTGTTGAATGCAGCTGAAGCCCTTGATGCAATTTCGTATACAGCTCACCCCAAAGAGAATAGTGATAAAAAGAAGGATGCCAAAGCTCAAAAGGCCATAATAATGTCGATCAGTAAAAAGAACAAACAACTGATTATGTCTTGTAAATATGCTGCAGAAATGTACAACAAACTGGTAAGCATCTATGAGGGAGATAATGGTATGTTAAAGGATAGCCTACTAGCACAGTATTTTGGTTTCCAGATCAAAGATGTGGCGAGGGGTATTGCTGAGTTGGAAAGCATTGTTACTCAGCTGGGTGACCTCGGTCATCAAATCAAGGATGAGGAACTAACACAGAGAATTATTTCTGCTTTGCCACAGACATTCAGCAACTTTGTCATTTCGTGGGACTCCGCCCCCAAAGCCGAGAGAACCTCGGCCAACTTGATAGCAAGGTTGTTGAAAGCAGAAGGAAAAATTGGCACAGTAAAACCAACCAATGATGTTGTGGCGTTCAAGGCCGCCCGTGATCAAAAACGTGACGTAGTCTGCTACAACTGTAAAATGACAGGTCACTACGCTAGAAATTGTCCTCAAGACGAGGGGGAACGTTGTAAATATTGCAAAAAAAATAACCATGCCTCCAACGACTGCTATTTCCGTCCAAATAACAAAGAAAGTAACAACTACGGGTTCAAGCTCACACATGGTACTGACAAGAAGAAACAACAAAAAACTGGTAAAAAGGTGGCTTTTTTGGTTCATGAAGATGATACCACCAAAACCAGTCATACATGGACAGTTGACTCCGGAAGCTCCAGTCACATGTGCAATAATGATGACTACCTGACCAATGCCGTAAAAATAAATTCTGAGATAAGTACTGCCAAGGATGGAATCAAGATGGTCGCCATCAAAAAGGGTGACATCAGCTTTGAAAACTGTATTTTGAGAGATGTTCTCTATGTTCCCGAACTTTCTACCAACCTTCTTTCAGTGAATAGAATTATTGAATCAGGTGGACTAGTCAATTTTAAAAAGAACAAAGTAGTGATACTAAAGGATAATTTCGAGGTGCACGGATACAAAAACAAGACCAACCTTTTTGAAATAAAACTCATCCACGACAAAGAAAATTCTGCGTTTCTTGCAAAACACGATGAGGAGCGCGCTGTAGAGTGGCACCGTAAGCTTGCACATCTGGGTTTCGCGAACATTACAAAATTGAAGGAAATTAGTGAGGGAATGGAAACACTGAAAATGCCGGATAAGAAGAGAGTATGTGAAGTTTGCTCAAACTCAAAGCAAACCCGTCTTCCATTCAAAAATGCTCGTAAAACCGCTAAGAGACCACTTGAAATTCTTCATTTTGATCTATGTGGGCCAATAGAAGAAACATGGGACAACAAGTCATATTTCCTTGCTGTTCTTGATGATTACACTCATTATTCTGTTGTTGCTCTACTGGAACACAAGTCAGAACTTGATCAAGAACTAAAAAGCATCGTAGCTGAGTTTGAAACAAAATGGAACTCAAAAGTCCACATGCTGCGCTGTGACAACGCGGGAGAAAATTCGTCAAGTGATTTAAAGGAATGGGCAAAGAAAAAAGGAATAAAATTTGACTATTCCCCACCGTACGTTCCAGAACTGAATGGAAAAAGTGAACGCCTAATGAGAAGCCTGATGGAAAAAGTGCGCGCGCTAATTTTTGACTCAGGTCTCCGTAATGAATTTTGGGGCGAAGCTCTCTACGTAAGTACGTATCTCTTGAACCGCAGCCCGACTGTAGCACTATCTAACAAGACTCCACACGAAATGTGGAATGGTGTGCAACCAAACTTAAAAAATCTACAGATTTTCGGATCTCGTGCTTTTGTCCACAAAAAGGGTCACTTGAAGAAACTTGACCAAAGAAGTGATGAGTACATTTTTGTCGGTTACACCACCATGGGCTACCGACTATACGACGAAAAAAATCGTAAAATCATCACATCAAGAGATGTAAAATTCACCGGAGAAAATCATAATATACCCAAAAGAAATTTCCAGTTTGTCTTCTTAAACAACAACAACCAAAAAGAAGATAGTGAAAGTGAAATCAGCTCCGAACACGATTCTAGCAGTGAAATCTATTCGGAAGAAGAAGACAATGACTCAGGCGCTGATGATGAGTCACAATCCAATTACATCCAAGACTCCGAAGATGCTCAAGAACACGATGACTCAAACAATGATCCAGTACAACAATCTTCTGGAATAAGAAGATCTCTACGGAAAGCTCAAGCCCCAACAAAATTAAAAGACTACATTCTGGATTATGATACCGATGACACTATGGATGAGTCAGCTCTACTGTCATACACTGACGCTGTAAATGGCTCTGACAAAAACAAATGGCTTGCTGCGATTCGAGAAGAAAAAGACTCTCTTAAGAAAAATAAAACTTGGAGCATTATTGACAAAACAGGGGTTTTTAAAAAAGGTGTACTAAGCAGTCGGTGGGTATTTCGAGTGAAAGATGATGGCAGGTATAAAGCAAGACTGGTTGTACGGGGATGTCAGCAGCGATTTGGCATCGATTTCAACGAAACCTACAGTGCTGTAGTTGGCAGTGATGCCCTCCGTGTTCTGTTGGCCAATGCAGCCAAACACAACTTGAAAATGAAGACTTTTGATGTGAAGAGTGCCTTTCTTCACGGTTTGATTGAGGAAGACATTTATATGTCTTTGCCAGAAGGCTATGGCAAACATAGCGGCAAAATTTGCAAACTCAACAAAGCTTTATACGGCTTACGCCAAGCCCCAGCTAGTTGGCAAAAACGACTGGTGACTTTTCTTAAGCAACAAGGTCTTGACCCATTAAGAACAGACCACTGCATTTTTGTGAACCAGGATAGATCACTGATCCTGGCGATTCACGTTGATGACGGGCTTTTACTTGGAAAGGATGAAAAGAAAATGAACAAACTGTTAAAAAATCTTGAAAAAGAATTTGAAATAACCACCTTGAACAACCCCACTTCCTATCTTGGTATGGAGTTGGAAAAATCAAATGAAGCCGTCAAAGTCACCCAGAAATCGTTCATAAGAAGTGTTCTAAAAAAGTTCAACATGTCAGAAGCTAAACCGGCACAAACACCCTTGACTGCATACAAACCTGCTGATTTAAAAAAGCCAAACAAACGACCAAATTTCCCGTTTCGCGAAGCAGTGGGAAGCTTGTTGTACCTCTCTACTAAGACCAGACCCGATATAAGTTTCGCCGTGGGATATTGCAGTCGACAAATGGAAAGTCCGGACGAACATGATGTGATCAACCTAAAACGCATCATGCGGTATCTCAAAGGCAGTCTAGACAAGGGAATATCTTATAAATCTGACGGTTCTGAAGACCTGAAGTTGTATTGCGACGCTGATCATGCTGGCGACCCTGCAACTACTAAAAGTACATCTGGTTTCGTGATGTATTACTGCGGCGGACCCATCAGCTGGAGATCAAGAAAGCAACCCACGACAGCAGACAGCAGCACGGAAGCTGAATTCATTGCAGCTGCAGAAAGCTGCAAAGAAGTGATCTACATCAAAGCGTTAATTGAAGAACTCACCCAGAAGCCCATTGAAGTTGAGATGCTGATTGACAACTTAAGTGCCATCAAACTAATCGAAACTGGTGTAATGAATCGCAAAAGAAAACATATAGACGTCAAATATCATTTTTTACATGAAAAATATGTAGACGGTTTGATGAAGTTATCTCACTGTCCCACCGAAATACAAATCGCAGATGTGTTAACTAAACCACTTGGACCTACAAATAAACATGAAAAAGTTTTCTTTAACTAAGACTAAAACTTGTAAAACATGTAAAACTGATTTAGATGTAATCAGTAATTTAGAACAGTGATTTTTGCTGACAGTCTAAGGACTTATCTTCATTTAGAAATGTTGTTTATCATAGTTTTCTAATATTGAAGTAATGAGAAATGTAATTATGTTAAATGCAAAAATTACGAGGGTGTGTTGAAATATTGAAAGATATATAATTTTGACATTTGGATAAGTTTTGATAACTAAACATTGTAAAATCGATTATATCTAGTTACCTCCTTGTTTTGTATCCTCTGTGCTATGGCCAGTTTTTAACAATGTAAAAATGTGTGTTGGGTGTGTCTCTTTGACTAAAAACTATTAAGTTTAACAAAACTAATTACCTTGTTTATCTTTATAGAATAGGCTCCTTCATCAGGCAGCAATGCGCAGGAATGTAATGTAATCAATTAAACAGCAAACGAGTGATGTAGCAAAATGTATACTTATCGATGAAATAAAAATACTACGGATTTTATGTCCTGTGTTTTTACATACACATTACTATTTATGTTTCGTGTTGTCTTATAAAAACATGCAAAAGATGTGAATTGAGTGTAGCACAGCATCTACAGTCTGTGGCTTGCTTGTTGTGATGTGTCAGCCCTCCTCACAATATTGCTAATGCGTGTGGTTGTATAATAGCCCTGAAATATGACGTACTTAGTCTTAATAAGAGTACAAGGGATTCTGCCTTAAAAAATTTCAGACTTTTAAACACAATTTTCACAAGGTAATGATGACTCTTAAAATATAGTTGACTCCCTATTTGGTGACTGTCCACGATTCCTTAGAATATTATTGCAAATTGCTACTAACCAATTTTGATACTTAAAATTAAAAAAATTTCTTCAAGCGTGTTTTTGTGTAAAGTTCTTTTTTAACTGTATCTGGTGTAAAACTAACTTTTCTTAAAAATTATGTATTGATTTTTTAATAAGCAAATGTGTTTTAAATAAAATGATGCACCACAAGCATTTACAGTGCAACCGCATTATTGCGAGTATGGCCTATAACATCACATTCGCTATTGCAATAGTTTTTAAATTCACTGTCATATTCCCTATCATTTGAAAGGTACTTAATTTAGTTTACAATGCAAATCTGTTAATTAAACCTTTCACTATAGAGATACAAAAATTTGTTAAATCGTATTTTTAAAATGTATAAACACGTCGTATTCCAAGTGGCATCCACCCACTTGCCATGCCCGAGCCAGCCTTTGTTAGTCTGTGTCGCATGGCGACACTCGTGTCGGAGGAGTGTGAGAAGAGGTCCGTGCGAGTGTTGTTGTGAGGGATAAGGAAGAGGGTATGAATGGAGAGGGGAGACATACAAATGGGAGCAGAGCTAGTAGAGGCCAAGAAAAGGGAAGTAAGCTGGATATAGAATAAGACGGGGCAGAGGGGAATGGTAGGTACTGTTGAATGTAGTAGGGGCAGCGAGATGCTAGCAGCCTATCGCTCCTTTTATGTTGTGGGGGTAGGAAGACTCTGCTGCTTGCAAGGTCATCGCATCGCCACGTGCCAGGTGTGTAAGGGGAAAAGCATGATTACGTCTAACAGTTATTAGACAATGCTACATTGTGTATGATACCGTATTTACTCGTGTATAGCGCACCCTCGTGTATAGTGCGCACCATGATTTTTGCAACAAGTACCAGGAAGAAATTATTTAAAAATAAAATTGCACCAACAATTTGTGGCACCTTGTTAGTATGTAACAAATTATTCTTTGTTTACATTAATGTGTGGTGATTATGATATGTTTGGAAAATACATTAATTAAATAACTCACGGCGCTAAAAGCCAAAACATTGTGGTGTGCTGTAAGATAACAGTACTCTATGGTCGTTAAAAGAAGAACGTCAACAACTGCGGTGGGCTTCCTTTTTCTTTTTGCTTCTTTTACGCAGTGATGTACTGGTTTTTTCTTTGCCGTGCTGGAATGTCACCCCTCAAAAAAACGTCATGTCGCCTTTTCCTTTCTCCTCACCCTGAGAGGTTGGCTATCCTCTGCCTTACACGGAAACAAAGAAGACTTGGAGGAATTTATCAATCGGCAACATGAATGGGGGGTGGCGGGGAAACGTAAACATGTGGAAGCTCTGCTTTGCGGTGAGACAGGATGCAAGCTGTCGTGGATGGCGGAATGGCGCTGCGACCTACACGTAACCTTGACACGAGAACTGAACAGTCACGTAGTTTCTGCACGCAGTTCAGGTTACATTACTGATTGTTAACTTTTTTCAGGACATAAAGTGAAATGCTACAAGTAGCGGGTACTAATTATATAACCAATAATGCACAATCACTGTCAAGAGAAATATTTACTTGCAAGTTATGATATAATTATTTCAAATAAACGTTTTATCACTGATTTTATATACAAATAAAAAATAGTCACAGCTACTGAAAACAGCCACGTCAAATTGCCGAGCCACCGCACAATTTCCATTTTATTCAGTATATTTTATGACTGACAGCTTAAACCTCTCATTGTGAGAAGCATGTGAACTTCCGGCATTCATCATTACACGTTTATTGCCCATGTATTGCGTAAGCACTGCCGTGAAGCAGTTGGAACCGGGACGTGGGTAAGGGGTGGCGCTAAAGGTGATGGTTACTGGGGAGGGCTGGAGGGGCGAACAGAAGGGGGCACTGAGAAAGAAAGAGAGAGAAGGGAGAGGAGTGATGATGTAAGAGCGAGAGATGAGATAACAGACTGTTTCGCTCTACAAATCCCTCTAAACATCTCCGGACAATTTACGACTACCACTCCTTCCTTAATTTTTTTTCCGTGTACAGCGCACCCCGTAAATTTATTCCTTTATTTTGGTATAAAAAAAAAAGGGCACGCTATACACAAGTAAATACGGTAGTTCGCACGTACTGAGCAGATTTAAATAGTGAGCGTAGCTTTATATGTTACGGTTTTTGTAAACATTAGTTCTATTTAAATTATGGAGTGTGCTAATAAAAGAAAAACACTTGACATTGCAACAAAGCTCAAAATCATATTCGAGTGCGAGGACGGTAATGTTAGTAAAAGTGAAATTGGCAGAAAAATATAACCTTCCACCATCAACACTTTTTACTATCTTGAAAAACAAGGAGAAGATCAAGGATGCTGCTGTTCTTAAACAGAATACACCATTAGGGATAAAAACAACTTAGAACTGCACAGCATGTAGATTTAGAGTCAGCATTTTTCGAATGGTTCAGTCAGCAGCGCTCTGCAGGCTTGCCAATCAGTGGGCCTATACTCAAAGCAAAAGCATCAGAATTGGCACTACGAATGAACATTGATTATTTTAACTGTAGTGAGGGCTGGCTTCATCATTTCAAGCAAAGAAGAGGGATAGCACAGCATACTATATCGGGTGAGGCAGCAGCAGTTAATCAAGAATCTGTAAGCAACTGGAAGCCAGTTTTGGAAGAATTCCTAAAACGACACCAACCCCATGATGTATATAACGCAGACGAGTCTGCCATTTTCTACAACCTTTTACTTGATAAAACGCTTGCAGTTAAAGGTAATCGTTGTGTTTGTGGTAAAAGAAGTAAAGAGCATCTTACCATGCTTCTGCTAACATGTATGGTAGCGATAAACTGAAGCCGTTTGTAATAGGAAAGTCTGCAAAGTCGCGCACATTTCATGGTGTACGCAACATCCCATGCATGTACGTTGCAAACAAAAAGGCATGGATGACTTCTGAACTCTTTAAAAAATTGTTTCAGTCTTTTGACACAAGGATGAGCGTGCAAAATCGCAAAGTTGTTTTGTTTGTCGATAATTGCCCCGCACACCCTGTCATAACCTTACGAAATGTAGAGGTTGTTTTCCTACTGCCCAACACTACAAGTGTACTGCAAACCCTTGACCAATGTATTTTCCGCCAGATGAAACATCATTTTTGCACAATGCTGGTGCATTATTTGCTGCGGAAAGTGTACATGGGAAAGGAAATGGTCAAATGGAATGTATTTGATGCCACCCGTGCAATCGCTGTAGCATGGGAAAAATAACATCCCAAACAATTGTAGGTTGCTTTAACATGCCGGATTTAAATTGTCCAGTGATGAAGAGGTGGCAAAACCGCTTTTGGCTTTAGAAGAACTTGAGAATTGGGGGGTGCTGAAAGAAAAGACGGGCGCAGATATCAGCTTTGAAGATTTTGTGGAAGTAGATGCCCATGTTGGTGTTTGTGTCCAAATGACAGATGCAGAGATAATTTACATTATAACACACAAAGAGAGCAACAATAGCGACAGAAACGTAGATGTAGATATTGCGCAGCAACCAAATAAGTCAGCTGTAGCAGAAGCATTGCACGTACTGAGCAATTTCTACAAATTCTGAAACACTTCTGTTTCAAACTTGTCAAGCTTTCAATGTGTTGAAGATTTCGTTTTGAAAAACAACATTTGTTAGGAAAAGCAGACAACTTCTTTATTGTTTTTTAAAGAAGTGAGCCAAATTATTGTAAATTATTCATACTGTTGTGTGAATTATACTATTGAGTTGAGCAGAAATATCAATAGGCCATGTTTGCAATTGTGAAGTACAATCTATGAGATGTTATTACAAGTGTACAAAAAAGTGAATTCTGAAAGCTAAAAGTAGAGGAAAATTAAATTAATGTAAATTTTGTGTCTAAGTAAGTAAACAAATTATAGACATTTGCCGGTAATTCTCACTTTTCTATAGTAAAACCAGTTAAAATCATGAGTTTTTCATTGGTTGTAAGTGTCTGTTTTCAATGTTGACAGTTTTCAATTCCTTTAAAATATTATTCCTCATTGTCTAAATATTTTTTAAACCTACAATAAAGCTAGATTTGTTTACATTTGAACAGATACGTGTGTTGTCTGCGAGTTGGAACAAAATGTTACGAAAATGTACCGTGTCTACACATCGGACTGGAGGAAGTGTATTATTGATCTGTTGTTTGCTTTGTGACCACGAGAGAGACAAGTGTGGTGTGGCGAGCTAAGATAGGAGTGGCGATGAACAGGAGAAGAAAGGAAGCGGACAGAGGGGTGAGAGACAGGTTGCAAAGGGGGCATGTAGGGGGGAGAGACAGAAGAAGAAGAGGTAGCAAGGAGAGAGTTGAGGAGGGGCGAGATACGGGAGGAGAAAGAGTAGAGCAGAGGGGTGAGACAGGAGTAAAGGTTGTAGGCGGCAAAGGGAAGTAGGGAGGGAAGTTCAGTGATCTCCAAGCTGTGTGTGTATGAAAGAGAGAGAGACAATGAGTGAAGTAGCGCGCTGATTGGTAGGCAACTAACTCCCTCCTAATTTGGGGGAGGGGAAGAAAAATGGAGGAGGAAGCAACGTCGCGTCTGCTGGTCGTTACATAATGCTGCTGTCAGACGGAAGATTTTTTGTACTAACTTGTCACTGCATATACGTAGTTTATGGCATTCTTTAAACACAGGATCTACAAAGGCAAATACAATAAAAAAAATTACGGGGCACGGTAAGTTTTGTTATAACGATAACTCTCTATAGCAATAATTTACTTTGCCATTGTCAACTCGTTATAACGCGGTTCCACTGTAGGTTACCTCCTATGCTCGCCAAAAATATTAAAAATACAGCACAAAGTTTTACCAAGTGTTACAAGTCTGTTTAATCATCTCTGGAGTAAAACTAACAGACTAATCAATAAAATATCAATTTAATTCAATAAACAGACATGTTGCAATTAAAACAATACCTGAAAACTGTGTACCACATGACCTCAGCTTGTCATAAAATTTTTTTTTAAATATCATGCAATGTGTAAGTTTTATTGAGCACAAAGTCCATTTTCAATAGATTATTTTGGGAAAATTGATGGATTTGTTGTTGAAATATTAACTAATATAAATATATGTAATCTAAATAATAAATACAAAAAATTTAAATAAATAAAAAAATTATGAAAATTCTGGACGGGCATGTAACACACTTTTTGTCACCAAATAATGTGTAAACATTGAGCTCAATCGATGCATAACTCATGCCATGCGCTGAGTCAAATCATGAGTGAAAAATCAAAGTATGTGGTTTTTAATTAACAATTACTGAATGTCGCAACTAAACAAATCTTAATGATCATATTTATTCTCTCCTGTCTTAAAAATCACATTTTTAAAAGTTAAATATTCACTTCAAAAGGTAATTAATTATCTGCCAAATAAAACTGTATTTTATGATGTTTAAACTCTGGGATGTGGCATCCATCTAGTGTGCAGAAAACATTTGAATATCCTACTTGGAAGGGTAAGTTTCGGCTGTTCTCAGGTGACATTGTTTTCTCCCCTTATGTGGTTGACGAGTGGACAATGGTTGCCTTGCAAACAGTGTGGCATCCTCACACCCTCCCTCTCGTGACCAATCAGGTCGGGATAAAGGAAGCTGTAGAGGGACAGTGTGGGCTGCGTCAGCTCTCTCCTCCCCTCTTCAATCCATGCACATTTTTCTTCAGATTTTGGAATTTTTGATGGTTTTCGATAATGACCTTGTAATATCAATACTTGTAATATTGGAGGTAGTTAACACTGCTTCGGGAAGGGGAGTACTCGAGACATAGCTTCTCTTTACGATGTCACGAGTCGCATACGCAGCCTAATTTACCAGGCATTTTCCTATTATGTTTGTGGTAATAACGATAAAATCATGAGATATATTTGCATTATTGTTGAAGATGATATTAACAAAATAGATATTTTCTTCTTTCATATCAAAATACTGTAAGTTTATAAGAAAATTATAATATTTGGTTATTTTTTACCTGTAAAAGTCTGAAAGACAGAAGGATTAGAACAATGTTCCCAGAAAAGTGGTGAAAGATCAGTTGAAAACTGATAATTGCAATTTCCTTGAGTGATGGCTTCAGAAGCTGTTGACTTGGATGGAACTGGTTTTGTACAACTTCATCTTCCCTTCCAAATTGATTATAGCTCTGAAAACATTAATGAAGATGCATTTCTCATTTTATTATTAAAGATGGCATATGCAATTTAATCATTCCAGTGTACAGTGAAAAACAATTGCGTGAGCAAAGAAATGTTTTCTGTTACAAATGTAATTACTCAATAATTGGCTGAAGATCATAGTGAATGTTGGTAAGGAAACTTTTGTGGGGGACTGCAGTGGTGAAGTATTCAGAATACTTGTTTCCCATCAAGGTGAGCCAAGATAAATTTCCAGCAGTGTCACTCAGATTTGTGCAAGTGGAAAACGTGGCAGACATTGCCTGTGGCCAGAAAGTTTTCTCAGGACACTCCCAATTCCCCATTCCATGCATTCCACTACTGCTCCATTTTAATCCCTCACAGGCGACCAAAACCTCTCAACTCAACTCAGTTTCATGCATGCTCAGAAATGTAAGAACTGATAATATAATTATGGTCAGTTATTCCACTGATTAATGTGTGGAATCATTCTTAGTATTTTTCTACATCTGTTGCATCATTCTGTGAGTTCCATGCAGCTTGCCCACGAACATTCACAATACATATGATAGAATGACACATTGTTGTGTAGTGGTTCTCATGCAGCAATAATATGTATAGCAGTGAGCAAGCAACAATACACCAAATGCCCAACAGCACACTTGGCTCTATGAGATCCATGAATAAATTCAAATGAATAGATAACTCCCCAAAACCATCCTATATATTAGAAACTCTGTGTGCTGTCTACATCCAGCACCAAGTTATCACTGGCAGTCCTAATAATACATGCAGATGATCTATATCTGAACATATATAATAATTAGGTATAACAATTTCAGTGTCACTAATTAACCAGGCTACATATTTCAAACTAAGATCTCTAGTTCTACATAATTCTGAAATTTGGAGAGCATGCAGACTAATTTAATTAAGATATAATTTATCTACATTCCCTCCTTAATACCTTGCACTGATAAAAATAATGTGCATACTAATAAAATATGTGGAAAATTCTGGATCTTTTATCAAAAATTGTATCATAAAGAACCCTGAACCCATGTAGCCTTGTTAGAATGATGATGCCACAGTCCAATCAGCATCCTCAAAAAAACATAGCAGCCCCGACCAGTAAGCGTGTAAGATGTCAGATCAGTTAGGGACATTCTGTAAGCCTGCTACATGGCTTGGGAAGGTGATTTAAGTTGACCCTTCACAGACCTTACAACTATAATACTCACCATACCATACTCTTGAACTGGTTCTTGATTAGCAGGAACGACATCTTGAAGTTCGTAGTCTAAGGTTTCGTCTGGGGTTCCATCATTTGCCAGTAAATTGAATATACAAGGAAACACGAATATAAGCAGCAATGCAATTGGTATGTAGCAAGTGGTAAACATTCCTGCATGAAAGATCATTATCCTTGAATTAAAATGTTATCTATGCATCTCAGTGAATAATAGCAATTATAAACAAACTGTAATCTTACCAAATGTAGCAAACAGTGGGATAAGAGAAAAAATCTGGGGGCGTATCTTTGGACTGGTATTATCTGCAATCCAGACTAAAGATGTTGTAGTTCCATATCCTGAAAAGTAATATGTGAAGTAAATCAAAACCAATTTCTTAACAAATAAACAATTTTTTTCCTTTTATTGGCTACAATTTATAAACTACAATTTTCCCCTCACAAAATAAATTCAGAACAGAAGTATACAGAAAGCTTTAGGGCAGTGGCAGGTGCTGTTATTCCATATACAACATTAATAAAACACTCTCTGGATTTCTAGTATATAATTTAATTTGTTTCAATTTATTAAAATTTTAAAAATATAGTTGTTGAATCCTCTTGCAGTTAAGACTGAAATGTGTTCAATTAATGAGACAATGTTTGAATGAATCACAGTAGCCAGGCTTGGATTATTTTCTGTAATAAACTTTTTTTTTGTTATTAATCTAAGCAAACTCCAATCCAGGAAATTTCATTCTTCCATTACCTTCATTAAAAATCCTTATAAACAAGAGTAACCTCTTAAATGATATAACTTTTTCAAATGTTTGCAGGGGTGTTGGAAGGGGAAAGGCAAGGGGAAATCTGCCTCTTCTCAAATATAGCTATGGGGCACCATAAACACTACGAGGGGATAATAATAGCAAATTATGCCAGAATTTTGTGTACTGGTTTTACTGGTTAGATTAGGGGCATTAGGATAATTATTTTCAGTTGAAACTTTGGTGTGCATTTGGTTACAGAATGTGTGACAATGGAAAATATGATGTCTGTTGATGCAAATATTATTATGCCTTCTTGATACCTGCAGCATGAAAATACATTTATTACCAAATACATGTATACATCCAGTAAAAATTATTTAGTATCTATGAAAGTTGGTAATAAGCCATATTAATGGATGATAGGTGAAAAAATATTAATGTGATATGTGTGCACATATGTCATACAAGGGTACTGTTGTCACACTTCCTGTGGCATATATGCATGCACTATACTTGCTAGGTATGATAATTGAGTGACAGGCATGTACATAAGAAGCACAAAAACTGATAGAGATTGAGAGAATAAAATAAACATGGCTACAAGAAGCAACGTGGATGGTGGACCGAATTGCTTGTCATTTGGATCATTTGTATTTCACTGATTGTGTTGGGAGCACGGGATATGTGAAGATACCTATACATGACAAACGGGTTCTAATAAAAAAGGTTACAAGCTACAAGGTGCCTAAACTTCACAAATGCATTGCCTGGGCACTTTTATCATAAAAGTATTTGTAAGAGTTATATTTATATTTAAGGAATGCTTATAATTATAAGCTTGTATAAAAAGATTCTTCTGATTTCACATGGCTATAACTTTTACATGCATGCTCATAAAACCTGCGTGTGAATTTCAAAATATGTATAAGAAAAAAAGTTTTTTTTACCTTTCCACAAATGTTCAATGTACCATCCACTGGATGCACAGTATATGTCTAAACGGTAGTCAAACTTGTCCCATACTCGTGCGAGCATGTCAGGTGTTACCGCAGCCACTGCTGTTGCTATGCAGTATCACAATTTACCCACAGTTGTTGGAAGGGGAGGCACATAAACTGAATCTTTTACAAACCCCCACAAGAAAAAAAACCCCATATGCTGAGATCAGGTAACCTTGGAGGCCAGATGTGCAATGTGCCAGTCAGGTAGTGCTCCGTCCTGTTGAAAAATGAAATTATTGGAATGTGCTTGTAATTGTGGAAACAGGCAGAGCTCCAACGTATCCAGATATGACATTCCTATAACTGTGTATTCCACAAAAAAGAATAGACCATACACCTGCTCTCAGGGAATGGCGCAAAACATATTCATCTTAGGAGAGTCTCTCTCATGCTTGACTATGGTATCTGGCCTTTGTGTTCCCCATTTCCGTATGTTGTGGCCATGCAATTTTTGGGCACTTAAATGGAATGTAGCCTCATCGCTGAACACCAAACATGAACAAAAGTTTTCATTGTACATCTCCATGCCCAGAATGAATTCACAAAACTCAAGACGTTGTTTATCAGCATCATGAAGGGTTTATAGAACTTGAATCCTATATGATCTGAAAATAATTGTCGCTGCAAAACACACCAGACAGTCATATAGTAGATGGCCAGTTCTCAACTGCCACGATGAGTGGACTTACGTGGACTCCATACAAAACTCTGCTGGATGCACTCTATGTCTTGTTCAGGCACACGGGAGCGACCTGTGGACTTTCCCTTACATAAACAACCGGTCTCTTGAAACTGCTCGTGCCACCATCGAATGCTTTGCGCAGTAGGAGGTGCAGTGCCATACTGCCAACAAAAATCACGCTGCACAGTTATAACTGATTCACACTTGTTGAAACGAAGAACGCGAAACTCTTTTAGTGGCTGTGTAATCGCCATCCAAACGCATACTGAACGAGCGCACTAGCAGCACCAGCTGTAGCGCCACCAGGGGAAACCTACCAGCAACCAACTGACCTGGCTACATGCAACATGGGCCAAAGGAAACTTTTTGTTTCAATGTGTATTTTACAATTTGCAGCAAGGCCATATCTTCATTCCTGTAAAAGTTATAGCCTTGTGAAATCAGATGGTTTTTTTAGTTGCACGCTATTTAAGATCTTTAATATGCTAATATAACTTTGAAATATACTCTCTGATCACTTGGAGCAAGAAAGTTATATTTAATATCTTTAAGAGGCTTATCTGACTTTGAAATATACTCTCTGAGCGCTTGCAGCAAGAAAGTTAGCATACAAGTGTTTATTTTTATCTTAGCGGCCTTCAAGCCAGTCATACCAGATGTGCTTGCAAGATATAGCATGTTTCTTGATAATCTAAGAGACCATTTTTTTTTCATGAAACAGCACATAGGAAAAGATCAAGAAGTTGAACAGGCAATAATAAAGAAACTTTAACCATTCATTCTGTATGTTCAGTGTATTTTTCATTTACTAAGCTTGGCAGTCAAAGATGGAACAAAAAGTAGAAGTCTGAAACCAGATGGGGTACTACTAAACAAAACTTGCTTTTTTAAACAAATAGTCAATACTAGGGAGCGGATATTATCTCAATACCTATACGTCCAACAAGATGGACTGTCACGCTTATGACTAGACATTGGATTATATGCACTAACAAAATGCCAAATTATGCATGCAAATATGCTTTAAAAAAAGGCCCAAATATGCCCAATAAAAATGCCAAAGTTCAGTTTCTTTTATCAACAACAATTAAATAATAACAAGCAATAATTCAATCATATAATTTAACAAATTATGTTACATGCCTATCATGTAGCAAATTAAACTCAATATCATGCATAATTCTTGTGACAATACACTATCATGTCCTTTTACAAATTTTCTAGAGAAAATTTGTGACGTTTGTCGCCTAGTATTAATTAGTAAGCCGAAAATGACCTCTCCACATCAGCCGACGTCACTGGACAGAATTTAAAATTTGGCGCCATTTCTTCAGATATCTCTTTTGGCAGGGTGTGATCTGTGCCGTTGATATAAGCATTAGTCTCCTTGATTGCTTTAAGACCCGGGTTTTTACGCAGAACAGCATTTCATTTTCCACGGATCTTTTCTGAAAGTGAATTAGGAAGGGCGTCAGTCTGTTTGATCATTTTCTCCAGTATTTCCAAGGCCTTGAAGAGTGGAAGATTTTCTGTTTCCAATTTCTCTATGGCGTCAGGTATGTTGCCGAAATGTGTAGTAATGAGGGTGATATTCTGATTGATGGAAGAGTCTTCAAATGCTAGCTTGCTTGAATAAATTGCAATGGCCTCTGAACTGTCAAATTGACCAACGACTTGTTTTATGGCCTCAAAATTCTCAGCATAAAACAATCCAGGTACCCCATCATGCAATTACAGGTTCTGGGGGCAGTGCTAGATTTGGCAGCTGCTCTTTGTAAGCTTGTACCAGCGACGGTGCTTTTAAAAATATTTTCTTTGTAGAGGAAATCAATTTATTGACATTCCCAAACTCTTTCCTTATCTCTTCTGCAAGTCGATGAAATCCATGGGCCAAACAGGTAATATGCAGTAGTTTTGGATAAAACACTTGCAGAGCTTGACCAGCTTTAACCATATAAGGAGCAGCATCTGAAACAAAGATACAGATATTTTTGTCCATAGAAGAATCAAGAAACAATGATTTTATGGAATAATTTATAAACCGGGCAATAGTTGAATGGTTCGTTTTTTCTAGGGCCTCACAGGCAACCAAGTGGGGAGTAGAGGGTTCCTTTGTTAATTTTCCAACTACCAAATTTGCTATATATCGTCCGCATGATTCTGTTGTTTCATGAGCTGAATTCCAGAGCAAATTGTTCCAAATATCGGTGCGAATTTCACTTCCTGTCTTCGTGGATACCTGACAGGTAGTTTTTCCTAATCGTAGATTCTTCAGGAACTATCTGATTTGTGCAATATTTCTTGAGAAATTGCCGGCATACTGGGTTATTCAGTTGATTAAATGGAATATTGCAACCAATAAACAACTCACATAAATCTTTATTAAATTCTGTTTTCTTAGTAGAATCCGAAGTAGAAGGCTAAATTTGAGTCAGCAGTTGTTTATGACTTGTTGAAGATTTATTTCTTGCTGCTATGTGGGAAGCAGTATTTACGTGTTGATCAATGTGATATTTTTTTGAATAATTTGTCACAAACCTTGCAGAAAATCACATCGCCATCAGTTGTAAATTGGCCTGGGTAACATTTAATCCAAGATTCCATTAAACTNAAACCTTGCAGAAAATCACATCGCCATCAGTTGTAAATTGGCCTGGGTAACATTTAATCCAAGATTCCATTAAACTCAGGGTGTTCTTTTTCACTGGCCGCATTGTCGTTATTACGGTTGAATCAAAACAAAAACCAATTGTGCGTAAACAAACACTGCTGGTAACTGAATGTGCAAGTGCGTGGGGCGGTCAGTGGAGTGTGCGACCCTGCGCGCTGCAGCGCGCACCCCTCTTGCCTAATGCTATTCCCTCGCTATCAAAATAAGCAAGATTGGGAATAAACTATTCAAATATGCAATATCGCTGTAAATATCGCATTTGCATATATCCAATGTCTACTTTATGACTATTGATAGTACATTGTAAATTTTCCTTTCTGATTTATTATTCTCTAGAGAAATTATAAAATTCACAAGTAAAAATATATGATTATATAAAGGAAGTTTTTTTTTTTAACTTGTAACAAACTTCCTTTTCTGATGATACAGTTTTTAACCAACAACTGCAATATAAATAGATTTGAAACAGTGCCCAAGCAGTGTTAGACACCACTATAACAGTTTCTTTTGTACTATGAGTGTAAGATAAGTGATTAAAGAAACATTTTAATGAAATGTGTTTCAGCTAGAAATATAAACTGAAGAGTATACTTGATTCATCCTGAAATAGAGTTGACTGGGAAAAAAAGTTTCAGATTTTAATGACTTCATTTGAAGTACAAGGGCTGATTCAGGAGTCATGGCAAGTATTGTTTATCTCCCAAAAATGATCCAACATAGGAAATGTACTATGTACAGTTGATAGTGTACGACATTTATGTTTTAAAGGTGACACCACATGGGGTATGGATGCAAGAATGTCCGGCAAGGAACAAAGACAAACATGGATGCTTGAAAGCTTTATTTAATTGATTTATACTCTTACAACTTGTATTCACAAATTTGAACGGGTACGTGTTGTACATGTACAATCTGTTTAACATCCTTCAAAGTAGTCTCTGAGGTTGTCCACGGTTTGTCAATGTGTGCTGCCCCACGTCGAACTGCTATTGCCGTCAGATGGGTATGAGTGCATCCGTCTGGCAGTGAGAACATTCCCTATGTCAGTTATCGGATGACTGCAGTGCAAAATGGACATAATCAAAGTTAAACAGCATGCGCACATTAAGATAGCCATACACTGCTGCCGCGATTAACACGAATGTCATGCAGAGCTATGGGAAGCATTGGGTAATCATCCTTTTGTACAGTGGCAAGGTGGGTAGAGGCCGTCAAACAGGGAAGAAAGTCAACAGCCAACCTACCTCGCAGTGGACATGCTGTGTCAGCAGTGTGAGAGTTTTCTAGCAAACTCAGGATAGCAGCCAAATGCGTATGGTTGATGGTAAATTGCTATGACTGAGTTGACTCAATCTGCATAATAAATAATTGTATATATACATATATATATATTCTTTAAGTGTCTGTCAAAAAATTAATTTAATTGTCAGTTGTTAGAGCAAAAGTTTATTTAAATATGTTTTTTAAATTGATGCAACACTTTTATGTGTACCACAACACATGAAAAGGTGACTCAGTTTATGCCAGCAATTCAGAGGAGAAATTTTGCACTGTTTTTGTTTTGACAAAATATCTTCTGAATACCACCTACATATTAATATATTTAACTTTTTGTTTGTAACACATACAATGAGTTTTTCTTATAAAATTAACTTAAGCAAATCAAAATGTTTGGGAGATAAAAGTCTGTAGCTTGCTGCTGTTTGCAATAAAAGATTTGTTTTAAAAATTGTTTTTTTTATTTTAAAATGACTTGCTGATGTGCCTTCTATAAAGAAACCATGACAGTTTTAAGTTTTGGCTTGCAATTTGTAAGGCTTTGTTGTTAGATGAAATATTATGCAGGGAGTCTACAGTATGTCAGTTATTTGCACAACTATTTAGTAAACAAAATGTTCAAAAATTAAAATGTCATTTTGACACATTTATGCAAAAGTTTTGAATTTACAAAATATTATTGTTTATTTGGTAATATGTGAAAAGCTGATAAATTAGTAGGATTCTTCCTATCTGTAAGTTACATATTAAATAAATATAGAGTTAGGATAATCTTCTATGATTTAGCTCTGAAATATACACCAAGAGGCAATGTTTACTATAGTTCAATACCCTATCTGTCTTTTAAAATAGTAATAAATCACCAAAAACAAGGCAAATTGAGAAGGTCCAGTGTGCTCAATGTCAGAAGCCAAGGAGAGGAAAAGAAGGCGACCTGCACTGTGTTAGCTCCTTATCATTTCCACACATTTTCTACATGTGTTGTAACTTTGATACTGTGCCACTGATCACAATGTTAAACAACTCAGCAATGGGAAGTCACAAATAACTATTGTAAATTTGAAAGACAAATAAGTATAAAGCTATATTAACCTGACTATGAACTTGTTAGTACAATAATGTCCAGCAAATTAAAAACAAAACATTCAAAATGTACATTATTTGGTACAGGACAATGAATCAAACATTTTACGAGAGAGAACCCATGTCTACAAATATGTGGCTTGGTTGCTATGGGGCAACAAAGTTGGGTACTCCTCAACTGTTTTGTTTTAGGTACTATGAGGAATATGGTTTATGAGACTCCAGTTAACCTCTGAGAAAGATCTTACTCTACTAATCCACATAGCGGCTGAAATACTTAGCACACAACCAGATGCCCTTGATCATGTGCGCAGTTGGAGGTAAACAGTTCAAACCCCTTTTGTAATCCATATCATACTCGCGTTGGGTTGGTGGAGGTGTCTTACTGATTAAATTTGTAGTTAAACACACGTCCTTTATCCAAAATGCTGTACTGCTTGACTGCCCATTGCAATCAAACCATGTATTTCCGAACATGGTTTCCACCTCGTAAAAAGTTAATTTCATTGTGCTGTATCACATACTGCGCATTGTTGGTTTTCGTTTAAAACATCCGGTATTAATTTTTTGTCCAAAGAATATTTTAACGTATGTTATGATACATGAAGGTAATGATTACTTAGGATTTTGACATTTACAAAAACAGCTGCAGAATATTTCCTTAAATTGAAGTTTCCAATTCTGTATTTAAAGTCAATGAGTGAAGAGTATTTTGATACCCCATTCTTCTTAAATATATATTATAATAACTGATACAATTAAACAGTAATTATGCATCTGATGTCCAAAATTTATTAACAAATTAAGAGACACCGAAAGGAAATACCATTTATTTATATGATGATTTCAAACAATAATTAACATATTGCTTCTTTGACTCTCAGAAGTTCCGTTAATTTGGACATTCAGTTTATTATTGAATTGAACTTTTGAGCTGTATTTAAAAAAAATAATATAATTTACTTACAAAAAAAGACTATCAGCTGAACATAATCCTTCAAAATAAAGGGTGTCCGTTAGGCTATAGTTAATATAGTTTTCTTATTTTTGCTGCTTTTTCGAAAAAATTTAATCCATTACTTTTGAAGATCCTCATTACATGGAATTATTTTATGTCGTCATCCTCCACCTCCTCCTACTCTTCCTCATCCTCCACCCACTACCACTACAACTACCACTATTATTATAACCATTATCATTATTATTAACGCTATTATTATTATTATTACTACAGCTATAAACAGCACAATATGGCACTTCAACAAAATTGCACTATTGGATAGAGAGATTTACGCATATTCTTAGTAAATTCTCAGCTGTTCATACCATATACAGCTGAACAGCTATTCTTAGATCATGTCCACACAAACAGAAAAATAACTTACTTGCTGCCGACAATTCATAGTTACATCATAAAAAATTCCAACTGATATTATGGGCTGGATTATTGTAGTTGAGAAATCCTCACATTAGAAAATTGGAAAGTTGCTGCTTTTTAGTTTGTCTGCAAATGTAATGGCAGATGTTTTACAAGTAGGCAATACTCATCATGCTCTTCCGTTAAGACTGTTAGATACTTTTTATCATGTATTTATTTTTAACCTTACATATAGTTTATTTTATATAAAAAATTCATATGGGTTAGAGCATATGACATTACTGAATAATAAACTTTCTGAATTTGGTACTGATTAAGAGCTGTCCATTTTGATCACAGGTACCCTTAAAATTTTAAGATATTTAGTTAACAAACTGTCCAAACTCTGCTCGTTTAGAAGGGGGAAAGTGGCAATTTGCGAATTACCATTGATGTACAAAAACATGTTTGTTTACATATTCCTTGATGTATGTACTTTCTCTTTTGATTTTATGGCACAAAAAATGATTATCTGTATGGTATTTAGTACCGAAAACATTGATGTATAACAGTATATCAACGAAATATAAAATGTAACATCTATTCTTTTTCTTAATTCCACCTGCTTAAAGATCTAAAATTCTTAAAAAATGTACAGACTAGTGCAAAGTCAGTTTCACCAACAAAATTATCTAATTAATCTTGATTAAACGGTAAGTATTATTACTTAAACATACATCACTGGCCACAATGAACGTGGATAATTCATTTGTGAAGACCACATTCAAGTTTCAATGGTATAACAGTTAATACTGCAAAGTTTATTATTACTGTGCTTTGGTAAAGTACTACCACATTAAAATTTTTGTCAAATTGTAAAAAAAACCTAAGTTATTGATAGATAACAAGCGTTGAGCTTAACAATTGATTTTTATCCAAGAATCGGAAGGGTTTCGATTACAACCAAGTGATGCATATCTGAGTGTGAAAGTGAAATATGCATACTAAAATCTATTTTGACGAAGTGTAGCTCATTACAACAGAAAACAGAAACATATTTGAGAAAAGAGTTTTTATTTTGTTGGAATATTTTCAATCATGTGCTTACTTCTCTTATTTAAAAATGGCATTATCTGCATAGTTTGTTGTAAAAAAGCCTATAGCTATGAACTTATATAAGCCCCACTATATCCAATAAATTTCAATAAAATTTAATTTAAAAAAAATATAAAATGGTTTCTTTTTTTTATATTAATATATTTATTGTAAACAGTGGAAATACTTTTATCTCATTCCTCTAACTAAGCAATAAATACGAAAGTTTTTTTACTTTTTTTTATTTTTGATATGTTTAAAATTTCCCAAAATAATTTGAAATGCTATAAATCATGCTTTGGATAAATATACATATAGAGAAGCTGAGGGTGATTGGGACACACTTTCATTTGTCCAGGGTCATGAGTGCTTTGGGCTGTTGCTGGCTGTGTGATAGGCAAAAAAACTATCTTTTTGAAGGAGAGGTAAGTTTAGGACTATTCATACTCCTTTGACTGCCATTCAGTTGCTTAACATGCAATTAATGCCTGTCAGTTGAAAGAAAACATATAAAAGCCACATATAGCTATTATCTATTAACCTACACGTTAGGAAACAACAGTGACACAACAACCAATCAACATTAATTTTATCTATAATCAAGTTTGAGAAAGCATGATTGAGCTTCAAACTTGAGTTTCAAGTCATAGTCTATTATTAATCAATATGAAATATCTCAAACTGTTTTCTATGTCTCCTCTCTCTTTTGGCAGTAACCTAGGATGTAATTAAGAACGAACACATTTTACACAGATTGTAAGTTTTTGTAACTTAAACACACTCACATAAATGTAAGTAAGTGCCTATTTCAATTGCTTAGGAAACAAAAAAAATTGTTACTTACAATAATTTATTTTGGAAAATTCTTTTCAAATAACTTTATTTACTCTCTCCCTTAATGAAAACCCCCTTATAAAAAATTATTTTAGGAAGTTGTGACTTTGTTACAAAAATGGTTTCAAATGTAATTTTCATAAGTAAAAAGAAAACAAGTAATGTACAATATTACGCACATCCGATTCAAGTTAGAATTTGCATAATTTGCTTGATGAAATGTGTGATACAAAAAGTAGAAAATAGCAGATGCTTCTATGGAGGTACTTGGGGATTTAGAGTGCCTCTCCAGCTCAGTAAATTTCAACCCTAAATCCCCAAATATTTAGGGCCTAAACTTGGTAACATAGTCAATTTAGTAACCTAAATAGTGGTCTCATAGCAGTTTCAGAAACGATTTAGTTTATCGCATTAGCTTTCGCCTTCTTCAGACACACAAAGACTTTACTTCTAAAAAAAGCCAAAATAATATTTGCTCACCATCTTGTAAGTCAAATTATACACTATTTCAGAGTGCATGATTTTCCTTGTTTCTGCACACACACGTATACATACACACTTATGCTTTGTAGCTACCCTCTAGTAGCAGGGAAATGAGTCTACCGCATGATGTCATCAACCCTGATGCCATTTTGGGACACTTTTTAAATGTGTGGACTCGCGAAGAAAGTTGGAATGTAACCATTCCTACTGTGGTCACTTATCTGGATATTTGGGATTTCAATCTCTTTGCGAAAAAGTCAGTATGGTTACCATTCATAAAGTGGAAAATTTTCAGTATTTTAAATACAACATATTTTCACACTTCAGTCCTGAATGGTTACCATTTAGACAGGGAACAGTTTTCCAACCTTTGTGGATGGCAACTAAAAACACACTAATTGGAATGGTAATCACTCAGAATGCTGGAATTTTTCAGGAAAAATAGGGATGTGATTGTTAGTACAAAAATTTGGAATGGTAACTATTCATACAATGGATACTTTTCAGGATTGAGTAAAGCAATGATTTACTAATAAAATCTGAATGGTTACTATTTTCTGCGCAAGGACAGATGTAAAATTTCTGGAGTGGTAACTATTCTGAATGGATAATTTAAGGCCCACCCCGATGCAAGCAAGACTGGAATTTGATGGCATCCCATACCATAACTCCAGGTTTTGGGCTGGTATGACTGTGCATAATGCAGGTCTTGGCCAGACGTGTACCACGGTGCTGCCAGACACATATGCGACCATCGTGGTGCTGCAAGCAGAAGAGGGAATCGTCAGAGAAGACAGTGGCATGCCATTCGTTCCTCCAGACCCATCACTCCATGCACCATTGCAGCCGCAGGCACCTGTGGTGAGCAGTTAGTGACAGTCGCAGTAATGGGCGCATGGACATGCCCTGATGCTGCAGACAGCAAGAAACCATGCATGCAAACACAAATTGATATGCCATATGCCTGAACTCCTGAGCAAGGGTGTTTGATGTGGTTGTACGGTCTGCAATTGCCATGTGCACCAGATGTATGTCTTTGCGCTCGAAGGTGTGACAAGGCCCGTTGGTTTCCTGGATGTTGCTAAGCCTGTCGCTCCTGAACCCATTGATCCCATACCTGCTTCAATGTGGTTGCATTTCTTCCAACGCAAGAACAAATTTCATGGTATGGTAATCCTCTATCCTAACAGGCTGCAATTCTCATGCTATGTGTTTCCTGTTTGCATGTTTGTCTTGGTTTTTAATGTGGCATGCTCATTCTGATTGTGCATAGAAATGGCGAGGAAACACAATGCCACTACCTATCAGTGACTCCTCAACCTCCACTTATAAACTGCTTATCAGTGTCGCCATTGGCACACATGCTACACCCCTCAGCTGAACAACTAATCACATCATTGTCCTGCCCTGCTCTACACATTCGCCCAATGTGAAGTCCTTCAGTTTGCATCCTTCTTGATGTTGCAATTTTAATGACCAGCAATGTATAACCTGTTTATTACTTTTCTTAATGGATGCTCACATCCTGGGGTTCCTGCATAGAAAAACAAATTAGGTTTTTTTTATTTTTAACAAATTTAATGTAATTTAATTTTCTATCTTTAATTTAGTAATTCCATTACAAGCAAGCAAGATCACTGACAGGATGCAAAGCTATGAGGGCTGATTCATAAATCATGGCCACTATTGTTTATAACCCGAAAATGATCCAACATAGGATATTTACTATGTACAGTTGATAGTGTACAACATTTACTATTTAAAGATGGCACCATATGGGGTATGGATGCAGGAATGTCCGACAAGGCACAAAGACAAACATGGCTGCTTGAAATAACCGTTTCATTGATGTATTTTTGTATAGCCAGTATACAGTCATTTGAACGGGTATGTGTCGCACATGTATGATCGTTTAACATCCTTCAAAGTAGTCTTCGAGGTTGTCCATGGTTCGTTGCCAGTGATGAGGCAGACGGGAAACACCACTGGCTCCATGAGCTCCATCAATGTGCTCTGCCTCTGATCAAAATGCTATGGCAGTGTCTTGTTTGTTGGCAAAGCGTTTACCACGCAATTGCCTCTTCACTTTGGGAATAAGATCATAGTCACATGGACTAAGATCGGGTGAATAGGGAGTGTGTGGCATCACCTCCCATCCCCAACGCCGTAAACACAGTGTAACACTACCTGCTTTATGAGGTCTAGCATTGTCATGTAAGACTATAGCATTGCCCAACAGTTCCGGACATTTCTCTTGAACTGTACGATAAAGATGGTACCGCAGAAATGACAGGTAGTACTGTGCTACAGTACAACCCTCATGAACGGGATGACACACTAAAACACCTCGACTGTCATATGCCAAAATGATCATCAGCTTTGTGGGTGAAGGGTTTTGTCATACCTTGTGTCTCCGTAGTGATCCAGGATGACACCAATCATTGGACTATCGCTTCAATTTGGGTTTGTATGCTTGTTCCCATGTTTCATCAATTGCAATGATGCGGTTCAGCATGCCATTATCTTCACAATGAAAGTGATCCAGATTGATACAAAATGTCTCATATTGGGTCCATTTCTCTCACTCAGTTAAGTGATGTAGTACCCATTTCACACAAATCTTCCATACATTTAAATCCTGCCATAGAATTTGGTGTGCTGACGATGCAGGAATACCTGTATGCTGGGCTAATTCCATAACAGTCCAGTGCCCGCAAAGGCACTGCAGGACTCGGCAGCCAGACGCGAGTACAATCGAGTGCTTGTTGAAAAGACTGGAGACGGTGGTAGGGGAACTTCTGAACTCTTAGAGGCAGCAACTTATGTCCCTCGTTGACGAAGTTGCAGAGAATGCTGGAACTGTGTAAAGAAGGGACGCTTACGAGCACTGTGTCCAGGGATGTCACCTCAGACTAGTCATTGAGGAATGAGCCAAAGTACAGCTGCTCCAACAAGTGCGGTCACAAGGATGCAGTAGTCCACATGACCGGAAGGTTGCCTTTTTCTGTACCAACATTTATGGAGTTTACATATGGTGAAGAGAACAGTAGTCACGTGGTTGCAAAGAACTACATAGGTGAACCTATTCATCACACCTTCAAGTTAGAATCCTCACCACTGACATCTCTACCAGATATGAAAGCTTATTCTGATGGGAAAGTTTCAATAAATGCAAAAAACCTCAGTGACATAAAGCGGCTGCTTGATTACATTTCAGAGGAAAACAAAGACTTATAATGAACTGTTAAAAAGGTCAATGGAGGAAGCAGGGGGGAGGGGGGAAAAGTAAATTATGATTATGGCTACTAAATGATATACCAAAATCTGTTTAATTTCTCAACATTTTATACATAATTAATGTTAAAATTTCTCTAGTATGCATCAGTGTATTATCATGCAATAGTTTTATTGAGAAATAAAGTTATAATTATATAATACATAAGGTATGTTGTAAATTTCCATTGCAAAATTCTGGTATATTATATAAATTAACTTATCCATTACAATTATTAGCCTATATCCAAGAAACAAAGGTCCAGAGAAAAGTCTACTGCTAGGTTAGAATGCACCATTTCCTAATTATGAATTGGGGAAAATTAGAGTCCATTTTGATCAATTTTGAACGACAGAGAGATATTTTGTTGAATATCTCAAAATACAGTGGTGTGGAGAGGTCCAATTACTGATTCAGGTATAAACTTTAGTTGCATATGCTTGCAACCAATTTGCTTCCTAATCGCCTAATAAATTTACAAGTAAAAATGCTTTGGAGCTGTAGCACCATGATATTTAATGAAGCATTGTAAAAACATTGTGTGTTCGAAAAAATAAAAATGTATGATGTACAGTAATAGGACAAGCTTCTTTGACCAGTAACCACTGTGATGTGACCAAATATATATCTGTCATAACACTGGAAGAAACTGAATGGATAATGCATAGCAGGAGCTTATTATACAAGTAGACATTGTTATGCTGCCAAATATATATTTGTAATGACACTAGAAAAAATTGAAAGATGATTTATCTACAGTAGTACCTTATATTAAGGTAATTTAATTTTAAATCAGCACATACCTTTTGCATCACTATTTTTAATTTCATTGAAATTTTTTACGGAATATCTCTCATCCTTTCAGAACACAAAAATAATTTTTTTATATTTAAAAATAATTTTTGGCTGAATTATAGGCAATATATCTCTGGCGTGAACAAACTGGACAATTCAAGGTGTTTATAAGGAGTCCTAACTTTTTACCTCTTTCTGCTACAAAGCTCCACCATACCTATTTAGAAAGCTTAAAAGCAAAAGGATTTATTATGCTCAGAGCATATGTTACCTAAAATCAAGCCCAACCTAATTTTTTATGACTGAATATGGCCTGAAAAAACCCTGTTTCTGCAGTATTTGGTTAGCCAAAAATTCCTGAAGGGTTGGTAATAACAATCTAATTTTTTAATGCACAATAGGAAAACATGAGTAATACTAAGGCAATAAAATATAAAGTTGTTTCTTCATCTCCTTCACAAGATATGACTCCCAAAAATAACCAATTTGTATCAATGTTGGGGGGAGGTATAAATATGTTTNCAATTTGTATCAATGTTGGGGGGAGGTATAAATATGTTTTTAAAGACACAGTTGTTAACAGCTTTCTTACAAAACAAATTTCATCTTGTTACTTTGACTGGTTTAAAAACTACAGGCCTCTGAATTTAAAAAAAAATAGTATACAGCACATTGTTTATATGATAATTATTTAGTAACGATTAAAATAACTGCATTAAATACATTAAGTAATCTCTTATACTGAACTTTAGTAAAAAAAATGAGTTATAAAATGTATGTTTAATGTAGGTCATTTCCTATCCACTCCACCAATGCAAGAAAAAAACTATTTTATAACATTATTAACTAGAGTTAATAAAATTATTGGAAAAAACACTCAAACTATAATGGTCATTTTCAGTGAAAAATAACCACTGTTTATACTAAGTTAGATTATCATAAAATAATGTATATAATCTCGTCTACTGAACTTATGTGAAACACAGGAATTGTAAAATGTATATACAATAAATATCAGAAAATAATTTTATAACATTACTTTCTAGAGTTACTAAAATTTCATGAAAAAGATCACTCAAACCACAATTATTTTCTGTTAAAAAATAACCACAGTTTTCTATTAAGGCTACAATATCACAAAATAAAGAAAAATGAATGTCATTAATTGATCAACTTCTCGAGGAACAGTTTTGACAAGTTCTCACTCATTGCTGGTGTAATGTTGTGATATCTTCCTTGAGCTGATCATAACTCTGTTGGTTTCAGAAATTTCAGTATTTCTTGAAACAGTTCCCAAGTCTTGTCATCCTTATCAGACTTTTTGAATGAATTTCCAGGCCCTTATGGATGGAAGTAGTGTCCTGTTTTCTTCTTCAATGTAAAAACTTGTATTTCTACTATTTCCCCTAACCACCAGTTGTTATCATATACACAACAAACATAATCAAGCAAATTTGGTAGTGTCTTCAATGTAGCATACTCAATTTCACTGACTTTGATCAGCTAGAAAGTCATTGCTTGTTCAGAAAATTGTGTATGCTCAATTTGAATTATAGAAGCATTAATAGGAGTGAAGCTGTAGAATGATCTGGTTTGAGGTACTGTCTGTGACATCTGGAATCTTTCCTCAAGAGCATCTCTTAGATTGTCGACATAATTTTTCGAACAATAGAAAAATGTGACTCCTTGAATATGATTGAAACAACACTTTAAATGAAAACATCCATAGCTGTCATGATCTGGATATCAACTGGCTGCTGCAAGCTAGCCTTCCCAACCAATCTCTTCACAATACATCCTATCCCATCACGTGGCCTCTTTCCATGAGCAGTTGAAAATAAGTGCCATTCAGCACTTATACCAAAGTGTTTCTCTAGATGACTTAAGTTAATGAAGTTCTTTCAGTTTTTGTATTGGGCAGGTGAGCCATCAGAGAAGTATAACATTTTGGATATGTTAGGGTGATCTTGTTTCAGCTGTCTATTAAAAACTTTTTTAAAAGTATAAAACAATGTAGTGTTGTGGTCTCGATAGTCGTTAACAAAACAGAAGCTTCTTGAATGTAATTTTTATCCGCTCTCCAGTAGACCACAAATGGATGCAGTGTCGATTGTTGACCTGACCAGTGGAATGATTGAACCTCGTCTTGCACTATGCAGGAACCATTTTCTGAAAAGTCTCGCAAAACAATAAGTTTACCATCTTAAGACATTCCTTCTGTGAACTAAGAAATTCTGGCTGTTTTTTAGCAATGAATTTATGGGCTTTCAATAATTCAATTATTGCTTCAACTTTTCCCCCACTTTCTCACAAAGTCGCGAAGAACCAGCACACATGAAGCAAGCTCATAACTGTCTGTTGATACCCACTGCTTGAAAGAAACTTCCATTTCTTCTGCCAGTTCCATAATCTTCCAAATCTTCCTTTACAGCAGTAATAACAGCTTCTAAGTCAGGGCACTGTGCACATCCTGACAACATGCAAGTCTCATTTTCAATATTGCAGTGTAACGTTCGGCGTGCAGTTACAGCCGATGTTACGTTGCCACTGCTAGCTCAAAGGTGGAACACGAGACTCAGTAAAATGGACGCCGATTAATTAAGAAATAAGTTCAAGTTCCAGAATATTTTGTTCTATACTTTATTTATCATTTGAGTGACACAGTTCACATTCGAAGTTCCAGTATGCAGAGTACAAACCGTTCACCGATAAATATACAAGTGCAGAACAGCGCCACCGTCGTTTACAGATTATTCATTTCTCAAAACTTGCATCGCAAGACAAAGTTACGAAGGCAGGAGGGATCTTCATTCCCTCCTGGCACCCTAACAACCCCCACACCGGCAGAAATAATTTGATAGAATTGAATAGTTTAAGCCGAAAAGAAATGTGAAAAAAAGATTTAACGGTCAAGGGTGCTTACCGGTGTGGGTGAAATTCTTCACGCCCAATGCGTATTCTCCGACGGTTGGTTACTTTTTCTTTCTTAGGTGATAGACACCACTAGTATTTATTATGCAGGCCTATCCCCCCCCCCATCCAAATACACTTCCTCCTTGTGCCACTGATCCCAGGACACCATAAACTGCAGCAACATCTCCTACTACTTATGCAGATACTTAAGTATCAATACTCTATAACACCTCAACCACTTCGACATTTAGAAATTTAGGTACCAATTAATGCATCCTTAATTAATCTTCCTTATAATTCCTTTTGCCAACTCCTTGCAAAATAACAGTAATTATTTGTGTCTTTGTTACACCATTTTTAAAAGAAAAATAAAACTTTTTAACCTTCACATAGCACTTCCGGTTAGGTACTCTGCATTAATAAATGAAATTAGTTACAATTACACAATAGCCCATGACAGCTTGAGCTTCTACTACATAATTGCAAAGGTATATCTAAGTTTACCAAATCTTCACTAATACACTTTACGGTAAGTATATTATTAGAACATTTTCCTTAGATTAATTAGCAATTTCTACAAAAGGTTTTATTAAGGACTTACCAATTGCCTTTTCTTCAAAAGTAAGTTATAGTAGTAAAATTATAGAACGTGTTAACAAAATATTTTTATATTTACTTTTACTTATTTTGAAATAAAAAACTACTTATCTTTAAATAAATTTCACTAATGTTGTTTTAAAAATAAAACCTTGCATATATATGCACAGTACAAGATATATTGAATAAACTACAATTTTCACCCATGGCAATGCAAAGCTTTAAGAATGAACAAAATCACACTTTCAAATACAATACTCATTAAATAAAATACTCAGAAATGTTTTGTGTTTTTACTCAATAAGCAATTTCAGAATAAATTCAACAAACTGAGCAAATACTTTTTCGTGACATAACACACCTAAACTGAATTACAAAACTGCAATGCAAAAGAGCACACTATTCTGATATGCAGTTGCCTTGAACCACTTAACCTGTATTGCTAATTACACTTACAAAATATAATGATAACAATCCACTACCTAGTACCACAACCTCAATCATTAGCACTAAAATTTTCTTAAATGTTTTTAAAAAAAAAATATTAGTCATTCTAAAATTCAACATTCCCACGAAACTGTATGCACTTCACATGGTGTCATTTTGTACAGTGCTTAGTGCTGTTCATTAATTACACTTACCCATACACAATTTAATGATAGTTACAAGATTGATTATTATATATTCACTATCCCTTTGCCTATTAGTTCCTTCAAACACATTTGCTTCTTTCTGGCATTAAAATTATAAAATACTAGTTTTAAACATTATTACACTGTAAATTTATTGTACAAATACTTTTTAAAACATATTGACAGAAACACACTGTCTCACAATTATTAATTCTTACCAAATAACCATGTACAGGTCAGCAATCTGAACTCTGTTCCTGTCCACAATAACCTAATCCCTTATTCTCTATTGCCTCTCCCAAGGCCGGAGAAGGGAAATGTGATAATTTACTCCATGTATCTGGTATACGTCATGGCCTACTTTCTCTTCTATCATGTATGGTCCTTCATACAGGAAGAAGAATTTGTGAAATTCCTTGTGCTCTGAAGATGATAGAGTTTTATTTTGTACTAACACCTTATCCCCTTTTTTTAACACAATGGAGTTATGTTTCCTAACATTTCTTTCTTTTTTTTTGCAGCCTTCAATACTAACCTTTTGTTTGCTCTTTGAAATTTGACTGCTAGATCGGTGTTTACTTGCGGTGGAAACTTCACCAATTTAGTTAACTGTGATTCTGGCTGCTGCGCTTTAATTAACTCTACAGGTGTATACCCTGTGCTGTCGTGGTGCACGTTATTCAAAAGGTGCTCAATTTCTGCTACCTTTCCTATCCACGAGCTATGGTTCTCGTGGCAGAAAACTCTAAACAGCCTCCCCAATTCCCTCATTACTCTCTTGGTGGGGTTTGCTTAAGGAAGGTACACCGAGGTATATCCTACCTGTGTTCCTAACAGATTCTCTGGTGCTATTCTCCATTTTCTACTCCTAAACTGTTTTCCATTATCCGATATTACCTTCTTGGGCATTCCTACCTCTAGTACATACTTATCAGTAATTCTTTTGGTAACCGCCTTAGCAGATGCCTGCCTTAATGGGTATGGTTTTACAAATTTTGAAAAAACATCCAAAACTACCAGTAAATATTTCATACCCTGGTGCCCAGCTGGCATTGTACCAAACAAGTCTATTGTCACTACCTCAAATGGTTCTTTAGCTAAGACATGTTGCATAGTCCCTATTGAGAATTCCAAACCATAGAAACATTTAGCACACAAGAGGCATTCTTTGATACTCTTAGCTACTCGACGATACATATTTCTTATCCAACAAAACTCTTGAATAAATTTAACTGGTTTTGCAATTCCAAAATGTCCACATTTTACATGTGCCTTTACACATATCTCATCTGACAAATTATCAGGAATACAAAACACCCATTGCTCTTCCCCTATTTCTTTTCTCCTAAAGAGAATTCCATTTTGAATAGCAAATAAGCCCGATATTACGTCCCTACAATTTCCTGACTTTATTTCCTCCAACACTTTTGCATATTTTGCATCTCTACCTATTTCCTGGTTCAATTGACCTACCAATCCCTGGTATAATGCTACTTGTTTTTTTGATGCCCTAAGAAAAACCTCTTTCTCTAAAGATCTATCCTCNCTACCAATCCCTGGTATAATGCTACTTGTTTTTTTGATGCCCTAAGAAAAACCTCTTTCTCTAAAGATCTATCCTCCCCCTGGCACCTGGATAATGCATCTGCTACAACTTGCGTTTTTCCTGCTACATACTGTATATTTAGATCATATTCCTGTAAGGCCAAAATCCATCTAGATATCCTTCCATGCAACAATTTCCATGACCCGATATGGCACAATCCCTTATGGTCAGTTTGGACTTCAGTCTGTTTACCAAAAATGTATGTTCTAAATTTTTTTTTGTCGCAAACACCAAACTAAGGAATTCCTTTTCCGTTACAGTATAGTTTAACTCAGCTGTGTTGAGAGATCTACTAGCAAAAACAATTGGAAATGGAATGCGTACCAGCACTATCTGCTAGGACACAGAATATTGTTCTGAGTTGTGCGAATGTAGACATACACCTATTTTCTTGTTTGGGTACTGTGTCTTGAAAGTCGTATACAGTTCTTTCAAATCACACAAAATAAGCATATTCTGAATGTTTTCTTTTCCTCCAGTTGACCCTCAGACTGACTTACAATCTTTCTTCCCTGGCATCAGTCTACTGAAGTCATCATTTTGGAAAAAACTCTTGTACTGCTTTAATTGTTTCAACTTCAAAAATATTACTTGCCCTCTTGGATTCTACTTTTGAAAGAACTCCTAATTTCTTTACCAAATCACGTGTTTTGCGAGCTAAGTATTTACTTACCACAAATTCTTTCTGGATCCTGGCGTATGCACAAGATGTAGGAAGCATACTCAAAATGTTAACCTTTTCTTGAACAGACTCTGTACTTTTCATTCTCTCCTTCAGTTTTTCTATTAATTCTTCATAATGAGTATATAGTTTGGATTGTATATTTGTCAGATTTTCAGTATCAGATGAAATTTATAGTTTGAATGATTTACTCAATTTACAAGTGACAGATTCTGTAATTTTTTCAACATTGTATTTGATAGAAGATGATTTTGTAGCAGTTGACAATTTTTGAACTTTAACATGAGATACACTATGAGCATTACATGCTTCATTCATAGAATCCACTAAAACACAAACTGGCTCATAAATATTGTTGTCATCACATGGCTCACTACATTATTGTATTTTGTACAAACATTTGCAACACATAGCTTCACCAGGAATGAGTTTCAGTTTGGGATTTTTTACACATAAGCTTATAACTCGCAATGCCTTTTTAATTGACTTCTTGTGTGCAGAAAATGTGTAGCAGCATGAATTTCCATATAAATGGGTGAATTTTGGTAAAAAACCAGGGAAATTTTTTTTTCATGATAAGTGCAGACAGTTTTTGTGTTGGCACAACCAGTTCTCACATGAAGCAAGTTCTTATCACTGTCACTAAGCTCAAATAAATTAGCTAAAGTCGAATATATGCAATAACTTAAAACATTACAAGGTTCATTCTTTAAAACTCCTATTGAATACTCCATCATGAATTATTTAATAAACAGTTCATTAGATGCATACATTTGGCCTATGTAACAATATAACACAGTTTTAATAATCCACCACTGATGAGCTGGTAAAGAAGTCAAAACACCACTACCTTCTCTGTCAGAGGTCTACAGCAGAGAGGAGCAGGAGCAGGAATATGCATGTTCAAATTGGTGCAGTCCTGTTGCTAGCTAATGCAACTTTCCAATGCTGAGATTTGTCAACATGAACACACACAGAATTCAAAGCACTATTTTTTTCACAACAAAAGATGTATACTACATAAAAAAATTTTCCAAAGTTTAAAAATAAAATACATTATTATTATTATTCTGTCAATTATTCCATGGGATTCACCATGAACATTCAAGGGGCCTGTAGTTCCCAAACCAGTCAAAGTAACAACATGGAATTTGTTATGTAAGAAATCTGTTTAAAAACTCACTTTTAAAACAAAACAAAAAAAAAATTATCCCTACCCCTGCCAATTTTTGACCTTGAAAATGGGGACTGTGTAAAAAAATTGGCAATTTTTGGGGGTCATTTCTTGTAAAGGGGATGAAGAAACAACTTTATATTTTATTCCTTTAGTAGTACTCACGTTTTCCTGTCATGCAATAAAAATTTAGATTTTTATTAACAACTCTTCAGGAATTCTTGGCTAAACAAATACTGCAGAAACAGAGTTTTTTCTGGTCCTATTCAGTCATAAAATAATTGGGTAAGGCTTGATTTTAGGTAACGTTTGCTCTGAACATAATAAAACATTTTGGTTTTAAGAACTAAATTTGATTTTTTATTCATTAAATAGCTATTATTTACAGCATTAATCTATCTGCACTATTATTCTTTTTATTTCTCAGTGAGCGCAATTTTAAATGTTTATAACAACTCTAATTAAAATCCTTTTCAATGGGTCTGTTCGGTTAGTCAATTAACTCACACACTCATCATCAATACATGTTCAGTCTGTCAGTTACCATCATTTGAAATCTCTTACACTCATGCATCCAGCTCAACAGTCCCGCCTGTCAGTCACACTCTTCACTACACAGATGTTCACAGTTGTAGATTTTACTCCTGCTGGTCACTTCCACCGCCACTCGTTGCTCTTCTGGCTCGTCGTCTATCGCTGAAGGTCACACAATTGCCCAAACTCCTGTCTCATAAAAACTCCCTGCTCAGGGACCTGTCACACTTAGGTAGTATCAGTAGCCAAGATCTCGAACATTCCCCTCACCCTGAGTCATGTTGAAAGGCAAGGACGATAAACCAGAAAATTATTTCAGATAACTTTGAAATTCTATCTAACGAAGGTCAGGAACACGCGAGATACATAACCTTATCACAGTGGCATGCAGTGGCTTCCCTTTGTGACTCGCTGCCCGTATTGCATAACCACTCTGACCTTGGCACACTGTTTTGTCGCTCCAGTAGGACAGGGCAAGGGAGGTATACAAGGCACCAACACATAACACTGCTTCCTCCTCAAGTCTGTTCATCCAGAACAGACTCTGGAAAATCCGAACATTCATAGAGTGCCAGTCGGTCGATGTGGACAACCTTTGGCTTCGCCCGAGAGCCTTGACAACAAATCTGAAAGATCACATAGTTGATCTTATTCAGAATCCTGTAGGGGCCTTCCCAACATTTGTATAGCTTCAGATACTACTCTTTTTGCCACTGTGGGTTGTGCAGTCGCACATTGTCCTCCTTGAAATACCTGGCCTGACATTATACTATTTATTCCGAGGTGTTGCCAAGCAAAACCATGAATGCCAACTAGTCTGTTACATAATTCAATGGCATAATCAGTGGCTGTAGCTTTCTCCTCTGGCAGTCGGCCGAACGGCATGTCACTAGGAATGGGTAGCTCTATTCCAAACGGCATCCTCAACGGTGTTACCCTTGTGGGCTACTGAGCGGTAAGCAAGGAGAAACAATGGCTCCATTGAATTCCTATCCTTTTTGTTGTCTGCCACAAAGATTGACAGGTACTGCTCAAGAGTGCGGTTAATCGTCTCGACCATACAATTCGCCTGAGGGTGTAAGGTTGTAGTCATTGTCTGTTTCATCCCCAGATTCTTTGTTACCTCATGGAACACCACAGCTTCAAAGATTCTTCTCTGGTCACACTGGAGTTCTAGTGGCACCCCAAAACTTGAGAAAATATGACTAGGTGTGCATCAGCCATAGTATGTGCTTCCTGGTTCAGGAGGGGAATGAACTTAGGCCGCTTAGTAAAGTCATCTTGGGCCACTAGTAGGAGATACCAATTACCTCTCTGTGATAGGGAAGGGACCCAGAATATCTACTACCTTTCTTTCGAATGGGACTCCAAACATTGTATTTCTGGAGGTGGCCTTGTTTCCTGGTCCTTGGGCCCTTCCTCGCAGTGCAAATATCGCACATTCGGAACCACTTCTCAACATCCTCCCGACAATAAAGCCAGTAGAATCTCAGTCTAACTCTGCCAAGGGTCTTATTAACACCAAAGTGCTCACTGGCTGTCGCATTATGCAGTTCCTTCAAGACTTTGGGAACCCTGGATTCTGGAAGGACCAACTGTTCATGCAAAGTATGCAATTCTTTAATTCTAGGGAATTCCACAGTGCCCTGTATGCTTTTACTGCTGTGCTCAGACTAGATATATCTTCCCATTTTGGCTGACAACCAGCTTCTTTCCATTCTAGAAATGGCTGCAAAATATGAACATTCATCTGATCTTTCCTAATACCCTCATCACTCCAGGTATGTAAACCATCACAAGATAAGGAACCTTAAAATCTTGTCCTCCTTACCTTCAGAAATTCACTTTTTTCTTCTGGGTGTTCACAATGACAACATAAGGGCTCAGATGGCATCCTAGAAAGTGCATATGTATTGCTGTGAATGCATCCAGATTTGTACTGTATTTCAAAGTCATATAGTATTTGAAGTTGACCTTCGAGGTTCTTGAAATTTAGTAGCCAGCGTAATGAAGCATGATTTCTTCTTAGAATAAAATGTCTCCCATAAAGGTAGGGGTGGAAGTGTGAAATTTGTTTCCCCATGGCAAGAAGCTCCCTGCATATGAGAGAGTAATTTCTCTCAGGTTTATGGAATACTTAACTGAAGTATTCTAGTGGTCTTTCCTTCCAATTCTGTACCTGAAATGGCAGCTCTAATGATGATATCACTAGCATCAGTGTCCATAATGAACACGCCCTCACTTTAAAGGAAACCCAGGACAGGTGGAGATATCAAAATTTCCATAAGCTTACTAAAATAACTGCACACTCAGTGGTCAAATGAAATGTCATTTTTACATCAGTCAGTTAATGTAGTGGCTTGGCGATTGTGGCAAACCCAGGTACAAGTTGATGGTACTAGGTACATAATCCCAGAAAACTCTACATTTTAGTTATGTCAGTTGATGTCAACCAATGTCTTATTGCTTTGATCTTCTTGGTCTGTTCCAATTCCATGGACCAATACTACGTTTCCCAAGAATTTTTTTTTTTTTGGAAGAGGTGGCACTTTTTTGGAACTAGTTTAAAGTTGGCAGCGGCCACTATCAGGACTACAGAGTCTAAGAACGATAGATGTTCTTCAAATTTCTTTCCTGTCACAACTATGTCATCTAGGTAAACCAGACACAGATATCTAAAGGCAGGACTTTTTTCCATTAGGCATTCAAATGTGACAAGGGCATTATATAGCCCAAAAGTTATAACTTATGACTGACAGGTTCCTTTCCCTTGGACACAAAATGCAGTCTTCTCTTGGTCATTTGGGGCAACCTCGCACTGCCAGTACCCACTTTTCATGTCCAAAGTAGAATACCATTGTCAACCTGCTAGGCTGTTTAGTGTATCGTCTATCCTTGGAAGTGGATAAGAGTCCTTCTTTATCACATTATTAAGATTTGCTATGATATACACAAAACCTCACACAGCAATCTTTCTTCTTAACAAGAACAATGAGGAATGATGATGGACTAACTGATGGTTCTATCACATCTATATCATAACCTTCATTTCTTTCAGAATCCCCTCAACTGCCTCATGCAAAGCTAGTGGTAGTCATCTTGGTGGCAGCTTTATGGGCCTGGCATTTCCTGTATCTATGTGGTGGCATGTCACATCAGTCCTTCCAAGGTAATTTGGCCTACATGATAAGGCATCCCTATTTCTCTGCAATAATTCAGAGACAGCCTTCTCCTGGTGCCAGTTAAGATTTTCTCTTGTTCGTTCTAGCATTTCCTCCAGTACTTCTGGTAAAAGACATTCTTTTGGTTTTATTCTAGAACTAGCGAACTGGCCCAGCTTCACCCAAGTACTATTGAGTTTACAGTGATACACTAATAAATAAATTGGGAAAAGACAATTCATTTATGTGAAAACAGAATTATAAAATTATGTTATACTATGTTGCCTTAGGTTTTTAACTGATTACGACTACCCAAAAGGAAGGAAACATTTTTTACCCAGTAGCCAAGAAGAAGGGTATTGTTTTTTGCAATGCATCTGTGCAACTATCGCGTAGTTGCCACATTTCCGCTTTCCAGCGTCAATGTATGAAAATCAAAATGTGAGTTTCATCAAGTTGTAGCTTAAGAAATAACTGTACCTAGGAACTACTTTTTGCACTTGGCTGAGGAATCTTAATTGATCACCAAAGTTAAGCAATGTTCCCAGCAGCATGAATTTGAATGAGTGGCCGTATAGTGGCATAACATCTGAGTGCTTCCGGGCTTCGGAGGGCACGTTAAATATTTGGTCCCGGTTGTTATTGATTGATAGCAGTCGTTAAGCCATTTCAGAGGACCTTGGGCGGCCTGATAAACTCTGACACCAGAGGGAAAAATATTTCGGTCACGTTCCCAGCCATTGCAGAATTACATTTTGTTGTTATTCCACAGGACCTGTACAATTTTCCGGGATAAGAAGTATCATATGTCCTATTTAAGGACCTAAAGTACCCACATACCAAATTTCATCAAAATCTGTTCAGCCGTTATGGAGCTGAGTGGTAACAAACATACACATACATACATACATACATACACACAGAGACTTTCGCATTTATAATATTAGTAGGATATTCTGGAACATTTGAAAATACCTGTGTAACATGTTTGCAAACACCTATCAAAGCCTCCTCCTCAAGACATATGCCACTATCGGACAAATTTATCATTCTAACTGGAAAACTGTCAGAATTAGAAGAGACCAGATTCCTTGCTAAAACATCTATCTGGCAGGACGCCAACCCTCTCTGCTGGCTCAATTAGATCCAAACACCTGACAAATTTTCCTTGACATTTGCCTGTATTGACAATTTCGCTAGAAGCAGGCAGCACAGTGGGTTGACCACAGACCACTGGGTAGCTAATTGGGGAGAACAAATCATACTGTGGTAACACCACCAACTTTGTACTGCCTACCCGTAGCACATCAAGTCTAGTATTAATGCAGCAACCCACTCTACGTAGTACACCATGCCCCAAAAGACATTCATCTTCTATTTCTACTATGTGCATATCGTGCTGTATGCTAAGGTCACCAAGCTTCAAGATCACTTTTCTCTTACCTCTAACTGGTGTGGTCTCACCTGTCACTGTAGTCAAATAGCACCGTTCCATACTGTCGTGGGGCGAATGCTGGGGGAAGGACTGAGGATGTCTGGTCTTACTAGTGTTATTGTCCCCCCAGTGTCAATGACCATCTGGCAAGGAACACATAATTCAGGCTCCCCTCCACCAGTATTGTATCCAAATCCTGTTTCACCAACTGTACATGTAAGAACATTGGGGCCTTCCCTCCAGCAGTCACCAACCTTAAGATCAGTGTTCACAAGTTTTCAGGATGTGCTGTATTTTAACCTGCCTTTCGCTGCCTCTTTTCCCGCTGCTGCTTCTTCTGCGGCTACTGCTGCTGCAGGTAGTAGGCTCTCAGGTGCCTCAGCTGTCCACTGGCCAACACTGAGGTAATTTAGGTGAGGGGCGGCGAATCTCTGAAGCACGGACCCTGGAAGTGATGTCCTTATAAATGTCTGCATCTTCTTCAGTGTCTTCTTGATGCCATTCTCACCTTCGTTCAGCATCACTGCCTGTACCGGACGTCGAGGTGCACACACATGTCTTGCTGACTCAACCTCCATTACTCGGGCCAGGGTTTCCTGAATGGTGTGGAGTGCAGCCAGGCGTACCACTACCTCTGTGTCTGTGATGGCATCTATGAAAAAGCTGACTGCAATGATGTTTCACTGCTCCTCGGAGTACCCTTACAGAGAAAGTTGGGAAAGCCACACAATATCTTTACATAGCGCCTGCAATGGCTCTCTTGTCCACTGGGTGCGGTTTCACAGTTGGGCATGGTGGGGATGTTGCAGGTGTGAGTCACCAAAATGTAGTTCCAAGGCAGACACCAGAGTGGGGTACTCCAGTTAATACTGCTCTGGCAGAGATTGTAGTATGCTAAGTGAAGGGCCCCTCAGTACAGCAACAAGGTAGTAAGCCTGCTGTTCAGCTGACCAGTCATTCAGAGTGCTGACTATTTCAAACCCGTGTTGGTACTTTGGCCAAGAAGTCTGGCCATCATAAGGGCAGGCTTAATTGAGACCACTTCCCCACTCCTAGCTGCGCAACATCAGCATGGTGGCTGAGCGGTTAGACTGCTCGACTCCCATCAAGGCAAACCTGTTTCAAAACCCGGCCGGGTCACACCGGATTTTCTTAAGTGGGAATCATGTCGGACAACGCCGCTGGTCATTAGGTTTTCTATGGCACCTCCCATTTCCCCTGCCCTTGCATTCCAACATTACTCCATTCTCACCTCATTTCACCCTTATCGGCTTTCAAGACCTCGTTAAGAGCCGCCCAAATCTCTAAACTCAACTCTCTTATCTCTACCAATGCTGCAGAGCTGCTGGCTATCCTCCGATGTTGCTGTGTTGGTTACAACTTGCACTGTTTCCCCAATTTTCTTGACTGCAGTTGTGGGGGTATTGGAATTCTGCTCCTGAAGAAATTCCTGCCATTCCTTCTTCATCACATGCATTTCCTCTTTCACTTCATTCTCAACACTGCCCATCATTTCACAGACATTGTTCAGTATTTAATTTACACTGTCCGTTCTTTCATTTACACTGTAAATGTTCTCATCCGCACAGTCAATTCTTATATTCACTAAATCACTAATGCACTCCATTTTCTGTCTGCAATATCTATTTTCACTAATTTGGGTATTTACAGTTTCATTAACACTTCTTTTCATACTACTAATTTGTTTATTTACATCTTCCTTCAAGCTACTTGAACTTGCGCTCACTTGGCTACCTAGCCCCTCAATTAATGCTCGCAGCGCTTCCAGTTTTGCAAAAAATTTTCTAGTTAGCATTCATTGCGGTGGTTGTACAGAACATTCTTAATTTTTCAGCCTACAGCTATTATATTACAGTAAATTATCTTAAAATCACTAATTACTAGCCTATTGCAAAACTTGATTTATAATTTATTAATTAATAATTGCATCCATCCCACTTCTGACACTTGTGTTACCGGTAAAAGATGCCAGAGGGACTTATCCGAGTTTGTGAAGAATGGAGGTCTTAATAAAAATAAAATAACTATATTGTATTTTTAGTTTATTTACACATATATTATTTACAGCACTAATCTATCTCCATTATTACTCTTTTTATTTCTCAGTGATAGCAATATCTAATATCTATCTCAACTCTAATTAAAAGTCCTTCTCAATGTCTCTGTTTGGTTATAGTCATTTAACTCACACTCATCATTATCACATGCTCAGTTCTGTCTGTTGCCATCATTTGAAACTGAAAGGTAAGGACAATAAAACAAAAAATGATTTCAGATAACTTTATAAATTATATTTGCCAAATGTCAGGATCATGCGAGATACATAGCCTTATCGCAGTGGCATGCAGTGGCTTCCCTTTGTGACTTGCTGCCCATATTGCATAACCACTCTGACCTTGGCATACTGTTTCTTCACTCCAATGGGATAGGGCAAGGGATTGATGCAAGGCACTAACATATAACAATATGTATACATATTTAACACACTTATTGTCATAGCAGTATTCCTACATTATATTCTTAATTTGGACATTCTGTAAAGCTTGCTATATTTTTTTAATTATTATGTTTATATAATGTCTATTTACACATGAGAACAACTAAAAATCTATATTTATCTATAAATTTTATTACATATTGCGCTATATAGTTACTGCAGCATAACTAATAGTGCTGTAAACAGATTACAAATTATGTTCAAGAAACGCAACTGTCAGAAAAATTTAAAATTAGTTGTATCTGTACGATTTTATGTGTGTAAATACATTCTCATGACAGGAACGTGTCGATTTTCACCCATATACAAAATAAACTATTTAAATCTCAATGCAGTACAAGTCTTCTTATCACCATGTTGTAGAAAGATTCACTAGTTACAAATTTAGGGAGGTCAATCACCTACTAGATTTCTACACTTAAAAAATAAGTTGGACTAACACGTAATGTGACTGAGGATACAAAACATGCCATCTAGTGCCATTTCCCTTCATTTATAGTGGTAGTAGTGATTATATTCCTCTCTAAAGATGGTCTAAAGATGTTGGAAAGTTTCTTCTGAATAGCCATAATCACAGCTTGGACCGGGACTAGTTCAACCATTACTAATGTGTCTTTAGACATGGTGTAACAATTTGCTTCTAAATACAGTCATCCATGTTCAGGAAACTTCAAATGATTTATCATGACTCTGGTCATTTCATGGTTAATTGAGCAATCAAATTTTTTTTACAAATATATTGCAAGCAACTAATTCTTATTTAATTACAGTAGAATTCTAGAAAAGTCAAGTTTTTCCCTGCATTTCTTACATTCCTGGTAATATCATAGCTTATTTTAGATGTGCGTACTTAAGTTCTTGATGTTCTTATGTACAAATGGACCACAATAAAAGTAATACACTTTAAATCTTAGGTTAAAATAGAGAATTTTTCCAAATTTTGACATTAAAGGTTTTATGAAAAGCCATGGATATACACTGTTTTTAAGTAGGTATATGGCAAAATCAGTATTTTAACACAATACTGTCCCTGTGATATATTACGCTATATCATACTTGATTTTAAGTTTCATTCAAATATTAAAATCACTGCTCTAACTTGCAAGAAAATACAGCAGGTTCAACGTGCTGTATTTTAATGAAAAGAAGAACAGCTGTATCAGTCCAGAAATTCGAAAGCAAGCTATCATAAAGCGTTAAAATTATCCGAGGAGCGGTATTCAAGTTTTTTATAATTATGCCAGGAAACATTTCATTCTTGGATTTCTGAACTTCCACCTCAAATATCATTTTCAGCTAAAGTAATATACGTCTTCAAGTTAAAGGGTATTTTATAATGAATTCTGTTCATACCAAGGTATTATTGTAGTTTCCACAGAACTGTGAAACAATATATTTTGAGAAGTGTTAGTGTACTGTGTTCTATTCACGTAAGACAAAGTAAAGGCAACCGCATGCCGTCACCAACCCCAACATCATTTTGGGACACTTTTCCGATTAAATACTTTTCAGGATTTTTAAAATGTGTGTACTCGTGACAAAAGCTGGAATGGTAATCTTTCCTAATGTGGGAACATTTCCGGATATTTGGGATTACAATATCTTTGCGAAAAAGTCAGAATGGTTACCATTCATACTGTGGATAATTTTCAGGATTTTAAATACAACTTATATTCACACTTGAGTGCTGAATAGTTACCATTCAGGCAGTGAACAGTTTTCTGGTTTTTGTGAACGACAACTAAAAAACACACAAACCGAAATGGTAACTATTCAGACTGTGGGCATTTTTCAGGAAAATTGGGATGGAATGTCAGTACCAAAATCCGAAATGGTAACCATTTCTACAATGAATACTTTCCAGAATTCAGTAAAGTAATGCTTTAATAACAAAATCTGAATTGTTACCGTTCCAGAATTTTCTGTGCAAGGATTGATGCAAAATTTCTGGAATACTTTTTAGTCGCCACCTTGCACCCAGTTTGCATTATTAATACATTGACCAGCAACTTTTACATTGCAGAGGTGTTGGAACTTGTTTTTGTACCGTATTATCAAGGCAGCTTGAAGCCCTGTACCAACAGGAAAATGCAAGACAGCATTTTGGATGACCACATCACACTACTTCCTTGGTTTGCGTGTTCACTGGATATCTTGCCCATTAAAAACGTGTGATCTATGGTTGGACAAGCACCAGTGTTCCACAGGACACCCGCAGCCACAACGGATGAACTTTGGGCATTCATTGAAGCTGTATGGGTGAAGATAATATAGAAGAACATCCAAAATCACTTCCTACGAATACCGCATTTTATAGCAGTTATTATTAGTTCTGCCCATGGTGGGACCACAAGACTGATTTCCCTGTATTCTGTACATAATTCTATGCTGCAAGACTAATCATGTCACCTGTCTATGACAAGTATTCTGTACTATAAATATGGTTGTGATAGCTTATGTCCTTAATATTTCAATTTCAATGGCCAGCAATGTATATTAAATAGCTTTAAATTTTGTGACATTAAGTTTAGAGGCAGTTTTGGCAGAAATTTATTCTTTAGCACTCAAGGAGTAGCTTCTTAAACCTTACATTTGTGGGACAAATAAATCACTGAGTCATTGCAAAGTACAACATTCATGCAGAGAAACTGACCTGGACTATAGCTTGAACTATGATTTGAACAATGAAAACCATAGAATCATTATAAAAAAATATTGCTATTCCTAGCACCAGAGAACAGAAGAATGTCTACTTTGCTATACAAAAATGTCATATAATTATTTGATAAAAGTCCATTATTTCCGGAAATAAAATATTCATGGTTGCTTTATATACTTACAAGATCGTGTTACAATTTTCTCAAAGTCAGTTGGCTGAACCAGGTTCGTTAAGAGATGGAGGTCTTAATTAAATAAAATAGTAAACTATAATTCTGTAATTTCATGTACAATAACTACAAACATAATTCTCTCAACCCAATTTCTCACAATAAATTAATATAACTTGTACACAGTTAATGAATTCAACCAGAGGTCAGCCCGCGGAATCCGCGGGTTCAGTATCCTTGGGTGAGGCAGGTAAACGGGTGCAATTTGAAACCCACACTTTTTTTTGACAGAGTGTAATTGTATGAATGTTTTCCTAGGTGGACCGCATAACCCGCGTTCTTCCTAAAGAACGTTGAATCATTTACATACATGCAATCTGAAACCCAGGTCATAAATATGGCCTGCGATAAGCTTGGTAAGTGTAGAGTTCATTACGGTATGATTTACGAAATTATCGTAAGAAATACCGATGTGTGTGGTGTAGATCTAATACTTGTATGGCCCAATCATGTTTATTCCAGTCCTAAAGGTAAAGTTGGGAGGTGCAAAGTTCATTATGGTATAAATTTTGAAATTATTGTACAAAATACCAAAGTTATGGTGCACTCTACCATAATTATGGTATGCAAAATATGGACCAAGTGGATTTGTACCATAGTTATGGTAGATATTATGGTACACCATTATGTTACCGACATTTATTCAAAAGGGCCTAACTAACTGTGGACCGAGGGAGTGTCCAAAGAGATATCGTTCCTTCAAATCCTGACGAAATCTACCAAAAATGGCGGCTTCCAGAGACAAAAAATTTTTAAAACAGACCCCCCCCCCCTCTTAGCATCTGCCTGAGGGGGTGCAGGGGAGATTGAAAGAGGAAGGTTCAAAGGTGTGCACAAATTTTGTTCCAGAACTCTACCCCATAAGGAGGCCCCCCCCCCTTCTTAAGGGGTAGAGTGCTGCGCCCCCAAAGTCACCCTTCAAACTTCCGTTCTTGAATAATGAGTATGAAATCATTACAATTTAAAATTATCTCAAAGAAATTAATGTAATTAAATAATAGAAAATCAGTCCCAATAGACCCAAGACCAATTCCATTATTTTATAAACTATATGTCCATATTTGACAGATCCAATATTTACAATAAATTCCATATCCATGTTCGTTCATTCCCACCTAAGTTTGGTCTAGATCCCACCAGTCCACAATGTTCTATAGTTCTCCAAGTGCCCTGTCTCATCCGTTCACACCACAAAAACCTCGTCCATCCTCGTCTCGCAATCTCCCATTGTCGTCCGTCCTCTTTACTGATGTCCCTCGCCGCAGTTAACTTTGCCCATCGCACTCAGCCAGATTTTTTCTACAAAGACTCCCGACCCTGGGGCTGCTGCAATATTTATAGAGTCGTAGGCCATCACCCAGAAATTTCTCTAAATGTTGCGTTGTGCTGAGGGTCCTAATTGCCAGAATATTCTTGTGCATCCTCTAAACTCATTGCCTTCTCCAGCAAGGGGGAGGAGGAGGGGCTGTGACTTTGTGAAATAATCTCGTGCTACCAGATGGTACCAATTCCCCCTCTCAGTGATTGGCAGTGGTCCAAGAATGTCCACTGCCATTCTCTAAAATGGGGTCCCAGCACTCTATTACTGAAGGGGACCTTATCCCGTAACCCTCGGACACTTCCTCACGATACATGCATCAAACAGATGGCACCAATACATGCTCCCAACAATGCAGCAATAGAATTTCATTCAAACTGGGTCGAGGGTCTTATTTACACCAAAAAGACCACCTGCTGCTGTTTTGTTCAGTTCTCTTAGCACTTGTGGGATTCGGCACTCTGGTAGGAACAACTGTAAATAACTTTGTTTCCCATCATTACTTTCCCAATTCCTGTTAAGCACACCATTCTTTATAAAAAGGGAATTCTGCATCACTTAGCAGATAATTTCTTATGTCCTTTTCGTCCCATGTAGATGACCCATTGAAAGATACATGGCCTTGAATCCTAGTCCTCCTTGTGTTCCACGATACACCACCCTTTTCCTCTTGGTGTTCACAATGATGACAGAATGGTTTGCATGGCCTCCTGGAAAGTGCACCTGCATTGCTGTGAAGGTGACCAGACGTGTGATGTATTTCAAAGTCATATTCTTGCAGGTGCTGCATCCACTGGGCTATTTGACCTTCGAGGTTCTTGAAATTTAGCAGCCAGTGTAATGAAGTATGATCAGTTCTTAGGATGAAGTGTTTGCCATAAAAATACAGGTGAAAATTTGAAATTGCCTTCACCACTGCCAGAAGCTCCTTGCGTGTCACACAGTAATTCCTCTCAGGCTTGTATACCACCGTACTAAAGTTTTCCAATGGCCTCTTATTTCCATCCTGAATCTGAGATAACACAGCCCTGATACCTACATCACTAGCATCAGTATACGGGATGAATTCACCCTCTCTATTCGGAAAGCCCAGTACTGTGTGAGATATCAGAATTTTCTTTATTCCATTAAAGACAATTTCGCACTCTGGGGTCCAATAAAATTTTCTTTTTGCCCCAGTTAATTAATGCAGAGGCTTGGCGATCCTGGCAATCCTGGGCACAAATTGACGGTAGTAAGCACATAAGCCCAGGAAACTTAGCATTTTTATTTTATCATTCGGTAGAGGGTAATATCTTATTGCTCTGGTCTTCTTAGGCTCCGTTTCAATCCCATGAACCGACACAAGGCCCAAGAGATTAATTTTCTTTTGAAAAAGGTTGGCTGCAGCGACTTTCTGAAACACAGACTCTAGGCGTGTCAGGTGCTCTTCATATGTTCTTCCCATGACCACAATGTTGTCTAGATAACACCTGGCAAATGTCTAAGGACAGGACTTTCTCCACCAGTCATTCATAAATAGCAGTGGCATTGCAGAGCCCAAAAAGCATAACCTTGAATTGCCAGGTTCCTTTCCCTTGGACACAAAAGACAGTCTTTTCTTTGTCTTCTGGGGCCACCTTGCACTGCCAATACCCGCTCTTCATGTCTAAAGTAGAAAACCACTGTGAACCTTCTAGGCTATTCAGAGTGTCATCTATCCTATGGAGTGGGTAAGAATCTTTCTTGGTCACATTATTAAGATGGCGGTAATCAAAACAAAATCTAATAGAGCCATCTTTCTTTTCAACTTAATCTCGTTCAGAATACCATCAACCGCCTCATGTGAAGCTAGCGGTAGTCGCCTTGGTGGCTGCTTTATGGGCCTGGCATCCCCTGTGTCGATGTGATTGCATGAAACATTAGCTCTGGGGAGGACATTGGGCTCACAGGAGAAAGCACCTCTATTTTTCTGTAGTAATTCTGAGACAGCTTTCTCTTGTTGCTAGTTGAGGTTTTCTCTTGTTCTTGTCAACAGTTCCTCCAGAGCATCTGGTAGGGGGCCATTCAGTATTTTGTGGTATCGAAGCTTCTGGAACATTTTAATGTAGCTGTGAGACCTGCTTGCAAACCCCTATAGTGGCTCCCTCTTAAAGAGGGATAGCACGGTCAGCTAAATTAATCTACCAGCTTACTGGCAAATTGTCCGATTTTGTATAAATCAAAGTCCATTCTACAACTACACCATTTGATAAAATGCCACCTTTCTGGGCTGGTTCGATTATGCCCAACCACCTGAAAAAAATTTTCCTGGCATCTGCATGAAATATCAATTTCGCTAGAAGCAGGGAGCACAGTCGTCTGATTACACACTACTGGGCAGCTCATTGGTGAAGATAAATCTCGTTGTGTTTCCACTACCAACTCAGTATTACCTGCCTGTAACACTCCTAGTTGAGTATTGATACAGCACCTCAACTTATGTAGTACATCAAGACCCGAAATGCATTCGACCTCTATTTCTGCTATGTAAATATCACGCTTTATGTTAACATTACCGAGCTGTAAGAGTACCCTTCTCTTGCCTCTGACAGGTGTTGTCTCGCCCATTACTGTAGTTAAATAGCAGTGATCCATGCTCTTATCGGACGACCCCTTGGGTGAAGACCCAATAATATCCGGTCTTACCACCGTTATAGTCACCCCTGTGTCAACGATTATCTGACAGGACACATCTAGGCTCCCCTCTATCAATATGGCATCCAAGTCCTGTTTCATTGAATGCACCCACAAAAAAAAAAACATTAGGTCCTTCCCTCCAACAATCACCGACCTTTGCCCCTCAAGACAGGTGCTTACAAGTTTCCCGACGATGTTGCACTCTCACCTGCCTCTCGCTGACTGCTCCCTAGTTGCTGTTGCTACTGTTGCTGAGGACAGTTGGCTCTCAGGTGCCCCGACTGTCCACGCTACCAAAATTCAGGCAGTTTGGGTGGGGTACAGCGAATATCCATAGCGCGGACCCAGGAAGCGATGTCCCCCATGGTCATCTGCAAGTCCTTCAGCGTCCTCTTGATGCTGTTGCCCTCCTCTTTGTCCAGTATCACTGCCCACACTGGACGTCAGGACACTGATGCCGGCCTTGCTGACCACCCGAGGCACAACCAGATATACAGTTTATCACACCGCTGTATCAGCGATAGATTTCACGAAGAAGATGATTGCGATAACATCCCAAGCCTCCTCAGAGAACCCCTCTAGAGAGAAGTGTGACCACCTCATGATATCCTGCCACAATTCCTGCAGTGATTCCCCTGATTGCTGGATGCGGCTTTGCAGTTGGGCATGGTGGGCGTGTCGCAGGTATCGGTCGCCAAACCGCAGCTCCAAAGCTGACACCAAAGTGGAGTATTCCAATCAATGTCATTCTGGCAGGGACTGCAGTATGCTCAGTGCAAGTCCCCTCAGGACAGCTGCAACGTAGTATGACCGGTTCTCATCAGTCCAGCCATTCAGGGCGGCAACAATCTCAAACTGGTGCCTGTATTCGCACCAAGGTGTCCGTCCATTGTAGGGGCCGGGCTTTATTGTGACACTTTTACCCACCCTTGACTGAGGTGTACCCACATTGCAGAACTGTTACACCTCCCCTGCGATGGCAGCACTGGCGGTGACCACTACCTTCTCCTTGCCGCCCAGTCATCGGTTAGGTGGGCGTCGATTTCAGCTCTTCCTCAGCCGCTGCATGTCTTTTCCCTTGCTGCTGCAGGAATTCCTGCCATTCCTTCTTGAGCGTGCTCACTTCCTGTTTCATTTTTTTGCTCAACACTGTCCATCCTTTTGTTAACATTGTCTATTCTCTCGCTCATACTGTCAATCTTCTTGTCCACACAGTCTATTTTATTGTCCACTAACTCGCTTACACCTTCTATATTTTGGTCGATATTCTCATTCACACTGTCTATTTTTCTATCTACATTTCATTTAAACCAATTCTAGCACTGTATTTACTTATCTACAAGTTCACTGAAACTAATAATTTGACTATATACATTTGATTTAACACTATTTATTTGGCTATTTACATAATCATAAACATTACCTACAAAACAATTTATTTTACTGTTTACATTCTCGTTAACACTAGCAATTCAGCACCGCAGTCCTTCAATCATAGTACGGAGTGCTTCCATTTCTGCCGACATTTTCCTTGTTAACGTTAAAAATTTCTTAATAATTGCTACGTTAATTACTATAACTATAATTATATTTACAAAATAATCATAAAAATTAATATCCTACTTGATATTGATTAAAATTGTTTTATTTGATATTTAGTATTATTTTTGAATTCCTCCATCCCACTTCTGACAACAGTGTTACAATTTTCTCAAAGTCAGTTGGCTGAACCAGGTTTATTACGGGATGGAGGTCTTAATTAAATAAAAGAGTTAATTATAATTTCTTAATTTTATAAAATTCTCTTGATGCAATATCTCACAATAAATTGCTATCACTTGTTTACATTAAATAAATTTAATCAATACAATAAAAAATAATCACAAAGAAATGAATGTAATTAAATAATTGAAATCAGTCCCACCTCAATTTGGTCTAGATCCCACCAGTCCGCAAGGTTCTAGAGTTCTCCGAGCGCCCTCATGCCCAGTAGCCTTCGCTCGTCGGGTTCCACGCCGTCTCGTCCATTCACACCACAAACACCTCATCCGCTGTCGTCTTGCCTTCTCCCGACATCATCTGTCCTCTTTACTGATGTCCATCGCTGCACTCGACTTTGCCTATCCCACTCAGCCAGACGGCTTCTATCATGACTCCCGACCCTGGAGCTGCTGTAATATTTGTAGAGTCGTAGGCCATTGTCCAGAAATTTCTCTAAATGCTGCGTTGCACCGAGGATCCTAATTCCCAGAATATTCTTGCGCATCCTCTAAACTCATTGCCTCCTTCAGCAGAGGGGAGGAGGAGAGGCTGTGTTGCCAGCCAGGTTGCCACTTCTGTCAATCATTCCCCCCACCCCCCGGGCAAGTGACGGGGCAGGAAGCAGGTCTGCCTGTGGTTAGGCGAGGGTCTAGGTGAATCACCCCCACAGAGCTGGACTGTGCATGGAGCTTGCATCAGTGTAACAATAGTAAACAATTCAAAACATTTGTGACAAGCTAGGGAGTAACTGTTCTGAAATGTCAACCATTTAACAGTTTTTTGTGCTATAGAGCCATTATAGTTCAAAAATAATAATTACAAAAATTTATTGTTTTTTTTTTTAAACTTTTGTTTGAACTGCATATATTAAAATATAATAGTATTATTAATTAGTCTATTTATGTTCTCTCTTGGACATAAAAAAATCCTGTGCAGATATTGGGGCAAGAGCCTCCTCTCTCTGTATTTCTCTGCTTCTCCCAATAATGTTTAAGATATAGATCAGGTTCTTGAAATCACTTAATATACTCAGTTGTTCATGTTAAAATGAGTAATTTTGAAAAGCCCTGCAGAAGATTTGCTTGTACGCATATTCCATATACTTTCGTCATAAGTAAAATTAACATTGCCATGGACGTGATCATTTTATTCATGTGTTGATCAAGTAAAACTGTGAAATTATTAGATCAGTAGATGTTTTATAATTTTGCTAATTCTTAATTTATATTTATTAAAAATACAGAAAATAAAACCAATCAGTTCAATATTCTCAGATATTTTCCAAACCCTTTTAATTCAACGTCATGACTTTCTCTTTGACATTACCAACATAAACATGCAGGTAGGAGAAGTGACATTTTTCGAAAGTTGATTTCAAAAGTGTTCACTTTAACATGAACAGCCTTTAATATTATTTAGTTTGTACTCATGATAGAACATGATGGCCAACTTTAACTTACCCGTCACGGTGCCACAAAATATTTGAGTGAATAACTGGAAGAAAACGTTCTTGGCGACTGCCAGCAAGATTCCACAAATAACCATGGCAAAGGTAGCCCATTTCATGGAGTGGAGAGGGTCATGCATGCGCATGACCACTGAAGAGATTATGGAGCCAATACAGAACCCCACCAGTAGGTGTAACATCACACGTGGTTCTGTGGAAATTAAAATATTTTTAATTGCAAACCAGCAGTGATTTCTTTGGTAAACTTTCTTAATATAACTTATTAAAAACAAAACTTACCTTCCGCCTTTCAATTCATCTTTTCAAACAAAATTCCACACATATTTACAATTTTGGATTCTCTTTGTGTTTTATTGCTCCAGGTTTAATAATAACAGAGTTTTGATTGTATACACAAAAAATCATATAAGTAGAAGCTCAATTAATTCATCATCTATATAATTGAGTTAATAGTTCTCTAAGTTTTATTTATGTAGTTTACATTATGAAAGAGCAATTTGAATATCGTAAACTTTTGTGTGATGGTTATGGACATTTTCATTATAATCATAAAATTTTTATTAGCTTGCAGGAATCCATTCATATATAGTATGAACTGTTTGGTATTTTTTATGTATGCAAAAATTTTATATCTTGGAATTATAATGACGTTCACCAAAAGGTGAACTTAAAGTTACCATTGGCTCTCACCCAACAACATATATATAACAAAAAAAAATCAAGAAAAAGGTTTCTATATTTCTACTACGACATTTTGACAGAGTAGGTGACTTATCAACTTTTATACACTTACACATACATATGTATACAATTTTTATATTTAAATTGTTTTTAAAATGAATAAAGATATTGCCATGTAGTTAGGACAAGATGCTTACTGCCATCATTAAAAATGTTAATGGCTATAGCTTTTTTCCCCGGGAATGTGGAAATATTCCCATATGTACACTGCCATATCACAAGCACCAACCCCAGCATAAAAATTTTGATACAACCTTTTATTATTAAGTAGTTTTGTATGTCATCATTCCCAGCTGTTTGCTTGGTTGTAAATTTCTATAAAAATTAAACTTTATGGATGGTTATCAAAACTGCTTGGTATAAACTGGTTAGTTTTCCATTCTCTCTTCACTATTTTTTTGCTGCACTGCGATTGGTACATCTTCCATCAAAACAGGCAGCACGTCATCCAGAAATTGCAGGTAAATGTTACTATTCAGGTGAGGTTAGAAAATGTACGGCCCAAGTAGGTAATTACAGTATAAAGTCGATTATCCCAACTAATAGGGCCAAAGGTAATTTGGATAATCACAAATTCTTATAACGGAAATATTTTTTAAATGAAAATAAAAGAATTAGTAAAAAATAATTTTCACACAATGTAAAATTTACTACACATGCTTAGAACATAGTATGCTTATCCAAAACAGAAACTGTACATAAAATAAAAATAATAAATCAGTTAACAAGTAACCACCCCCTCCTGGACGTGTTTACTGTCAACAACACGTGAAAGAGCACACCACAAGAGCTGACACAAGTGCTTTTCTCTCATCTGTGCATAAGGGAAACACTGTGACAAAAAGAGACTTTCGTGTTTTTCTGTTCTCTTTATTTTTAAAATGAGTCCAGATAACCGGTTGTCAGTATAACCGACGTTCGGATAGTCGACTTTCTACTGTATTTGTGTTGTTATGACCCGATATTTGTTTCATGTTGGTTGTGACCACTCCACACGTGACTGTTTTTGATATTAAACATTCCATCTTTTGTGAACATAACCTCATCTAACAACAATAGGATCTCACCAAAGTGTGGATTGTTATTAATTTTCACTAAAAACCACTTACAAAATTGCACACAAAGTGGAAAGTCTGCTGGTCCTAGCACCTACACTTTGTGTAGACAGTAAGGACGCAACTGTTGCTCATGTAATATCTCCCAAACTGTTGAATTACTGACAACCATGTTGTGCGCAATTGCACAGTTGCTTGTGTTAAGTTGTGCTCCCACCTGATTGAGAAATTCTTCCTCAAAACTGGATTTTCTAACACATCTCCTTGCTCCAGCATTATTATGTTTTTTTTAAGCTGTTGTGTGTCACGTAGATGTTGAAAGACCGATACAAATGTTTTCCTATTTAGCTGTCGCCGGTCAGGATAACGCTCCGCATACATCTGAACACCTCAACTGCAACTCTGCGCATCTCCCCGTAACGTACACCAAGTCTCCTAATTCGGCAAATGTGTACTGCACCATAACCTCACTTGCACACACTACTCAATTTATCATTGATGACAATTGGGGACTGTCATCTGCTGTCCGCCTGCAGGCTTGCTCTGCTCCACCCGCTTGGTCAGCACGTGCATGGCCCTTGCAGTGCACCAAATTCAAATGGATTGTGCCATCATTTGGCACCTGTAACTTAGTAGGGGGCCGTTTCTGGACACATGTTCCTTATATCAAAATGTTTGTCTGTGTGTGACCTACCACTCCTTAAAATTATGCCCAATAATTTCTGAATATATAGTATATCGAGTAATGCCTAATGCCTCTGTTTACTGGACATCTAATCAGTGGACTTCATATTTACCGGGCAAAATTCTGAAGTCACAATTATTTTTATCGCTGTGTCCACATGCCACTTGTAGGGGGCAAAAAAGCATTGTTCAGCGGCAAGATATGTGCACGTGTAAACATCTGTGTTAGGCAGGTGGGTAGAAATTATTTTTAGAATTGTGCAATGGCTCGGCTGTGGGTGTCTATTATAGCCATGACCATAGTTTGTCACACATATAACATTTCCTTATAGCTTGATGTTGATTGTCAGGGTTTGTGTTTGAAATATTTGTTTATTAATACGTAAACAGATGAAATTATGACTGCCCTTTGAGTTCAAGCGATTGGCATTCTTTGCTGCGTAGGATCTGTTCTCTGTGTGTATGTGTCCATAACTTGTGAATGTGCCTCATCCAACATATCTGCTTATGTATACTGCAACAATTTTGTATGATTTGCGAAGCACATTCTTATCAGTTGCTACATTTCCATATAATTTTTACAACCTAGATGTTGGCATCAGTGATATATTGTTATTTTTTTTATTTCGATCACCATAAACTTAAGATAACAAATGTGTGCAAGTGTTTCAATCCATAGTGGTTAAATGGTCATTGAGCATGGCGTTGCTGTATGTTTTTTAGGAAAATATTGTCACCATTGAAAATTTTTTTAATTTTCGAAATATTAGTTTTGGTATTGATTCATGTTTATAAGACTATTTTCCCATTAGTGCCATCTGATGAAAGAGGAACATGCATTTCCTTGTTTTGTATTTGGAAATCAGTCCACGTCTGCCGAGCAGGATGACTGTGCGGTGAAGGCCATTGGGGCAATTGTTTGCAAACTTCGTGAAGTCTTTTGCGCTGCTCAAAAGGTGCTTCGTTCCACAAAATTTGGGTCAGAATGCCTGCAGGCAGGCGCGATGCTGTTTTGGTAACCAACACTTTTCTTGTTTTGATTGCGCACATTCACGGAGTTGGCGTGAGACTGTTGTTTTAAATGAACAGGTTAGTAGCCCTGTTTGGATGCAACATGTCTCTGCTTAGCAAGTGTGGTAATAACAAAAGAATAACACTGTCTGGTGTTTACAGATGCATAGTGTGAGTAATGAGATTGGGCTCTTAACTGCAAGGTCTTGAGAGATTATATGGATGCATAGCATGATGCAGTTTCTTTAGTGTTTCGTGATTTTAACACCATTTAGCATGTTTGTTGAATGTTCCCCCATCTATGGAGGGATGCCTCCGGGTAGTGCGGATATTGAACTACTGAAACGTGTCTGGGAGAGGAGTTCACCTCCAGATTTCGTAGTGTATACCTGGGACCATTTTACCCGGCAATCAAAGATGGTCAGCCAGCAACGAGTTATAGACGTCTACAAAAGTGGTATTCTACAGGTTGGTAGTTAAAACAATGTAAATTTTTAAAGAAGTTCACTTTAGCTTCACAGTTACAGTCCCCGACCACCTTGTCCTCGAGTCTGACTGTATTGATACTGCTGAGGACTCTCCTTGTTAAATTAATTTTTTTTAGTATTAATGGAAAGCCATGCACATATAGACACTTGCACACCTTAGTTCATAGCGATATATAGGTTGTAAAAATTATATGAAAACATAGCAATTGATAGCAATGTGCTGATGATACAATCAATACTACATTTTTTAAATGTTCATTCTGATTTGTATGAGCTTCAGTATGTTACTCAACAAACAAAAGAAGCATTTTTATGGTTTAGAGCAAATTGTCTTATTGTAAATCAGGAAAAAACTGATTTTATTTTGTAGCATTAAAAAAGGATAAAAATGTGATGATAATGCCCAACAGCATTGTGATGCAATAAAAGTTTTCTGTATAGCGATCAATAGTAAATTAACCTGGGTTAATCATATTGACTTTGTCTGTAATAAACTATCTAGAGTTATATACTTACAAAATCTCACAGGAGAAATAGTTATGAATTATGTATGCAATGCTTATTATGTTTTTTTATTCTACACTAAGCTACGAATTAATACTCTAGGGTAATAGCAGCCATGCAAAAGATGTATTGTTTTTACAAAAAAAATACAGTTATGAGTGAACTAAATCATTATTTAATGAGCACTGCAAGCCATTATTTATATGACTGAAGATTATAACTATGGCTAATTCCTATATTATATTGTGTTTATTATATATCAAGGAAGATATAAATATTATCTAGGAAGGATAGACATTCTCATGACACTAGGAATATGTTACTTTTAGATGTGCCGTAATGCCGTTTATTTTTTATATTCTAATCATTATCCTATAATGGGAATCAAATTTTTTAATAAATTAAATAATGTGATAGAGTCCTTCTCACACAATGTCTTTAAAAATAAAATTAACAATTGGCTTGTTCTAAATCTTTTATATGATTTAAATTATTATTCTAATTTTAATACTGTAGTTTAATGAATTTGTTTGTTTTAATTTAGCGGTACTTCACTGTATGATGATGTCTATTACATAACTGTATGTGCTGAATGACCTAATAAATAAATAAATCCCTGTAGACTAACCAGGAGAGATCTTCCCCAATTGTAGGAATCACAATGACCATCCTCCTAGCAACCCAAATGATGGAAAGGGATAGTTAAGAGGGCCAGGCAGAAAACATCCAATGATGTTTGGTGGCCTAAGGCATGAGACATGACTAGTTCTAGGTGTTCAGGACCCAGTGGCGGATTTACCAGCAGACTGAGTAGGCTGGGGCATAGGGCGGCAGATTTTAGGGGCGGCAAATTTGGGGCCAGATTTTTATTATGTCTTACAGAAATTAAAAAGATTCATATCATATACCTAAATGTTATTAGGGCCACACAAACAATTCAACATATAATATGTTTCACCACTTAGATAAATTTTTTTACAATTTGCGTAGTCGCGTTTGGTTGCGGCGCGGAAACGAGTGACATGACCGTTCGCTAAGTGTGTCTGGCCGAATTGACTGCAGGAGCGCAGNTGGCAGAATTGACTGCACGAGCGCAGCGCGGCTGCTGCGGGAGCCGAAGCGGGGTCGTGCTGTTGTAGGTATACGCCGCGTGGTGGCATTGAATTCGAGAGAGATAGATATAGAGCAGCGGCCGGCGATATAAACGGGGAAGTCCCGTCCCGTATTTACTTTTTCTGGTTGTCTGCTGTAATTTTTCTAAGTGTTTCGTGGATTGTATGAATAATTTCGTAGCATAATATCACCGGTGCGTAGAAACTTATAGTAGGTAGGTAATCATAATATATTACAATAAATCATCCGTAACGCATCACTAAGACGTAATTTAACTTGATAAATAGCTGTTTCTAAAGCTATGCAAAGAAATTTCGATTTTTTTTTGTTATATCATACTTAAATACATTTCTTGTACTTATGTTAAGTAATTATTCAATGTCTGAAGTCTGAACAAAGGATGTACGAGAAATAGAGCTCCCAATGTAATCTTTTTTATTTCAGTTCTTGGAATCCAAGAAATTGTTAGAATGAGTGATGGGAGAAAGCGACTTAGTGGAGCTGAGTATAAAAAAAAGGCCAAAATGAAAAAAAGAAGAACAAGAACAGATTATCCGTAAAATGATAAAAATTGACAAGTTTTTTTTAAAAGTGGAAGTGGAAGTAGTGTTAATAGACCAGGAACTTCAACAACATGCACTGACACAATACAATCTGGAAAAGATGAAATGCATTTGAACTCTGCGGCCCAACAACAAGAGTCATCTGTTGAACCATCTACTTTTGAAAAAACGGATATTTATGTTTTTGACGTAGAGGCGGTAGAGGAATCATCAATAAGTATAACAATTGAAGATGTGTATGAGAATCAGACGTTAAGTAATGACCAAGTGCAAACAACAGTAAATCTAAACAAAGATCCAGCTTTATGGGAAATCAACGATACCTTAAGGGAGATTATCGCAAAGTACAGCTTTGATCAAAACAAGTCTTGTGACTTCTCTAAAAGTGAAAAAATATATGCAGATCAGCGTCGTTTTTTTGCCAGTGAGTATCTTCCAAAGAAAAATGAAAAATAATGAAGTGAATGACTGAAATTGGCTGGTTTATTCTGAAAGTAAAAGATCTGTATATTGCGGGCCCTGTTTGGTATTCGGTCCATTGGAGAATAAGACTCAGTTTGAGAACGAAGGATTTAATGACAGGAAAAATGCAGAACACAGAGTAGCTCAGCATAAAAACTCTGTGCGTCATAAATCTAGTATCCTTAGTTTGAAAGTTAGAAGCGAGATTGATGGCTGACTCAATAATTTACTGCATGTCCAGATTGATGAAGAAATTACTTATTGGAGAAAAGTTCTGAAGAGTGTTGTTGCCATAGTGAAGCGACTGTGTTCAAGAGGCCTCGCTTTCAGAGGAAAAAATGAAAAGTTCGGTGATCCGCATAACGGAAATTATTGTATGATTTTGGAACTGTTAGCTGAATTTGATCCTTTTTAGCCAGTCATATTTAACAATTTGGGAATTAAGTATCTGGAAGTACCAGTTACTTATCAAAGATCGTTTGCGATGAGTTTATTCTCTTGATGGGTCATAAAGTCTTAAAACACATTGGAGACAAGATAAGAAGGGCAAAATATTTTTCCTTAATCATCGATTCAACACCAGATATAGCACATGTGGACCAACTTACCCTCGTCATTAGATACTTTTGGAAGCAGGCGAACCGTGTGAAAGATTTCTCAAGGTTTTGCCCTCAGTGGGACATAAAGCTGAAGAAATGTTTTCTGCCATGATTTCGGAACTCAAAACACTGGGCATAAATAAATATTGAAGACTGTCGTGGACAATCATATGATAATGCCGCGAACATGTCTGGTGTGTACAATGACTTATAGGCTCAAATTCAAAGCCAAGCACCTTTTGCTTTTTTCATTCCTTGCTCGGCCCACTCTTTAAATTTAGTGGCAACTGCGGCTGCTGAATCTTGCACAGAAGCTTGTCGCTTCTTCATGTTGCTTCAAGAAATCTACGATTTTTTTTGTAAGTTTGACACAGCGCTGGAAAAAATTAATGACTGAAATCGGGAAAGGGAAAACGCTAAAGAGAGTAAATCTGTTATGTTGGTCAGCTAGAGAGGACGCATGTAGAAGTTTGAGAGATTATTGGCACGAAGTCCTTAAAACTTTGGAATCAATCAAGGATGATTGTACTGAAAAGCCTGTAACGCGAAACAAAGTGACGAGAATACTTTTGAATTTAGAAAAACTGGAAACAGCAGTAATGGTTGTTGTGTGGAATGTTTTTTTGGAAAGAATAAACAAAGTGAATGTTCAAATTCAGGCTTCTACCATAGATTTGATCATTGTTGCCGATCTTTACGAATCTCTTTGTAAGTTTTTCATAGCTGAACGAGAAAATTTTAAGTATTTCGAACAAAAGGCGATGGAATTAAGTGTGTCGAAGCAGTATACAAAAGACATGGAAAAAAGACAACCGAAAAGGAAAAAAAATTATGATGAAACACCCGATGAAGAAATGAGAATGACTGTGAGTGATACTTTCAGGGTTAACACATTTCTCGGCCTCATTGATAGACTCGTATCCGAATTAGAAAAACGGCAGGAGGCCTACAACAGGTTCAATGAAAAGTTTTAATTTCTGACCAAAATGAGTGAATTGTCATCAGCAACCCATACGGAAAAAGCCCTTTTTTGGAAGAAATGTATCCTAATGATTTAGAGACTGACTTAGTTCAAGAATGCATACATTTTCAATGCCACCTTTCTTCTGAAAGAATTTTGGTAAAACCAGATTCTGGATCATTGAAAAGTCTATCAAAACGTTTATCTAAACTTGGATATAGCAGTTTGCATGGCTCTATGTACACCAGCGACCAATTGTTTGGGTGAGAGAAGCTTTGCTTGCTTAAAACGGGTGAAAAATTATCTAAGATCTACCTTAAGCCAAAAAAAAGCTAAACACGCCTTAGCTCTTTTGTGCATAGAGTCAGAACTAATGAACAATATTTCATACGACGATATAATTGATGATTTTGCCAACAGAAAATCGCGCAAAAAGGTATTTTAAAACTTTCATAACTTAATTAATTGAATTTCATCGACATCATCAGCCGGATTGTTACCAGATAATTGAATATATTGTTTTTAAACTGTAAGTAAGTGCAATAAAAAATATTTAATTACGTTTACCAAATGTACATTATTGTGTAAGTAGTATTGAGGCATACCTTACCCCGCCTTATTAGTAATACATGATTGAGCTTTTATTAGCTCAGAAATATACCCAAAAACTATTTCTTGTGCAATCTGAACTAAATCGTTGGGTTGTAAAAATAATCTAGAAACTGACACATCGATCCCCTAGTTCACAATCATACTAATTATGGGGAAAAGGTGGTGTAATTGATATGATTGTGAACTAGGGTATCCAATTGTAGAGGTCGGTAGGGGCAGCAAAATTTGAATATCCTACTGGCGGTAAATGTGTAAATCCGCCACTGTCAGGACCCAAATAGAAACTAGAAGTAGAGAATTCCAGTAGTTGGGATAAGCACCCAATTGTTCTCAACAGTTTTCTCCTTCTCCACTTCGGCAAAAGTTCTTTCTCCATGCCAACATGAGGCTGGTACATCAGAATGCAGGGAATGAAAGAGAGGAAGAAGACTGGATTTGTCTGATAAATAGGAATGGGAAACCAAATGTTTTCACAAAGCATACCTAAGGTGGTGAGAGGATGTGGAACTCACACCAAGCATGACATGTGTGAAGGACGTCGCTTAGAAGTGAGGCAGTTCACTGATAACCACTATAATGGTACAGTAGGTACAAAATAAGATATGAGAAATGTGAGCATGAATTCCTTTACATGTGCTTAGGGCAGAGGTAATAACAGCAGAACATATTTGTAATATCATGCAGCTGTGCACATTGCAGAACTGGCAGTAGGAGTTGCTGAATTGTTTCCATTTGCCAAACCAAGGAAGTATGCACATAATGAGACCACCACAGGAAATAACTGCCTTATTAACCAAATTTATTATAAGAAATTTGATTACCCTTCCCTGTTTCTTAATCACCTTCAAGAAGTAATAGCGGAGGTCAAAGTACCCAAATCTTGCTGGGTTGACATTGTCCACTGCCAGTTGCATGGTGACGTCGAACAATGGTAGAGGCAGTATGGAGAATTCATAAGGAATTGGTCTGAACTATGTGACTGCAGGGCAGCCCAGTTTGGGGGGATTGTGAGCACTGCAATGAAGGCAATGGAGTTGTATGGACTGCAGCAAGGAGGAAGGTGAAGACAGTGAGTTTGTTACTTGCCGGTGAGTACAACTGCATCAGAGGGTACAAGCCACCCCCCTTGGTGATATCAATGAAATCATCCTACTTACCATGGAAATAAATGAGGGGGAATGTTAAGGCTTTCTTACGGGAACTCAAACCCCGCCGCATAGAGAAATTAGTCAGGAGGGCCCAACGTGCAGAGGGGGACCAGAGATCGGAGCATTCCAGGATCACAGGTGAGAGTCTGCCAGCCCCCATTACTAAATTTTAACGAAGGTTCCCATCAGCTAGGGGAGAAAGGGGGAAGGAATGCTGGACAAGTGTGCAGCTAGGTCACAGGAATACAGAATGCCCCACCTCCCACCTGACAGTAATTGTGGTAAAGAAAGATAACTCCCCACCCAATCCATCTTGCAGTCATGGGGAAACAAGAAACCTGATCCTGCCAAGGGACTGGGGAAATGGAGGCAGGAAACTAAAGAAAGGGAGTGTCTCCAATGTCAAGAAAATTTTTAATATCTTAAGCATTCCAGACTCTGGGGTGCAGTACAATGTCCCGAGGGTCATTATATGGGATGGGGAACATGAGCAACAAGCCCTACTAGGCTCAGACTCATCAGCCAACTTTATAAATTAAAGTATAAGGAAAGAGTGTATCCAAATGTGTCTGGTAAAGGAAAGAGTAGAACTAGTGCAAAATATGACCTGCCTACCCCTTTCAGGAAAGGTTACATTGCCTTTGATGCTAAGTAATGGGGAGATAAAATCACCTAACTAGTGCATCCTTGAGTTTGCAGCCACTTAGAAAAAAAAAGTAAAACACTTGGTCGAGTCTGCTAACTTTCCATACAATAGCAGGATAGTGATAATATCAAAAAAGGGCAGAGAACTGCATTTCTGCATTGATTACTGAGCTCTGAACAAGATTACCTATATGTGCCTTCCCAAGTCCTCTAGTGTATGGGCCACATTCCTGTAGGAAATGTGGCCCATACACTAGAGGACTTAGGAAGGCACATATATTTCCCACTAGACTTGTAAAGAGAGAGTATTGACAAATACCATTGGCCCTCGAATCACAGAAATACACCACATTTGCCATGCCAGATTGAGTATCCACTAAAATTCTGGGTGATGCAGTTTGGATTAATAAAATGCCCTGTCAATGTTTAAAAAATTCATGTTCTCTGAAGTGCTAGTGGATTACAACATACAGTTTTGCCTTGCATACTTAGACTATATTATAGTATACTCAGATTCTTGGGAAGACCACAAATGCCATCTGAGTCTGGCGTTAGAAAGGCTGGTGGCATATGAGTTAACATGCCAATTAGAAAAATGCCACTTTGTGCATGGTTAAAGTAAGTATTTGAGCCATATCATAAAGTCAAACATGAATGAGTCAACCACAGAGGCTACCCAGGATAATGCACTGCTGCAAAATCAAAAACGGCTTAGGCAATTCATTGGCCCATATAACTGTCTGTGTGATTATGTCCCTAGGCTTGCTGAGCATCTAGTGCTACTTAGTAACCTACTTTTTATTTATTTATTTAACTCCATAAAACCCTAACTCAAACCCTTACTGGGTCAAGGGTGTAGAGCATGTCAATAAAGGTGTACAAATAATAACATACAGTAAGAATATAAAAGTAAATGTACAAACACACATATATACACACAAATGAAATATTTGTAAATACACAATAATATAAAATAGTAATACAAGTATTCAAATGAAAGGCTACAATAATATAATGAAACAGTACAAGTGTAATAACAACATGTAATTCTTTATAAAAAAAAACTGCTTTACACACATCGGTCCATTCCATTTTAAATAATTCTTCTAAAGAATAGAATGAATGCTCCTTTAAGAAAGTTTTTATGTTATTTTTTAAATAGTTTAGGATTATTCTAAGTTTTATTAGATAACACGGTAATTTATTAAATAAAAAAATACTGAATAAAGATGCTTATTTTTAAATAGATAGCCAAAGACCAAAAGGGTTTTGAATCAGTAAAGTCACAGTTCACAAACGCTTTGTCGCCCCAAACCTACTGGGCCCTTGATACTGCGAACCAAAGCTAGTGCCATTGGATGGGAGCAGTACTCTTATCAGGAAAACCCAGCAGGAGGAAGTTGTCAGATTATTAGTTACACCAGTGCCGCACTGAGACTGAATGACTTTATCAAGTGAATGATCAGAAATGCTTAGCAGTAGTGTTTGCAATAAAGAAATACCACCATTACCTAGAAGACAGGGCATTTATACTATGCATGGATAGTCTGGCTCTGCTGTGGCTACGACAAATGAAAAGAATGAGCAAAGCTTACACTGTGAGTTCTACTTATGCACAAGTTCTCATTCTCTGTTGAGCACAGCAAGAGGACCAAGAACCAGCTATCATATGCTCTGTCAAGGTCACTCATGGCAGTAAAAATCCTATATGAATGGGATTGGATGCTACCACCGGAACTCCAGCTGGAGGAAAAGCAGGAAGATGTACTGTTGCAAGCTTTGCAAAGGGAATATAGTTCCTACAACAAACGTCTGCCTCAAAGGAGAGAGATTCAGGTTACACAGACACATGACCATCATGCTATCCAACTCCTAGCTAACTTATACCCATAAAGCTACTGGCAATACTATGAGGGAATAATTTGGGTCTGCAAGGATGGGAACGGGAACCCAAAAAATCTGGATACCGGAGAAACTGACAGACTGTGTTATAAAGTCTTATCATGACCATCCCTTTGCTGAACACCCTGGAATGATAGAAATGTCAGGGGAAATAATGGAGAAATATTGGCAAAAGAGAGTTAACGATCAGGTGAGACTATATCAAAACCAATGCCAGCTGTGCCAAACCATCAAAACTTTGCCAACTGCTCATCCTACCCCAATTGTGTGAAAACCTAACGTTTCATAGAAGGAGATAGCCATTGACTTAATGGTTACTTATCACAGGACAAAAAGGTGACTCTGCATACCCTGGTAGTCACAGACCAGTTCACATGGTGGGTGGACTCCCAGACCCTTAGAAGTGCAGAAACCTGACACCTCATACACAATCGTGATGCTGAAATATTTCCAAGATGGGGATACTCAGTGTTATTAACCACAGTGGCACCCGGTTTATTAGGAAGAAATGGAGCGAAGTTTAGATCAGAGATGAAAAACTGCACAACTCTATGTACCACCCTCATGCCAACCCCACAAAGTGTCAGAATCAGGAGCTAAAGAAATTTATCCACATCCAGGCAGAAAAAACAACAAGGATTGGGACCTATATTTGCTAAGAATACTACTTTCCATACAACACAGAGTATAAAGAGGCAGTGAAGATGTCATCTGGTACACTCTTATTAGGCCAACAGCCTCGACAACCAGTAGAGTGGATCATAGAAGAAGAAATGGCAGAGACCAGACTCCTCACAATTGGGTAGGTGTGACATGCAGAAGCCAGGGAGGCTCTGGAGCGATACTATGATATCGCCTACCCAGGAAGTTGAGCGCAATACCAGCAGTAGGAATCTATGTAAATGTAAAAACTCACCCACTGTCTAAGGCTTCACAAAAGTTCTACACTGCATATGTGCCCCACTGGGAAGGGCCTTACATGATCCAAAGAAAGGATGGTGGTGTATATTAGGTAGGATATACACCCACAAGCACTATGGAGCTATACCAGAGTGCAATGCAGCCTCAAAAAGTGCTCCCCCATAACAGATGTCGTCCTTGGCCAAGACAAAACCCCCAAGAATTCAGGCATTGAGAACCCATGCAAGGGGTAATTGGACCCCCACCACCCGTCCTGATAAACTGCAGCAGTGATAAGCTCAACCCAGAAGCAGAGCCATGGTATCCAGCACCCTGCCACATAACACACCTCACCTATAATGACTCATCAACATCATCTGAAATGCCAGAGTCCAGAGAGCCACAAACTCACCCTTGGCATCGTTGCCAAAATGTGATTGAGAGTTTTTCCAGGCAGATACAGCAAATGAGAGAAGACAGTCAGAGAAATTGAGTCAGGGATCAAATCAAACATCCACATGGAGGGAATCTCCAAGAGAGAGGGGGGTTCTAAACAGGGAGTCCATGACATCAAGGAGATTACCAACACCTGAGCAGAGCAGGCCCCAACATACCGCATTTCTAGCCCCCCCCCCCCTTCTGCGCTGGCCACTGGCGATGAGGGAACCTGACAAGAAGAGCCTTCATCACCACTAGCAGCTGCCTCCTGCCAACATGGGTAGGACTCTTGTGTGTGACCTCACTCACTGAGACACACCCGCATGGAGATGACCCAGAGTGCAACCCAATAGCTGCATCTGCCATGGGGCCAGTGATGTGAGCCAATCTCATGTATGTGGCCTGAGTGGCCTAAGCAGTGGTAGGCGAATACTTATGTCAGTGTGTGGCACAGGGACAGGGGGTGAGATCTACAGGGATAGTGTGGCTCCCTTGCATCAAGGATGTGCCAAAAAAAAAGGCAAAGATGTATAATTCACCTTATAGCACATAAGTTTTGTATATAGTAAGTTAATTCATTTTCTGTTCGGTTAGGGCTATAACTCGGATCGTTGAGGGTTGCTTAGTTTTGTGTGTCAACAGTTCATGTGTACAATTGTTATTACAAAGTGTCTGGAGCAAAGGAATTTGTGTAACATGCTAGAAAGCATGGTTAGGACAGCTTTTCTAATAACTATGACATAATATTTATATACCTTATTTAAGTCAACAGATGACAGTGGAACTTAAAAGGTTTGGTTTAAAAAATGGGAATAAATGCCACTACTGGTAGCAACAGTGCTAAAATTGCAAAATTGAATATACGTCAGTTTAGGCCAAGTTACTTATGCATGCCGCAGTTTCTAACAANCGACAGTGGAACTTAAAAGGTTTGGTTTAAAAAGTGGGGATAAATGCCACTACTGGTAACAACAGTGCTAAAATTGCAAAATTGAATATACGTCAGTTTAGGCCAAGTTACTTATGCATGCCGCAGTTTCTTACAACACACCCCATGTATGACATGCGTGGTTGTTTCCTACATATCTAATTTACCACAAGCATTTTATGCTTGTATTAATATAAAAGTACCTTATTTTAGGTGAAATTGACCTTTCACTTAATAAATAATAATGTTTTATTTATAATTAACATGAATAAAAACAGAGAGAAAATAGGTGTGTTGGTAATGGCAAGCAAGAAATAGTTATTTTAATGCAAAATATTATTAAATTGAGTGCACAGAAATGTGGTGCGTTGTCCCTTTGGTGTAATTCCTTAGACTTGTTTAAGAAAGCTTGTGTGCACAGGGTGGAGGAATATCCTGGAAGTAGAACTTTAGCAGGACTCCATAAAAGTTTGAAGTAATTGTGAATTGACTATAGGTTAGATTTGCTGGTAAAATGTATAACGCTAGCAATAAATATAAACAGTGGGTTAGAATGTGCCCAAGGAGATATATTAATTTTTAGAAACTGCAGCATGTATAATACCACCCTGTTNTGTGCCATGGGCACCAATAAAAATAAACAGTGGGTTAGAATGTGCCCAAGGAGATATATTAATTTTTAGAAACTGCAGCATGTATAATACCACCCTGTTCACAAACAAGTGTAGATTTGATAGTTATGTTTAACTTTGTGGTTCAACATTTGTTTATTTAGAGTTTTTGACAGTGTGAGGTGCCTCTGTGAGGAGCTTGCTGGCTGGTTAGATTTCATTCCATCCTGTACCTGACCATTGTCTTCTTGTTAATAATGATGTGAGGAGTGTCAGGGTAATGATGAGGAATCGTTCCAGGAGTGGCCAATCAAGGGTGAGCTTGGGGCAGCAAACTGTTGCCCATCTAAAGTGTGGGAGGGATGTTATATGTGCTTTGCCCATAGTGAATATAGATATAAAGTGGTCAACATCTCCCCAGCCCCTTATGCCTTGGTTCCCAGGGGCTTGATGAGCACAGGGCCAGGAAGCAGATGTGAGTAATTTGTAAGTGACCCAGGGCAGTGACCACGCCATAGTGGCATTGGCACTTTTGTGTTATATTATAGCTGGCCGAACAGCTATGATTACAGTGATTATTATCTGGTTGGCAAGGAATTGATTCCACCATCACCCTGGGTACACTCCCATTATTGGCCTATATAATCAGGGAAGCATGCGAGGATCTGCGATTTGTCTCCAGGTTCATCTGAAGAGCAAGTTGCCTCAGTCCATCTGGCAACAAATGCAGTTGGCTGGCCTCTGGTTCACAAGGAAGCAGTTGCGTTAAGAGTGTGCGGCAGACGATCCTGCGATGCAGCCAATGGCAGGTGCATGTTGAACATGAATTTTATCCTGTATAAGGTTAGGGTAGTTTGCATTCCCCAGGTTGTGGGGTGATGACCACTGTACCTTGGGCATCATGGCTAGGCTCATTGCTTCAATAAATGAACAAGTTTCACCAAATTCATGGTACTAGTCATTGTATTTTTGCAATCCGTTCCTCATCCTATGTCAGGATGTTGCCCGCCATTGCAATGAGTTTGCTAGGCGCATAGGCAGATGCAGCTCCAGCCAAATACAAAGAGTGGACCCAGACTAAAATTGTGCTTACCTCGAAGAACAGCGGCAGCATGTGCAGGTGAGGCATTTCTTGCTTCGTCAAAGGGCGCAAACGAGGTTCCAACTTATATCACTACTGGGAGACAGCAACATATAAATAGGGTTAGCATGTGACTACTCTGGAGCTGTTCCAATTATGTATTCCTTTTAGACCTAGAAACCATCCTAGAGGAACTGGCCTGGAGAGATTCTGTGATCCGGTTAGAGTATCCATGAGAGACCCTCCCTGACTGTAGGGATCGCAATGGCCATCCTCGCAGCAGTCCCAGTTTGTACTACCCAAGCAGGCGGTTAGAGGGCCAGACAGAAAACATTCGGTGACAACTTTTATATTTGGGTTGTAAAAAAAAACATTTGAAGAGAATATTATTTTACAATAAATTTGAGTGCCAGCACACACTATTTTCCACCTGGCATATTCCAATTACCTCTACAACTTATGTTTGTTACAGTATGTGTAAATAGGCATTTTGCAAAGCATTAGCTAACTGAATGGTCAGCTACTTATATGTTTATGAGAAAAGGAAATATTAAAATCTGATACTGAAGTATAATATCTAAATGAAAGGATCAAACTTTAATAATGTTGAGAGTTTATACAGTGAAGGAACTACACAGTATTTTCATTTGATAATTTTGTTATTTTTGTAGTCCTATTTTATTACATTGTATGGTAGGTTACATAACAATTTTACAAAAGGATTACTTTCCCCTGCGCTTTAATAAATGTTTGTTACAGTCTGATTTCACCTGTCTGGAAAATGTGTTTAAAGATTTTTTTTTTAATGGAAGTTTAGTAAGAGAAGTTATTTAATTACTTAGTGCTTAATAACACTAGTCTTTTAACCTGGCTTCAATACCAAACCAAACCGTTTTGGACATATGTCATGGTAGAGGTTTGTTGTATACTGATTTTATCTGTGACATACAAAAAAGAATTGCAACAACATATGACTCAAATTTTTCATTCAGTCTTTACAATCATCACAAAAAACACAATAGAGGTTGAAAATGTATGGAACACAATAGGGGCTGAGAATTTATAGATTGGCTAAGAGCTTTTCACAAATACTTGAGGTTCCCACATTTAAATTAAAAAATTTCTTAAAAATGTGATAAAAAAAAAATTCAAAGTCTTTAGATATATTTGTAATGTTTCTTGAGCGAAAACTCAAATGGAGTTCGCTATAAACATTAGCTCAAACTAGCTCAGTTTGAAATCATGATTCTCTGAATTGAAAAAAAAAAAAGGTTAGTTGATAAAAAAGAGCGCCAAAAGTAAATAAATAAAAGGATGATGTGGTAAACTGTTCAGTGAAAATTTATTGCAGTTTCTTCTACAAAAGGCATATAAAAACATTTATCACTTGTGGCAGTAAAAAACAAGAATGAGATAGAATCGCAGCGTGTTAATGTTACTTGAAAAAACTTCGCACTTTGAGGATAATTAAACTAAGAAGAAAGGAGAGAGACACTATTTTCTCTCACGGTGCCCTAACGACTCCGTACACCGGCAGAAATAAATTTCATAGATTTCAAATGTCCAAAAAATAAAAGAAGGTTGAATTTGCAGGCTCTGACGGTGTGAGTTATGATGGTCACACGCTGCTCCCCTCTAGAGAACCGTTTCTTGACTTCTGTTGACTGTGTAACTGGTGCATTAGTGAGAAGGGTCGTGCCTACTCTATGTATCGATCAAAAGTTTCATCATTTGAAAATTGCCCAATCGCAGCATCACATGGTGCAGTAGCATCTAAAAATAGCGCACAACATGGACGTGGCTCTGGAAATATAATATTACATTCAACTGATGGGTCACGTCAGCCAAATGTGATCACCTGCACATTCCTTATTTCATCATGTAGCGCAATATTATGGCTACGTGTCAAGCTTACTAACCGAATTAAAAGGTGCATTGTCATCCTATGACGTCTGCTACTACTGTTGAATGACTCAAATAAAACAATAAATTTTGAAAAATGAAAATGTATAAAATGCAAAAAAATTATTATTGCCACAATATTCTAAATACTAAATGAGTTACTATCCTTTACAGAAATATAGAAAAATTAAATATTTTCTGAATATATCAATTACTATATACTGCAACATTGCATTACCCCCCTCGGTTTGGGAAAGATTTCGAAGAAACCTGTCCCAAATCGAATCCTACCTGAATGGCGACTGTATGATGGCTGTACTGCTATTCCATCTCTTTCAAGAAAATACCATATGCACAGTAAATTATTAAACATTTATCACTAATTCATGATCCATTAACAAATTCATGAAAAGATTCTTGTTCTTTAATTAATATAGTTTTAGTCTGATTAATATAAATTACATTAAGTTCACTTACACTCTTCCACATACTAGAAAAAGCAATCTGAATACTTTATAATGTTGATCATCACTATTACCTACCAATAATATTAATTCACTCCATTTTAGACATTCTAAGTACAATGTTACAATCAATCACATATCATGACAAAGTCATGACAAATACATTATTTTCATAAAAACTATTTCCAGTTTCTTTTGATGTGTCATAATAGCTTCAACTAGCCCTAACAAAACTATATTGCAACAAAATTACTAGAGCATATGGCTTTGTAACATAACTTTCTCAACTTAAATTATATGAAAAAAATTGCCTTTTCTGAAAATTACATAAAATGAATTAACACTAATTAAATCAATTTATACAAATCACAGACTATTCTGTGTTCCTTCTTATTTCTCTTTTTCCTAACAAACTAAGATGGCCACAGCAGGAGGGTGAGAGGTTGTGTCACTCCAAATTAAATAGGTTTTCTTTTACATGTAATTAGGGCCTAGTAGTAAGTTTAAATATACATAGGGTAGTCTGTATTACAGGGGATGGACAAAATAATATGAACACCTGACATATACACAATATTTATTTATTAATAAGGTGTTGGGCCACCATTTGCTTTTAGAACAGCTGCAATTCTTCGCGGAATAGATTCGTAGAGTGTCTGAATAGTTTCCAATGGAATGTTGTCCCATTCTTGTACCAAAACATCCACCAATTGCTTCAATGATGTTGGAGATAGAAATCTGCTCCTCACTCTCTGCTCTAAAACTCCCCATAACGGTTCAATTATGTTGAGGTCTGGCCAGGGAAGATGTTTGATGATATTCTGATGCTCCTCAAACCAAGACTGAACCTTTTTGGCTGTGTGTATGGGCGCATTATCATCTTGGAATATGGCAGTGTTTGGCAGCAATATGCTAGTCATAGTAAGAACTTCATCATTGAGGATGTCGAGATATTCATTCGCAGTAATCCGGCCAGTGATGTGAATGAGAGGACCAGCTGAATACCACGATATAGCCGCCCAAATCATAATGGAAACTCTCCCATGCTTGACTGTACGAAGCAGGCAGTCCGGATCGTAGGCTTCTTTTGGGGTTCTCCATACACAAACCCGGCCGTTTGTAGGAAACAATGTAACCGATGATTCATCGGACCATACCACATTCTTCCAATCATCAAGTGTTCAGGTTTTGTGATCGTGGTACCACTTCTTTCGCAGCTTAGCGATGGCTTCCGTTATAAAGGGTTTCGCAATTGCAGCCCTTCCATGAATGTTAGCTTTGTGGAGCTCCCGCCGTACTGTTTTTGTCGAAACAGTATTACTCAAGTGAGTGTTGAGTTCTGCTGTCACTTTTGCTGCGGTAGTTTTATGTTGTCTGGCAACAATTATTTTTAATGTTTGTCGGTCTCTGACCGTTAACTTTGGGTTTCGCCCACTGTTCCTCTTCGCCGATGATGTTTTACCATGTTTTGTGTATGCTGTCATTACCGTGGATACTGTCGCTCGTGAAACGTTAAACAATTCAGCTGTTTTCGTCACAGACGCTCCCGCTAACCGAGCACCAACGATTTGCCCTCTTTCGAAGTCTGAGAGATCACACATTTCACCGATCGCTTGTTTTAACCGTCGCAGAACAAAGCTTATAATACACTGAAATATAACCTACTAGACTTGGCACGTAAACTGTGCAATACATACGCATCACATTATTTACATGGAAGCAGTGTATCCAACATGCAACAAAATGTACTATATTGCATGGTGTTCATACTATTTTGTCCATCCCCTGTATGTAATGAATTAGCTTAGCGACTTAGGTGGTCATTTGTCATAATGATAGATAAGTGCTCTTTGTCTATTGTTTGCACGTGGCCGGTGTTCTCATAGGTTGTAAGTGCTTGTATTATTTTGAAAGTTAGAGTAGTATATAAGTGAGTATATATCAGTTTTTATAAGTGAGGTTAGTTTATAAGTTAGGTAAAATATTTGTATAGTGCTGGTAGCAAAAAAAAAACTGCAAGGAGGTGAAAAAAAATGGTAGGCAGGTGCAATTGCAGGGGATGTGGGAAGGTGTGGAGGAGGGATAATAGTGGGGTACAGTGTGACCAGTGCGGTGGCTGGTATCATGCAGATTGTGTAGGGATCAGAGAGGGGGAACTGGGTTTTCTACGGCAGCATGAGTGGAGGTGTGAGGAATATGTCGGGGGAAAGGAAATAGTGACAGAGGCAGAAAACAAACTAACAGTAGAAAAATAAACTCAAATAAGTGGGGAATGTGGAAACTGGATTTGGGAAATGCTGATAAAGAACCTTGTAGAGGGAGTGCCAGTGACAAGGATGGAAGTGGCTAAGGAAGAAAGGTGGAAAGGGGAGATTGTAGAATTGATGAGCAGGAAAGAGAAGGGTATGATGCACAGGATTGAGAGGGTAGAGGAAAAAGTCAGGAATGAGATGGGTATGTGTAGCTTAGCAATAAGGGTAGAAAAGTTAGAGGAAGAAAGAGTTGGAAGGCATAAAGGGTGAGTTAACCAAAATGCAAGCTTGTCTACAGAAGGAACTGTAGGAGGAGAAGCAGAGAAGGGAAACAGATTGAGGTGGTAAAATTAAGGAGAATAGAGCATGTGACAGTAGAAAGGAAAATAGGAGTAGGGGACACTAAGAAGTAAATACGGATAGAAGAGCGGGAAATAGTAGCAAGGGATAAGGCAATAGTAGACAGCAGGAAGCAAATAAGGATGGATGAGCGGGAAACAATATGTAGGGAACAGGCAGTGGTGGAAGGCAGGAAGCAATATGTTGAGGCTTATAGGAGAGGGAATAGCAAAGACCAGTAAGTAGGAAAAATGGGCACTTCATGTCCAGAGGGGAAAAGAGGGCTGGTCAAAGGGAAGGAAACAAGGGTCATACAGGAGGAGGCTGGTGGGTGGAAGGGACACAAAGTAGGAAAGGGTTGTTGGAAATGAACCAGAGATGGTTTTCCTTGGCAGCTTGATCATAAAGGGGGGTGGAGTTGAGGGAAATCAGGAAAAGAAATACATATAAAGCAGCATTTCGTGGTGCAACTATCAAGGATTTGGAGGAAAGCGTTAATAATATGAGAGGTAGCAGGGTGGCAAAGGTGGTTTTAATTCAAGTGGGGGGGAAATTACCTGGCTCGAAAGGAGGTGGGACAAGAGGTAGAGAGGAACCTGAGGAGGTTACTAAGTAAAGTACAGGAGAAGTTCCCTGGGTAGGCTGGGAAAGTGTAGGAAGGGACCAGGTACACCTGACAGAGCAGGGAAGGAGGATCCTAGGTAGGGAAGCAGCTGGCTGTATGGAGAGGGTCAGGACTGAGCAGCGAGTGTTTAAATAGCAACCAGAGAGGGACAAGATAACAGAAGAAAAGCGAAATGGAACGGCAAGCACTGATGAGGCCATAAGGGCAGAGAGAGGGGGTTAGAAAAGTAGGAGGGTAGTGCGGCATGTTAACATAAAGTTAACGGTGGTGAACTGTAGGAGTGTGTACAGCAAGCTGGAGGGCTTCTGGGGTAAGGATGAAGAATATGGGGCAGATATCATGGTAGATGTGGATATTTGGCTGAATAAGGAAGTACTTGACATTGAATGTAGGTAGGATAAGTTCACCATCTTCAGAAGAGACAGGGATGGGAGAATAGGAGGAATAATGGCATGTGTAAGGGAGGGGCTGAAAGGGTCAGCGAAATGGATTAGTGAAGATGTTGAGGTAATGGAAATTAAATTAAGTGGGGTTAGTAGTAGGAGGATTACTTTGCTAACAGCGTATAGGCCACCAGGACAGGGATGGCAGGCAATTGAGACTATCAATGAGAGGGTTGATAAACTAAATGACAGGCAGTGGGATGTTGTAGCAGAGAATCTGAATATGCTAGGTGTGAGATGACTAGAGGGTGCAAAAGGAATGGGCAGCATGATGTAGAGAATTGCAGCACAGTTAGTAAACAGAGGCTTGGTCCAGGCAATAGAAACACCTACGAGGTGGTATGGAGAGGGTGTTGGGTCAGTACTGGATGTGGTGTTGGTCAGACCTGGTAATGCTGTAGTTGGTGCAATAGTATTTGATGGCATAAGCAATCATGATATTCCTGTTGTGGAAATTGGGCTTGGCAGGATGAAGGAAGAGCAAACGGCAGATAGGATGGTGTGGCAGTATTGGAGTGGTGACAAGAAGGGGGCAGAAATATTCCTGAGGGATAAGTTTGAAAAGTGGTCTATGGAGGAAAGTGTGGAAGGATTATGGGAAGAATTTAGAATAATAATAGAGGTTATGTTGAGAAATTTGTGCCAATAAAAAGATTACAGTGTGGGCGAGATCCACCATATTATGGACAGGAGATTCAATAAATGAAGAGCAAGTGTAGAAAATTACATGCCAAGTGGAGAAATGACGGGATGACAAGAGCTAAGGAATTTATGAAACAAATGGGAAGGGATCTTGAAAGGATGATCAAACAGGCGAAGAATATATTTTTAGGGAAGATGGTGGAAAAGGAAAGGAATAGGAGGGGGCAGCGGGAAATTGCTTAGGTATGTTAAGAAGGTAAGTGGAGGAGAGGAAGGGTTCTATCTGCTGAAAGGTAGGGATGGCCGGACTGCATGTAATGACCAAGAAAAATTGGAGATACTGCAAGGCCAGTACTTGTTAGTGTTTGAGGCAAAGGGGGATTGGAATAGGGAGTCTAATAGGGATTGGGGCTTGTTTAGTAAGTTTAAGATGAACCAGTAGGAGATATCAATGGTAATCAGGGGGTTGAAGGCAGCAAGGCAGTGGGGCCAGACAGGATAGGGAATGCAGCACTTATGTTTGGTGGGAGGGAGTTAGTGAAATATTTGGAGGTGTTGTTTAGTAAGTCCTTAGGAGAGGGTAAGTTGCCAAAAGGTTGGAAGGATGCATTGGTGGTCCCAATACCCAAGCAGAGGGAGGATAAGGGGACGCCTGGCAGCTACAGACCAGTGAGTCTCACATAGAGTACAGGAAGTAATGGAGAGGCTGATGGTTCAGTATGTGGTGAAAGTTATGAACAAGAGAAATTGGTTGGATGAGTCACAACATGATTTCAGAAAAGGATACTCATGTGAGATGCAGCTGGCTGGGCTGTTAGAGGATCTGGTGCAAGCAGTTGATGAGGGGAAGTAGGTGGATGCCTGCTTCATAGACCTTGAGAAGGCATTTGATAAGGCGCCCCATGGGACTTTGACTTTGATGAAGAAAGTGTATGAGCTGAAACCGGACAAGTGGGTGGTGGAATGGATTGAGGACTTTCTCAGCGGGTGAAGACAGAGGGTGAAAGTGGGGGAGGCAATATCGGAGGGAGAGGTTACATCAGGGGTACCACAGGTAAGCATGCTGGGCCATCTGTTGTTTACCTTAATGGTACAGTGACATGGGTTTGGTGATTAGGGGAAAAATATTATTGTTTGCAGATTATTGTGTATTGTATGCAGTGGTGGGAGGGGTGAAAACTTGAAGACAGACATCGACAGGATATGGTTGTGGACCATGGAGAATAAAATGAAGATAAATGTAAGAAAAACTAAGGTAGAGTGAGGTTTACAAGGAAGAAGGTGATAAGCAGGGACATGTACACATGGAAGGATCAAGAGATAGAAGAAGCAGCAGAATATAAGTATCTAGGGATTGTATTGCAGGAAGACCTGATGGAAAAAACATGCAGAGAGTGGTTGCAAAGGGAAGAAGGGATTAGGGTTTGTTGGGAAGGGTGCTGAAGGAAGTCAGCGGTGAGGTGGAGGAGAAGGCATATGGCACAATGGTACGGCCAATGTTAGAATATGTGACAGCAGTATGGGACCCATATGTGGAGGTGGAGATGCGAGAGCTACAGAAGGTGCAAAGAAGGGCAGCAAGATGGATAAAGGGTGGGTGGTGAAGACAGGGGCAGGATAGTGAGAATGAAGAGAACTATAGGCCATCAGTGATGATGAAAGAAATGGGGTGGAGCTCATTGAAGGAAAGGAGGAAAGTTGAAAGGCTGGTCAGGATGTACAGGATCGTGAATGGAGAGGGAGGGTGGGGAAGTTTATGCTGCTAGCTATGTAAGGGGGTGTTTAGAGGCAGAGGAAACAACAGAGAGAAGCTTCAGAGGGTGTGGAGGAGAACAGAGAGGGGTAGGCAGTCTATGCTTGTGAGGTCTGTGAGGGAGTGGACTGTGTTGCGGGAGGAATTGGTATCTGCGAGGAGGGTTGCAAAGTTCAGGAAGGGTGTGGAAGAGGAGTTTTTTTGGATAGGGGAGAGGTGAGAGAGCTTGCCACCAGGCAGTAGCCTAATTGCGGCTTTTTGTTATTATTATAATATTTTACTGCCTTCCTTCTCCTAACTCTCATGAATTTACCTTTATTTGGTAATTATGCAGTTATGGGGCTTTTCTGAACAAAGCNAGTGGTATATTTCTAGTCTACTAATTACGCAAAACACAAATATACTATGATCATTAACGTATAACTAATTTCATAATATGTGCCCACCTAACAACCTAACCACACAATGAGTGAATAACTATTTTACATTTTTAAGCTAACCTAGGTTTGTTGGGTTTCAATCTAACCTAGGATTGTAGGGTTTTAAGCTAACCTAGGATTGTAGGGCACTAACCTAAGATTTTAGGGTTTTAAACTAACCTACGATTGTAGGGTTTTACACTAACCTAGGATTGTAGGCCAAACTGCTCATACATTTCACAATTTTGTTAAATTTTTTAAAAATATGTTCTAATTATTTTAACATTACGTCCTCTTAAATATGAACAAGGTAAGCTGTGTAGAACCCACTAATGCTACTTTTGTTGGTCTATGTCGTTTCTTTTAGAAAAGCCCCTAAACTGCATGATTATATTTTTTCCCTTAATTTATGAGTGCATTTGTAAATAGAGGAAAACACGGAAAAATTCACAACAGAATAAAATAAAATAAAAACATGGAATTACAAATTTACAACATTGTTCACACCTGCGATATTTTCGGCGAAGATATTTATTTTTACCTTTGTGCGGTTGCTAGTTGACTGGAACAGTCGGTATGGTAACTGGATTCTGGCGTTCTCATTTTCTGGAACTGTAACTGCTGTTGGATACTTGTTGATGTAGGTAACACTCGCATCATGCTGGGATTATACACGAGTGATGAACTCTGGCGCGCGGGAACCGGGAAACCGCAGGGTCGAACTTCGGACGTGTGAATAATCGATTACCTGTGTGCTGGCATACTCCCCAACGGCCCACGGCGTGTCAAAATTCGTGCCTTACATGCAGGCACTGTAATGTTTCTAGAGCGAAGACTCAAATTGAGTTAGCTATAAACATTAGCTCGAACTAGCTCAGTTTGAAAGCATGATACTCTGAATTGAAAAAGGTTATTTGATAAAAAGAGCGCCAAAAGTAACTTAAATTAAAGGATGATGCGGTAAACTGTTCACTGAAGATTTATTGCAGTTTCTTTTACAATATCGGCATACAAAAACATATCACTTTTGGCAGTAAAAACAAGAAAGAGATAGAATCGCAGCCTTTTAATGTTCGCTTAACTTCTCACTTCGAGAATTATTAACATAAGAAGACGGGACAGACACACTACATTCTCTCACGGCGCCGTAACGACTCGTTAAACCGGCGGAAATAAATTTAATAGATTTCAAATGTCCGGAAAATAAAAGAAGGTTGAAGTCATGGGCGCTGCTGGTGTGAGTTACGATGGTCACTGGCTGCTTCTCTCTAGGCGAGCACTTCTCGACTTCTCTTGACTATGTTATTGGCGAATGAGTGAGATTTTTTTCTAACTACCCTATTGCTAACTGTTAAGTGTGTGTACCGGGGAAGGGGCGGGAGTTTGGTGCGTCTCAGGACGAGGCCCCGTACGCCTACACAAGAGGGCTTCACGTAAATTGCAGTATATACAATGAAATGTGATAATGAGGAGAGTTATGAAGGGTAACTATAAAGAATAGCGACTTTCCCGAAAACAAGAGTAAAAATCACGGAAAGTGGTACAATTCCACTCTACTAATTATAGAGAACACCAATTTATTAGGGCCATTAACATATAAATACCAATCACAAATACGATAGTGGGGAGGGCTATTAAGATCAGGGAAATTGTGAGGCAAAATGTAAGTAATTTGTACATTATCATTATTTTTTTGTGTATAAATACGTTAAATTCAAAAAGACCTTACCGAACATTACCTAACATCATGATATGTAAATACAGAGTACTGTTTGTCATCACATNCAATCACAAATACGATAGTGGGGAGGGCTATTAAGATCAGGGAAATTGTGAGGCAAAATGTAAGTAATTTGTACATTATCATTATTTTTTTGTGTATAAATATGTTAAATTCAAAAAGACCTTACCGAACATTACCTAACATCATGATATGTAAATACAGAGTACTGTTTGTCATCACATAATACTGTATTTCGTCGTGCTGCGGTGCAAACACCACTAGTGCATTACATATTGTGAAGTTAGGTTGAATTAGGTTAGGTTTGCTACATTTCATATAAATATGATAGTGGGGAGGGCTATGAAGATCAGGGAAATTGAGGGGTAAAATATGTACACAGTAGCAACACAGATCAGACGGCAGTGGAGCGGGACTCAACTGCTCCATGCCATGCCACGCCACATACACCGCCTGGTATCCAGGGCCTGCAATGGGGCTACCCCCTTCCCCGCGCCCAAGCCAAAGCTTATCAGCACCGCTAGGTCTTGACACTGCGCCAGCACCAGCAAGTGCCAGGCCACACTCACGTTGCCCCTACCAGCTGAGGCTGCACCAGCTTCTGCAGCCGCAGCCTACATGTTGCACCTGATGGAGTTATGAGGCACCTGGGGTACTGCTGGGACAAGCGGTCACCAAAAAAGAGGGCGTTTGAAGTGAACCACGCGTTTACAAATACTCTTGTGACCGCTTGTGCCTCTGCATTTGACAACTCAACTTATGCAGTCGAAGTGACCATCTTGCTTTATTCACTTCAAGAGGTAACTCTTGGGGCTGAATAACAAGAGGTCCAGCACTGTGTCCCCCCCCCCAAATACCATAGCCGTCAGGTGTACCATGCATTGAAGGGAACATCGGGGCAGCTTGCGACATGATGCCTGACATCTCTCCCAGTGACGCAACATCACCTTGGCTACTGGCCTAGAGCCAAGTGCTATGGTATTCCCAAGAAAGTGAAAAATATGTGGAATAAAATCCAGTGTCATTGGCAAGAGCGTCAAACCTTGTATGAAATAATTATAGGGGTTGCCCTTTTCAAATTACAATTTGAGCATGGCTACGTACACCCCTTTTGGGAGGATGAACTTTTTCTACCCCTGGAGTTGGGACTCTAGGACTCGCCCATCGGCAAGATTCTCAAAAAGAGGAATAGCTGACCTTTGTTAAGTTTCTTCATGAAATTTTTATTTGTTTTAATTAATGTCTGAGTATATCTATGTATTCCTCACTTCACACCAGACTGCCTAAACTGGCCTCACTTTTATTTATCAAATATTTTAGGTTAGTGACGTACCTGCTGACTTCATAACGTCCAACGTAACACCTAATTGGGGGCGGGTGTCTCACCAATGTCAACCCTTTGCAGTATAAGAGAGTTCTGTGCAATTTTATTTAATCATAAGAGGGCTCCATGTAATTTTCGTATATTTTAAGTGCCTGCTTTTGGCAAGGCCTTGTTGAGTCCGACGCCATTCTGCCTGTCAGACTTCAGCACTCTGACTAGTCAGCAACGTGGGAGTGTTGCTCTGTGCTGCTCCTCTCAACACCTTCAATTTAAGCTGTAAATCATTTTAACTGAAATAGACATGTGGTATACTGGAACATTTTGCATTACTAGTGCCGAGGAATAGACTGATTGTCCCCAATGATTCTATGCAGGGCGTAGCGCGTCACACATCAACGTTCCATTGTTCATGGCTCAAGCCTTTTAACCAGCTTCGGTAAATGATGTAAACACCTCTGACTGTTGCTTATATATTGACAAGTTATCCCACATTTCTTTTGCCGACTCGCATGTGTCATTTGTAGTGTTTTAAATTTATGTTGCAAGTTTTTCATTATTTCTGATGGTATGTCTGTTTTAGGGACTATTTTCTCATACCTATATTTTGCTTGGCTGGACTAAATGCTGATTTACGAAAATTTTTGAAACATTATTATTAAAACTAATTAACTCCATACCAAGGATGTATGTATGTATTGCTTCAACTCAACGCTAGAGATTATAAACAAAATGGTATGTCGGTTTTGGTGCTTTTCCTCTAACAATCTTGACCATGAGCTAACTTTACACCTATTTTTATAATAATATTTTTCAGCTTTGTATATCTCCCAGTAGATGGTATTTTCTAGAAGAGTTTATATGAAAGTTGATAAAACTATAAAAAAAATTGTAAGTAATAAAAACACTGAGATTTAATAAAGAGTATGATGTTAGTTTAGACAGTGCGATGCTGTAAATGTTTCATTTAACAGGTTATGGACTCAGTCCCGAGATTCACATTATTGAACAAGTAATCAAATGATGGATGTGATACAAAGTTTATTGTAAGTGTCTGTGGAAATGAGTAAAAAGTATTGGAAATTTTTTTTTGCGAGTATTTTGCTAAAGTGTGATTGCCGCCATTTCCAACCTCTTAGTTATGGGACCAGAAAATTTTGGACGGCTCCTAAAATTAGCTAATGAAAATAACTGGAGCGTATGAAAGTTTCACCTAGTTATAATCCTCTGTGGAGGGTAAATAGTTGAAACCATGTATAACAGGCAGTATTTACATAAAAGAATTTGATAAAAAAGTTTTGTGAACAGTCATGACAACAAAGCACAGGAAGTAATAATCACGCGGATGGAAGGGGTTCAAGGGATGAGGTGATTGTCCCTACCTTACCTTGAGTTTAATAAAGGGGCTCATGTTAATATTATATGACGCCATAACTCAGAGCATGAGGTGGTTGATGAGGGTTGTTTGGCAGACGGCCCATGGATCCCTGGAGTCCTCATCAGTTCTAATGGTGCTTGTAGATGTAGAAGGAGCAGGTAATATGCCTACCTGACTCTAGAAGTATATGTTGGCGAGATTATTAGCCATATCACACATTCTGATTAGAATACTTACTATGCTGCAAGTGGGTGCAGCACCCTAAATACCCAGGAAGGTTGTGCAAGAAAGAAATGCAAGTATGGGCTAGACTTGTTTAGGTGTTCTCTTCTGGTACCTATACGTGCCCATGCAAATTACAAGTTTCTTCTTGTGAATGCCATCAGCACTGCTCTTCACGCTAATTGTCATGGGTAGGGTCTTTGCCGTGGGTAGAACTTGTCACAGAGGGTCTGTGATATTTGCTGAATGATGTATTTGAACACGTGCGCTTGAAGCATGTGAGCAAGTTTTCTTTCTTACTCCTATGCGTGCAGTGTGATATTTGTTTGACTTTTCCTGGAAGTGATTAGCAGTAGGATGATCGGGAAAAACATTGAGAAAGCTCTTTCTATTCCCATGAAAGATGTGTGCAAGCTTGTAATTACTTAACTTTGAGTGATCTTGGTCTCTTCAAATGAGAAGATGGCGACGAGAGGACGAGTTCGGTCAAGGCCGATGGCAAAGAGATTCCTATAACTGTTTAGATAAGTAACTCTTACTTTTATATTATGTAGGTACAGGTAATTTGGTAGAAGTTCTGGGGCCATTACAACCTGTAGTTATAAATAGCATCTTTTAGAAATGTTGTGTCTCTTACTTGTTCATGTACCACACTAAATAATTATGTACATACTCTGGATTTTGTTAAATGGGAACTGTTTGCTGGTTTAAATGAATCACTCGTCAGGGGTTCCAGTATAATGGTAAATTTTTTTAGTACTGCGAGGCAGCTCGATGATTCTACTTTGGGTTTATTTTTGTTGAATCCTCGGCCATGACTATTTTCCACCTTTTGATAAACTTGGCATGTCAATAACATAATAACAATGTTATACAGAGACGTTTTCAGAATTATTAACAGTTAGGGCACTTTGTTACTATTATTTGATATGTGTTAAATGGAGCCGAACCAAACATTTAATGTTTTCTTTGTACAGGTTTTTAGTTACCCCTCTCCCTTTTTTTAAATTATTATTTTATATTTTTACTAATATTAATATTTGGAAACTTAACAATAGTTGCAGAAAGAACTGTTAACCACCACAAGAATTCAGTCTCCCCAGCTACGACCTCTTGTGCCAGCTACGACCTCTTGTGCCAACATTGTTAGTAAAGGAAATGTATTACACCAGCCCAGCCAGTATCAAGGTTCTGTACCATTATTATTTCAACTAAAAATATTTTATATCATGTGTTTATTTTGTGTTATAATCTATACAATCTGTGTTCTTAAATGACTTCCTGTGAAATTGTAACTGAGCAAAAAGTTTAATCCAAATTTTACAGAAATTATTTGAAATGGAACATTGACTAGATAATGTTTAAGTGAAACAAATTTGTGCAACATATGTAAAATTTCTTGTGGTTATAAAATAATTTAGTGCAGAAGTTGAGGTTTCCCCCTTTATTTAGTTTTAAATTTCGTGATGTAGAAGCATAATTTGTGGGGACAAGAAAATTTCACATTTTAAAGTACTAGTATGCTAGACTCTATGGTCATATGTATTTCGAGCCTTGGCTGTCTGTTCATAGGCTGCTGCCCCAGTTTAACCTCAGACCAGGTAGCACAGAATTCTGTGCTTGTTTCCTTGCAGGTCTGTTATTGGCTCAGCGTTCACCTGGGCATGTCTTATAAACTGTGGTCATATTACAAACATAACATATATGTATATGTGTTTGACTAAGTCTTGTCATAAAAGGAATCTGCAAAAATTTTCCAGTCAATAATAATTAGGTTTTTAATATTAACTAGTTAATAAGCTTTTGAAAATTAATAAAAAATAATACTTTATTTCCCCAAACTTCACAATTTTGGAGAATTTGTTATTAATTTTTGATATAAAAATTGTGTGGTACTTGCTCTTGGGCGACACATCAAATCTTATGTTTCATTTGTTGAATTCAGTGGGTACCAGTGCCTGAAAGAGATACTCCCTATAACTTTGACGATAACTGCGGACCTGATTTTGTCTGCATTTAGTTTTTGCAGGAACACTTGCAGTTGGTGAGCAAATTATGACAAGCTTTAAACCACATAGTTAAAAAAAAGAATTTTTTTCCACCTTTATTTTGCACAAAATGTATTGTTCGTACATAAGGCTCATAATTACCTAACAGTGCTAATATGCATATCCAAGTTAAAATTGTCACCTTGGTAGGACATTGTCAGCCATGTTATTTACAAAAAAATCACAAACAGTTTGTATGATTTTTGACTGTCTGGGAGTCCAGCAACACTTCTAGATCACATGTTACAAGAGGTGTATTGTTGGCAAAGTGTGGCTCATTGACTGCTGGAATGTGTGTGTCCTAACAATTCTGAAAATCAACCACTTCTGGTGTAGGTGCATGTTGCAAATCAACATTCTGGAATACTGATGACCAAGAACTGGAGACATGCAACTTATATATGGAGTAGTTGTGGGAAATGCTGCCCTTCATTTTTAATGTGTGATTTTCTCGCAAATGGCATGGCAAAGGTTATCCTATCAATACAAACTTTATTTTTCTATGTGATATAGAGAAAATATTCTTATAATTTCATAAATGTCATTTTTGGGACACTAATTTTACAAAAAAATTGAAGTGGCAAATATATATATTTATTATTTTAATTACGCACTTGTTTTCTATTTATTTTTAATTGCATACCTGCAGCAGAAGTTTCATAATCATTTTCATATTAATTTTTTGTGTTTAGCAGGCATACACATGTGCATTTTCTTGTGTACACATACACTTACACACAAATAAACAATTTGGTATAAATATTATACTAAGACTATTTTGAGTATTTGTAAGTTTGCCCTTACAAGCTATTATCTACAGAGATCTGAGTCAGCACTCCCATAACTGTGTAACCTACTGTTACTACATCTGCTTAAGTCAACCTTCACTTCAATTGCTGCTCTGGCATGGAATAATTTTACAAAGTAGTAGAGATTCACATAATTTAAAAAACATAATATTAACATTGTCTTTTACCATAAAATTTATCACGCAGTAAACATAAATCTACTGCCAAAAAAATAACACCCATACACAAACATTCTAGCACACTATCTCAGCTGAATTATTAAAACTTAACTCTAGATCCTTAAAGAATTTTTGTAAAATATAATTTAAAAATATATGTTGGTTACATTCATTCATACCTTTCATTCCAACTTCTGCATGATACTTCACAAAATAATAGGCAGTCCCAATAATTGCTCCCGATAAGGTACTGAAGGCTGGAATGGCTATCTGTGTCAGATTCTGGAAACACATTTTAAATTTATTAACACTACAAAATTAGATAAGTACAAGTATACAGGGCAGTGTAATGTAATCAATGCAGGATGAGTCAGGTTTTAAAGGTGATAAAATGAACATGATTACAAGACCACACCTCTAATCATGCATTGTTAAGGATCTATGACTTTTGGAGTATGAAAATTCACTCGTGAAGTGAGGAATTGTTCATTCTCAGTTTGATCGTTCCTGTTCACCAAAGGAACAGTGTGATAAGATAAACTCAAGCATAAATTTGGAGTAGTTGAAAATGAATTGAGATATACGCCAAAGCTCATCTCTTTGGTTAAGATTTACTTTTCCTTTTAATGATTGTTTCATAGTAGTTACGGAAGATTTATTTCCACTGACTTAGCTAAATTTTTACATTGTAATTTTGTTCTGTTCAGCAACTCTTCAAAAATTAAATTGTGAAAAATTATTTCTAAATCCATGGATTACTTTATTAAGAGATCATAATTGCACATAAAGAGTTGAGTTTTTGTTTTCATTGTATTGTAGTGTGAATGGACATAGGACTTCTTGTATGACGTCTAAATATTAATATTCAACCAAATAAAAAAAAACAAAATGATTCAACCATGTGGGCAAAACTGTGACATTATCTTGTTTTGTGTAATTTCATTTGGAACGTTAAAAATTATTAATGTAAAATTTATGCCTCTAAAAATTGTAATGTTTTAAACATGACCAGTTCTTTGGTAATAGCAAACAACCATGATTACCATCCAAAATTTACACACATTTGTGTGAAGTTTCCCGCTTGTTGATAAAAGCACATGTTTTGAAATAAAGGAACTGGCTAAATATTCATGGTCGCCATCTAGTGTGCAGTCAGGAAATAAGGTTGTTTTTTATGTTAGCTTTTTAAGATATTCAGAAAGTATATTAAAAAATTTCACACTGTTATTTTTCAAATAATAATGAAGACTTTTTACTAACTTCTTAAAAGCTGAATAAAGATCACATTGACCTAATCAAAATAGTTATATAATGAAAAAAAATAGATTATAACATTTTACTTTGCAATGTGTGTCCAAAAGTTATAAGGTGGAAAAGCAACTTTTACAAGTTAAAAGAGAAAACAAATTTTAAAACTGTTATTTGATTAACTCACCCGTTTTTTGAAAAATTCCCTCCTGGTTTCCATGCTTGCAACCTCTTCCATTTCCTGAAACTGAAAGTATTCCAAACTTTCAGTCTCAAAATTGCTGTGTGCATCTGCCAAATCCATGAGTCCAGCCACAGGTGTACCATTAAATTGCTCACTGTTACTCCCTTCAGGATCCATGCGGGGCTGTACTGGTTCTGTGTCAGACTGTTCTCCTGTGCCTGACTGTTCTCCTGTGCCAGACTCTTCTCCAGTGCCGGACTCTTCTCGTGTAACATGTTTTACTTTTCTGATAGACTCTAAATCTGCATCCTTCATTTTACCTATGAAATTACCAAACTTGATAAAATCATAATAAGGACTTGATCCTGGTTTGAGCATATCCATTTCTGATTCTGGGCCTCGAAATTGTTTTGAATTTTCAAGAGTGACATTGCTTTTCATTTCCTCTTTCAATGTGTATGCTACACAAGGGTTTTCATTATCAATGATTATCTTAATAGATTCCATTTTCTCTGCATGATCTTTAGGTGGATTTGATTGTTCATGTATGGTATTCACTGCCACTTCCATCTCCTTGAAATAGGAATCAACTGATTTAGGATGATTTTGGGGGATGACAGTTGATTCTACCTTCTGTGAACAGTCCTGAAGTATATTTGGATGTTCATAACTTGCAGAGACTTCAGGTTCAATATTCCCAGCATCAGCTGAAGGTGAAATCTGGTGATCATCAATTGATGTGACTGTGAATTCCATCTCTTCTATGTTCATTTCAAATATTTTTGGACATTCAACATTGTCCATGACTTTGGGTAGGTGATCATTTATAGAAGTTCCCGTAGATTCCAGTTTTTGTATGTTGGCCTCAAACCTTTCTGGACGTTGCTCTGTGGCAGTTTCAATATTATCTATGTTGGCTGAGTATGGATTCCGGTGATCAACCAAGTCTGTAGATACATCCGACACTGAAACAAAAAAAAAATTCATATAATAAATATGTAACGTGCCAAATTAAATTTACTTTTCTACAATTATATCAAATTTTAATTTTTGAAAAGTGGCTATTTCACTTAACAAATTCATTAATAATATTTGTATCATCCTGCTCTTGTCATTGAATTAGAAAATAGTGTATATTTCTATAAACTTCATTATACATTTTTAGTATCAAATTATATAAAAGGTGGTTATTTAACATTGTTTCATTCAATTGGAGATTACAGCTTGAATACCTATTATAAAATAAAATCTGTTAATAAAATGGTTAATCATGTAAAATCAATAACTTCTTTAAATATCCACCTTGTTTCTCGTCACATTCAATTAAACTTGTATGTAAAAAAGAAAAGACATGCCATAAATTATATAAAAATACCAATAATACAATGTGCTATGAACTATTCCTTCAGTTTAGAAGACTTGTGAAATGGAAACTTAAATATGATAAAAATATATTGTTGCAACATATTAATAATTAAAATAAATATGACCCCAGGAATTTATGATATTTTGTTAAAATTATGAAATATGGTTATAAACACGTTATCACATTTAAAACATATCAAAATTCTCCCCCATCACAGATTTTCAGTTAATATCTGAAATTTTGCAAAGCAGTTTGCTTCAAATTATTCTAATGTAAAAAATTTGATAATTATAATGATAGATGATTTAGCACATTCATGAGATCTTCCACCAATCAAAATATTAGAAAATTGAGTATTATGGAGTATCAAACTGCTTAAATGGTTACTATCCGCAGGACTTCATAAAACCCTATTTCATTCTTAAAGTTTGTTCTACAACTCTAGCTCCTCTCTTCTAACATATTTTTTACTATTTCTTTAACCATTGGCACTTATCCCAAACTGTGGAACACTACAATGGTAATGCCGATAAATAAAAAAGTTAATCATCTTCAAAACAACAATTATTAACCAGTTTCACTCCTTTGCACCTTCTCAGAAGTGTTTGAAATAATAATACACAGACATTTATAATTTAATTAGAAACCAAACTTTTAAAATGCCAATGAAGTTTTCTGTTCACAGTTATTTAAGCAGTTTTGAAATCAACCTTTGAAAAATGTCACTGCTCCTGCCTGCATATATTTTAACAGGCACGTTGACTGGTAGGCACCCAGTAAAGTTGGTAACAACAAAAGGAAATTAGTACATTATCTTACCGTAGAATTAAAAGTGTCAAGTGAACACTTGTGAATACCGAAATTTCTTCTTTGGATTTCAGTTTGTTTTTTAATGCATGTAAGTTTAGAATTATCAAACTTGTATAATATTTTCCTTTCTAATAATTTTAGTGTTTCACTAGACTGATGCATGAATAAAGTGGTCAGGCCCATGGCAATGTTAATATTCGTCATATTGCACATTATTTACTTTTTTAATGTTATAGTTTCACTACACCGATGCATGAATAAAGTGATCAGGACTGTCGCAACATTAATTTTACATGTGGTGGAATACCACACAATGGGCATACAAGTAGATCTTTAGTAGGACTTTCAAAAGTGTTCAGTTCACTGTCAATAACATATAAAGTATAGGTCTACAGCAATTAACTTATTTCTTTTTAAAATCCTGTATAAAAATAAGTCACTTCCAGAAGACAGTTGATATAATTTATTTTTATTTATCTTTGGTGTTTGACACAGTAAATCATTCTACACTTATTAATAACGTAAAACAAATTGGCCTTGATCACAATCTACTATGATTTATAGAAAGTTATTTATGTAATATAGAATTTGCAGTTAAAAGTTCTAAATAAAATATATTCCTCTACCGTGCCCCCTCAGGCATACCACAAGAGGTTCCCCTTCACTGTTACTGTTTATAAAAATTTATTCACGACATTTCACTTGTAATTAAAAACTCACAACCTGCACTCTTTGAAGATGATTAGAAAATTAGTTGAAATATTAATTCACTATCAGATATTCACTCATTATAAAGATACATTGATTCTGTATCCCAGTGGGGACAAATAAACTTCATGCAACTAAATATTGAAAAAAACACTGGTCATTTCATTTTCCAGAAAGAGACCAAACATTAAACATGATTACAAACTTCAAAATGTTAATATACACTGTGAGTATAAAAGAATACTCAATCTTCGAATCAAAACACTGTTTAAATTTTCCCTGTCCTATTTTATAACAACAGATTAAATATCACTGCATAGGCATGTGCAATTTTGACACTTTCATCGACTGAAGTACTGAAAATTTTTCTGCCTACTTGTGTGTACATTTGTAAAGCATTGCACATTTTAAATGTTATGTTGCATAACAGGAATCTGTAGCAGAGAACCAAACCTACACATTTTGGGCATTTCAAAACTGTAGTTTTATCTTAAATAGCCAGTAAGTGTGTATGTTATGAATGCCAGATACATGTACTTGCATGGAAATGTAAAACATCTGCCACATTCCATAAAATCATATCTGTAAAAACAAGTTAAGCATCCATTTTCTGGTGCAGAAAGTGTCTGTTAAACAAATTCCCATTAATCCTGGACTTTTTACAATTTGTATATTTGCAGGAATCAACTACAATTACGTGAAAATTATAAAAAAAAGCATCCGAGTTACTTCTGGTATAATTTTATCTTTTGACAATGCAGCTTTATTTATGCTCTGATTCATCAATATTTTCAAAAGGGTCGAATTGTTATTGTGTCCCCCAGTTTTAATTTTACTACATCATCTCTGTTTACGTGCTTAAATTATTTCAGATTTTGTAACATTCTCCTGCTCTTCACATTTTGTAAATAATGATCAGTCCCACTTTTCAAACTGGCTTCTGTTTGTCTAAACATACACTAACAGAATGAGTGCCGTGGTTGCTGAGTGGTTAGACTACTTACCTCACACCAAGGCGAACCGGGTGCAATCCCTAGCCGAGTTTTACTCTGATTTTTGCAAGAGGGAATTGTGCCAGACAATGCCGCTGGTTGGCAGGTTTTCTCTGGGATCTCCCATTTCTCCTGCTCTGCATACAGGCATTGCTCCATTCTCACCTCATTTCACCCTCATCAGCTTTTCAAGACCTCGTTAAGAGTGGCTCAAATCTCTCAACTCAACTAACACAATATGAAAATTTAAGTGAAGATGATTATGACTTTTTAATACAACTTATAAACCTATTTTTTACAAACACAAATAGTGTACACTTTTAAACTGGAAATAAGATTGGCAGGATGTAACAGTTTTGCCAGATGATGTCAGTAATTGTTATTTTCACTACCACTTTTACACAGTTTCCAAATTTTTATGCTTGCTATCATTTCATCTTTTCCAAGACATTTCCCTTTCCTATGCCAGCATCAAAGCAAAAGAAGCTGTGAGATAGCTAGGAAAAAAGAGACAGCATATGTACGAGTTTCCCAAACAATTCCTCCCCTCCCTCGATTGAACTCCTACTTAATTTGTGGATGTTGAAGTGATTTCCCGAACCTAGCATCACTTTCCTCCATCTTTTCAAAGCTTTGGGCATACAAACCACAAACCAGATAAATGTATTATAATCTGCAGGGTCATGCTGTGTGTTCATATTGTTATGTGTCACTGGTCTGCGCTGCTGAACTTGATCCACCCTGCACAAACGGGCGGAAGAGGACAGAGTAGTGATATGATAGCGGGGCGGCGAGTCACTAAGGGCTGTTTTAATGACAGGCTAGCAATAATCCTACCAACATTCTGAGTTATGATGGCATTCTGCCGCGATAACCCTTTGGCGGCTTGCCGCTCCTGACCTTTGGCAGACAGAATTTCTGCTTTTATCTGGAGAATGCTCTGGATTAATGACCTTGTATCTCTCAGCATGATTCGGGGTGCGTTGAACCTTCCAGATGGTCCGGACGACTGATATAAAAGCGCATCAGGGCCCTGAGCTGGGAGTGGATGAGTAGAGAGAGTTGTTAAATGGATGAGTTTCATTGATAGACGACTAGCGAGAAGAAAAGTGACCAGCGGGAGGAAAATCTGTGGCTGCGAACATCAAAGCAGTGAAAAGTACGACTGCAGGCTGGACTATTGGACTGGATGCATGAGTGAAAGACATTACAAATGATGGGCAGCAGCAAACTGAACATGTGTAAATTATGAGTATGAGTTAATTGATAATAACCGACCAGAGACATAAAGAAGGATGTTAATTAGATTTGAAATATACATTAAATATTGCTCTCACTGTGAAATAAAAAGAGTAATAGTGGAAACAGATAATTTGATACTGTAAATAATAGCTGTGTGAATAAATTAAAAATCAATTTTAGTTATTTTATTTTTATTAAGACCTCTATCCCTTACAAACTCAGATATGCCATGCAGGCATCCATGTAACAATATTTTCAGACATATTGTTGAGAATACTAAGGTTTCATTCTATTGAAACAATCTTTAAGCCCAAATCCACAGTGTTTTAACTAGAAAATTATTTTTACTTATTTTATTTGTAGCATAAGTGTGCTGGCCAATATGGCATGAAGACTACCATTAGCTGACAAGTGGACAGTAATCAACATGCTGGTTTTTATTGTGCATTTGTATAATGTGAGAGGTGTAAGATTTTTATATATATTTTGTAGCAAGCTGCAACTTTAAATATATTTTAAACATTTCTTTGAGCAACATGTAATGGTAGATATCATTAATTGTACTATGCAAGTAAATGATGTTGCAAATTAATTTGCAAAAAAATATACTTTTGGCACATACTTTAATGTTTAATGTTACAATAATTAAGACTAAAGTGAAATATGGTGATTTTCAGGTGTGTATATTTTACATATTTCTTTAAATGATTGCATCAAACCGTTTTACATGAATCATATGAAATGTAGGTTGTGCTAGCCCAAGATGATCTCTGCAGTTTTGGTGTAGTATATTATTTGTAGTATGCAAATTGCCAGCAAAATGTCACTTATAGGATGTGTTGTTGGAGAGGAGAGATGGAAAATGTGGCCGCAAGCTACAATGAAAAAAAAAATTCAAATTTAATTTTTCTACATTGCGGTTTGTTCATATGTAGGGTACATATGAACAAACCGCAATGTAGCAATATCCTCATTAAAAACTTTTTTTTGTATATAAGTGTATTAAAATATTAGTATATAAAGCATCTGTGTATATATTGTTAAAAATAACTTATGTTTATTGATTAACATTGTTAATACCATACCGTACAAAAATAATAACAGCTAATATATTACCAAAAGTTTATTAGCAGATCACGTTAAGCCAACTTATTTCTCAGAAAATGTTACAAATAGAAATGCTATTTGAATGCTCTACACCATAATTTACTGTATCTGAGCACTAAAATTGCTAAATGAAACTATAAACTGAACCTGCTACTGATGTGACTGTATGTAACATCTGCATGTTGTTTTCGCCTGAGGTGAGTCAACATGAATGGGGTGATAGGAGCTGGCTGCCTACCCAAGAGACACAAATAGCAGTACATGCCAAACTTCCCATATATGAAACCTGGGATTCAACACAGGACATAAGCAGTGGGAGGGTAGCTAGTAGTGGGGACATCACTACTTGTACCTATGGTGAAATGAGGTTCAGAAGTTATTCCTAGAAAATTGTGGTTATTTTAAAATCTCACTTTATACTAAATATGAAGTACGATAGTTAGGATTTCATAACAATCAAATTAAGGAAACAAATGTAAGAAGCTGAAATAGAATTTCCCAGAAAAATATCTATTTGTTAATGAAATTCAACAAAAACAAAATATAGTAAATTCTAAAAAAGATGGAATATTGTAAAATTGTCCAGTCCATGACCAAGAAAGTTGAGAGATTTTGGCAGCTCTTAACAAGTTCTGGAGGGCCGGTGAGGGTGAAATGAGGTGAGAATGGAGTAGCACCGGAATGCAAGGGCGGCCAACCAGTGGCATCATCTGGCACAATTCCCACTTGCCAAAAACTGGGAGTGGCCTGGCCGGGGATTGAGCATTGAGCCCAGTTCGCCTTGGTGGGCCCCCTAAACTATATTCTGTTAGTGATAAACATATAATGGCTGGTTGCTTAATTCCACCCTTTAATTTAAAAATTCCCATAATTTAAGTTCAAAAATGATACATGGACAACTGTTGAACCAGCAAAATCTGAGTTTCCATTATCTTTGAGCCTACACACCAAAATACATGAGATAGGTAAAGCTTACAATATGGTGTGTGATAAGGCTGTTAATTTGCTTTTGACCATAATATTAGGATATTGGTGATTCTCCAAGGATATTATTAACTAACGTAAAGATCATTAGTTATGTTGGAATTTTTATAACAAAATAACAGATATGTTTTAATTTTTGTATCACAATTTAATAAACACCTCAGTATTTTTTTATTTGCCCATCTTGTTATTGTGGACGCTACAGAATGAGTGTAAATTGTAAGTCATTTTCATACAGAAAGATAGGCACAGGTTTGCATGGCATCTGTTTTTAATGCAGGCACTGTTGTGGAAAAGAAGAAGCATTATGCCTACTTTAATAACCACCCTTCTTTCTATACAATTATTTGGAAATTTATTGTGATGACATTTCATTATTTCAATGTTAATAAGGTTACGTTACTTTCTCACCATTCTGTGAGACTGTAGATTTGTGAATACTTATAAAATTACTGCATATAATAAAGTCTCCTGTCAGATAAAAGTCTTCATTTTAAAATTAACTGACTCATGGAAATATATAGTACATTTATAATACAGACCCAGAAAGAGTGAGAGGCCAGGTAAACAAAATGTGAGAGGGAGGTAGGGGATAATTCATATATCTGTGATATATTATTACATCCACTGACTCACAAGCACAATTAAATCATAAAGCCTGTGAGTTAATTATTTTAATGTAAATTATTGCTGAGGAAACACATCACAAGACTTGTAAATGTACAACTGTATTACTTTTTCACCTGAATCACAATTTTTTAAATATATTATTTTAAGATCTGCTGTAAATTAAAATGGTACATCACACACAAAACATTACGCATATGTTTTTATACCAATTATTTGTGTGTGCATGTGTGTATGTATGAATGTATGTAAATTGTCTTTCTTGAACAAAATTAATTTAATTGGCAACATACACTTGAACCCATTCAGTCCCTATGTCTGTGATTGAGGTCATGTTGCACTGAAGGATACTTATGGCCGGTACTGTGCGCAACAAGGACTCAGTGCAGCTGGTGTTTTCAACATTTCCCTGTGAGTTTGGAGAGATGCTATATTTCTGCCCGTCTCATTCGCGAATGGTTAATGCTAAAAATCTTAACACACAGCACATTGTTCACTGATTGCAAGAAGCACTCTCACCAGAAGTACAGTGCATACCAAAATATTACATAATTCCAACACCTAAGCTCAGAAATAAATTCATGACCAAAGTGGTTAATTTTAATTTTTTAATATTTGTCTGTAAATTATCTGGGAGTTTTAAACAATCCAGAACCATTATTTTAATAACAGAAAATTGTTGGTTCAGGGTCAAGATTAAAATGATTTCCAATAATTTCTTGATAGAGAAAGGTGCAACACTTTTGCTTGCTTATCCTGGATTAGATAAAGGGATTCAGGTTCCACAATAAATTTGTAAATCATGTCACCATTAACTTAATGTGTAAATGTAAATAATTATAACAAAAGCATTGTTGTATGAAAACTTATGTATTTATGGAATTTCTTGTTGACTGAAGTATTGGTTGGTTTTTTCCAATTTTTGTTTTGTACAATGCATGTGGTAAATAAATAATTATTTTAAAATTTTTTGTTTTCAGGAAAATAATAATTGTAACCTAAGAAGTGAAACAAAACAACAGTGGAGGAATAGTGCGTGATGTGTAACATGCAAGAGAGTGGAATATGAGCTTTCCTAAACAGTAAGATTTAATTCTCAAGCATTTTTTTTTTTATTATGGTAAACTTAATTACTTATGATGACCATTCTAACTTTAGCATTTCATCAGTTATTTTTCATCTAAAAAGAATACTTTGAATTTATGTTGTATATGGCTAATTGCCATTAAATTGTACTACAAAATTTGGTTGATGTAGTGTTTCTCAAAAGTAATGCATTTTAAACATGTTGTACAAAATTGATGCTGCATTAATGTAGCATCTCCATCTGTCTCTGCATGTATATCCATGCTCTGACACTTCAACAGATTCTTGTCTCTGATATTTACTGAATAGTTTTTCATCATTAGCATACTCAAAAAGAAGTGATGACAAGTTTGAGTTTAATCAATATTCCTTGACTTGTAGCCAATTTGTTGAAAATGCTTTTAATTTACAGTCAACTCTTGATTAACCAGAGTAATGGTGGGGATGAAAGGCAAGGTTAATGAAAATAATGGTTTACTGTAAAATAGGTTTAATAAGCCCTTGCCAGCCTTATAGGCATGCATTCAGAGCGTGAAAATTGTATTGAAACTTATTTTACTTACTGGGTGCACTAAATGTCATGTTTACATTTCTCTTATGGAAAAATTTTGCAATTTATTAAGTATAACTGTATTTGATAGGATGATGTAGCCTGAGCAAAATAACCATTGAGTGAGTAAAAATTAATAAAAACCAGACCATAGCACCGTGCATAGTTCTAACATACAGCAAATTATTTAGTTCAATGTTTACCTTTCTCATGGTGAAACAAGAAATTTCAATTTAACATATGCTAATGTTTTACGGGATAGACATCTTCAATTCAAAATGATACTCCATCAGCATTAGATGTATCATTGCAAGTGAAACACCAGGATCACAGGCCATTTTGTAAGCTACTGTCAAGGGAATATAAGATATGTACCATAACTTGAGGTTACTTTACCCATGTTTTTATTTTTTATTTTAATGCAAATTGTTGATCAATAAAATTGTAATTATTGTTACAAATGTATTAATTAATACAGGTTAAGTGGAAGGTACTGACATTACTATGTCCAACAAAGAATACTTAATTTGCCCCTATTATAATTTTTTTTAAATTGGAGCAAAGTTACCCATTGATAAGAATACTTTGCACCAGCCTTCAAACCAACACTTTGATCCACCAGCGGGTTGCAGGGTCGGGTAATTTTCTATATGAGCCAGTACGTCCTTTACTCTGGATGTTACCAGAGATGATGAGCACGTCCATAATGGGAATGCTGATGGTAATGTCCGTAATGGCACCAGCTTATCAAATTAATGACTCGGATTAGCACAAGACTCTGTCAGGGCCAGGTCAACGGCAGAGTGAAACCCTGAACCCTGGCGTGAATGCAGTTGTGGTTGCTGACCCATTTCGACTTGTCAGACGCCACTGCGATTCACTCGACTGGATGTGGGATAACCCTGAGAATACTGACAAAGGTGTAGCACCTGTTATGTTCAATGATGCAGTGAGGCGGCTATGCAGGTGTGGTGTGCCCTATTTATCATGATGTCCTGACATAAACACACAATAGGATAACCCCGAGAAAACATTGACACGGGACAGATTTGGGACATCCTCCCAAGGTTCACTATGAAGCAGCTACATGGTGTGTAAGGTACTCTACTGGAAAAAAAGTACACACATAATGTCACTTAATACTTGCGTGTATTCCAGAATGTTGATGATGATGGAGTGCTACATACACCTGAACTTCAGCAGGTGTGCGGCTTATGCCCTGCACTGGCTGACTCATGGTAACAAACGCCTCTCAGGCAATGTGTGACACTTTCAATGCCATTTTTTTGTTTTTAAAGGTCTTGCTAAAATGTCTGCCTATAGTTCTTCTGTTTCTATTTTTTTTCAATAAAAGATTGATAGTTCGTCATGTCTTTAGAATGTACCTCATTGCCAACTTAGTGACTTGCATAATTACGCATTTGGTACTCCAGAAATCACTATCTGGCAATGTATTTACTAGTTTGATGCTGTTGTGAGCAGCTGGAGAAATGTGAGTTAAGGCAACTAGTCAGGTGTTTGTATGCCGCGCGTCAAATACGATTGAATACTATGATGCTTGCTCGAGCTGTTTTACCCAAAAGACCTTAAGTGGATTTCTGTGGAACAGTGGTGTTCTACGAAACACAATTGCTGGTATATTGCAAATTGTATGACTTGTGAAGGTGTTGTCAGCTGGAATGCAAGTGATTACCTTTTGTAGGCCGCACCTATTTGTGTCACTCGGAAAATGTTAATATTTATGATAGACCAGTCAGTGTTGGGGTGTATTGCAAATGAAATCTTGTAACTAGAATTTGTTTCAACTATACAATATGATGGGCTTTTCGTCGGAAATTATCCTGAATGTATCAAAAGAGAACACTGACAAAAAACAATGGTGGAATGGGGCAGCGGTAGTGCAGCCGACTATGAAGGTGTTTATAGTACACTTGCCTATTCTTTAGGAATGGTGACCATTACCTTAAGGTGCAATGTTTCTCACCTTTGGTTTTAAGCTGGCTTTCGAGCAACAAATTCTGTAGAGAAGAAAACGAGGTACTGTGCTGTGTATTTTGTTTTTCTCTTACTTCAAGATCTCTGCTGTTAAACGATAGTCGATTTTTAGGCCCTGTTATTGAAAGGCGTGTAAAATAGGTTAAATTTTTGTGCTAGCAGGATGTAAATTAACAGTAATTTTTTTTTTAATCTTTTAACTTTTAATACTGCATATTGCAGTGTGCAGTGATAATCAGCTTGTGTGGAAATAGGTTGGTAGCCTTCTTGGCACCTAGAAGGTATAAATTGTGATATTCTTGTTGAAAATTTTTGCATAACACTGCATTTAGCAGTGTAAATTATGTACCTTGGATACTTCTGCATTTCCCGTTTAATGCTGCTAGTATGAATATATGGCTAGTCACTTTGTATGGGAGTTATGTATAAACTATGAGGCCCCCCCCCCCCTTATATAAGTATGGTGGATCAAAACAAAATAGATTAAGTAGTGTATTCATGGGCACACTGTGCCTGTGTCATATAGTAAATTTTATTCAAATTTATTTTTCAATTAGATTTTAAGAGTGTTTCTGTACTGTACAGAATGGTGCATGGTTTTTTGCAAGGCTCTTTGTAATTTTTGAGAGATTTTTTTTAAATCCTTGTTAATTGTCACTTCTGTTGCTTATCTAATTGTTGTACATAGTGCTTAATCCTAATAACAAAAACTACAGCAACTTCTCATGGGCTGTTAAGTTGTGTCCCTTTTGGAGCCTCTGAAACCAGTTACAATTATACAATTTATGAAGTTAAAGACAGTTGGGGTTGCAGTTGTACTGACGAGGTGCGTGTGAGGAGCAGCCAACTAATCAACAAGGTTCCAGTACTTTAGAATTTAACTATGGCACTAAATGATGACTGAGAAAATTATTAAGGCCCCGGGCCATGAAACGCGTGGAACCTCTATTTCCTGCTATAACCAACTGGCCGAGGCAGGGGCACTATGGCATTTACCTGGTCAACTCCACATGCCAAAACAAAATCCTTTGGTGACAATATAGACGGTGTGAGTTTTATAAGCAAAAATATGGTACAGTTACATTAATATACTCTTTATGAAGCTTTTGCACTGAGCATTTAAATATCACTGACAATGACACAAATTAAACCTTGAGATTATACCGAGAAATCTGCTACTGGTACATATGGAAATATTATATTATCAATTTTGCAGGGTTGCTCCTCCTAGTTCATCAGTTCAACTTTTAATCAAATAAATTACCTAATTATTCCTTGTAAAAATACACTAAGTACCTGTTTGAGTTTCCCTTTTCCAGGTATTCCAAATTATATGGGTATTGCCATCAAGATGCACTGTTGTGGGGTGACCACATGCACATGTGACACACGTTTCCCACCACACAAGGGCACCTTCTCCAAGGCTACCTCCATTTGACTAGTAATTTAATCACTGGTTTGATTTATTACACACACTTACTCAGCTAATTGCACTGATTCTTCATCACCACCCCTTGTAATAGCTTGTTTCACTGCACTGACTTTAGGGGTAGGCATGGATAGTACGCTCACGGTAGGATTCATGGGGTTGTGGCGCATACTTGGTGGTTTATGAAATCATGGTAGAGCACTCAGGTCTGCTGCCTGGGTAGAGAGTGTCAACAAGTGCTCAAAAGGGAGAAGAAACATGGCTGATGTCAAACGCACCCCCCTTCCTCAAGAGCCCTCTGTTAACGCTTTGTGCCTGCTTTTGTGGTGTTGCCATCACTTGCTGTCGGAGGAGAGGGACCAGAGTGGTTGCAGGTGGTACCCCTCTGTTGTGGTGGGCCTCCGTGCTGGCAGGACCGGCTTACTGGCCATGGGGTGCCGCCACCATCATCCACTGGACCGCTGGGGTGCACCCTCTCTGACATGAGAGGTGCTGTATCCCTGTTGCTGCTGGTGGAGTGGTATCACAGCGGTTACCGGCGAGACTGCTGGGGGCGGGCTCGGATGGCATCTGAGGCATCATTGCTGTAGTTGTACGCCGCCAAGTCTGGTGATGGGTATTCTGCCAGTTATGCTGTCTGGTCACCAGGACTTCCCAGGCCTGCACTGTTTGGCTCTTATGCTGATGTCAGGATGCCTGGTGTCAGTGTCTCTGTTGCTGCTGAGACGGCTAATGAATCTGCCGGGGGAGGTGAGCCTGAGAGGCAACCTAGCTCTGTTAGAGGTTTGGTCCCACTCGACCCTCTGGTGGGCATCAATGTGATCACTGGTGTCGCAGTTGCGACTGTTGATGCTGATGAGGTTATGGGGAGGGTTGGACATGGGAGGCATGCCAGCCCTTCTGGATGCTCGTCCTCACTCGACCCCTTGGTGGGTGTTGAGACACCGGGCGTCAATGTGGATGACGATGTTGTTGCTGTGACTGCCGATGCTGATGATGATGCTGGAAGATCTGGGCGCGGGAGGTGTCCCAGCTCTGCTGGATGTTTTCCTCCACTCGATTCCCTGGTGGGCATCGGGGGCTGGGCGTTGGTATGGGCGATGAAGTTGCTGCTGCGACTGCTGATGCTGATGATCATGCTGGGAGAGGTGCACGCAGGAGGCATCCCAACTCTTCTGTAAGCCTGTCCACGCTCGATTCCCGGGTGGACGTTGGTATGCTGGGCATTCGTGTGAATGATATCACTGCTACAACTGCTGATGATGCTGGGAGAGCTGAACGCAGGAGGCATCCCAGTTCTGCTGGTAGTTCATCCACATTCGGTTCCCTGGTGTGTGTTGGGATGCCAGGCGTCAGTGTGGGCGACGATGTCACTGCTGTGTTGAATGCTGTGGTTGGGCCCTCCTGTCGCAGTGTGACGTTCTGCTCTTTCTCCCCTTCTGGCACTAGGTGAATGTCATCTCTGTGTGCCTAACTACTTTGTGTGGGCCAACACGGAGGGCGTTTGCAGGGATGTACTCACTTTGTTGACATACCCACTCGCCGGGGTAAGAAAGATTTCTGCCCTGAACCAATTCAGCTGGTGATTTTCCTATGGCAGCGTTAACATTTGTCCGCAAGCAAACTAGGATGGCGAGCAGGTGATGTGGCCAACTATCATGTTCGTTTCCTACACACATGCGCAGCTAGGTTTTAAGTTCCTGATTTTGCTGCTTGGTAGGGTTGGCCCTTGGGTGGTATAGGGCCGTGGTGTAGTGCTCTATCATTCATCATACACAAATGTCTTGCCACTTATGCCCCATGAACTGTGTTCCATTGTCTGTCAGGAGCACCCAGGAAAAACCCCACTGCAGAAAGAACTCCATCTCCAAGGTGTGCGCAATGGTATTGGTGCATGCACTTGTAACTGCGTATGCCCCCACCCAATGAGTGAACATGTCAGTTATGACAACAATAAACCGCTTGCCGTTCGTACTGCATGGGTACAGATGGACCCATTAGGCCAAGTGCGACGGTATAGAAGGGTTTTTGGACAGCCTTGGTGGTTGTTGTTGGACCCTGTCACCATGGCATGTCTTACATGTATTGCATAATACACAATTCCGGACGTGCTCGCGTACATTGTGTGCTCGACCAGTCTAATGGTACCTGCGCAATACATTGTGGTGGGTTTGGTCTGCACCTGTGTAGCTGGTCAGATTGTTGTTGTGGGCAAATTTCAGCACTGTTTCTTGCACGCTTTTGGGCACAAACACTTTCCATTCCCAGAGTTTCCCTGTTGGCCGGAATTCGAGCAAATCATCGACTATGCGCCACCGTTCTATGGTCCTTTGTCCGCACTTGTGGCACCATCATACTGCCTCGGAAAAAATGGCTTCTGCACATATGACTTAGTCGTGGACACTGTCATCTATGGCCAAATGGGTTGTGTCGTTCTGTACAGACAATTGATTTAGACCAGGCTTGCCAGAGTCTTTGCTAAAAATTATGTGACTGCATTGGTTGCAGCATTGTTTCCCTTTCATCTTCCTCATGCACACAAATTTCTGTGCCCGAGGAATGTGATAGTGCATCTGCAAGTTGATTCTCTACCCAAGGAATGTGCTCGACCACAAAATAATATGATTGCATGAGCATCGACAAGCAGGTTAATTTACTCCATGTTTCCCAAATTTTGTGCACTTACACTAAACTGTGGTTGTCTGTCTGGAGCATGAACCGCTGATATTCTAGGTATGGGTGGTACTTTTTCACTGCCCAGATTATGGCTGGGCACTCACGTCTGTTTACGTAGTTTCTTCCCTCCACTGATCTGAACTTTGCGCTGCCATAGTCCAGGATGAGCTTCTCCTCCTTCTCCCCCAAATAAAATAGGACGGTCCCTAGTCCTTCCTGGCCCATGTCCATTTGTAGGTACAGGGGTCTTGTGGGGTCTAGGCAGGCGATTGTGTGACACTGACTGAAATGCAACCTGACCTCGTTAAAAACCTCATATCTGTCGTGAGTCCATTGGAACATATGCTGTATCGACAACAATGCAGTGAGTTGGACAGTGACAGAAGCAAAATTTCTTTTGTATTAGTGCAGCCAATTTACTAGGCCGAAAAATTTCTGCAATTGTTTGTCTCAGGTGGTTGGTATTCTTGAATGACATGTAAATGCTTTGGACTGGGCCGGTTCCCTTGTTTGTCTACCAAGTGCCCAAAAAAATCAATTGTTTTTTTGCCAATGTGACATTTGTGGCTCGTGCATGAGGCCGCTGAATGCAAACCGTCCTAGCACTAGAATAAGGTGTTGCAAAGGCTATTCCCAAATGTTCAACCAGACACATACGTCATCTAGATATGCTGTTGTGTAGAAAAAGTCCAGTCTTTGTGATGGCGGCTTGAGTAATTTCTAGTTGTCTCACAAATTAATTTCCTACATATTCAATTAAAAACCCAGGACCAAGAAAACTGTTTGAATTTCGGATGTATAAATGTAGCCATTAAACCACTCTGAATGTGTTACCTTTTATACAATTAATTGCACACTATTCACACTATAAAAGCACGTTCACAGTAGTGTTTGTGAAAATCAGCTGATGATACTCAAAAGTCAATGTGTGAATGCTTTCAGACAAATGTCCGTTCACAAATTATGGGCGGAGATTTATCAGTCAAAGTGTTGTACTGGATGATGTGATTATGGCAGGTGTCTGGTTACAAGGCAAGCAGTAAAAAAAAAATCTTGTTACAATTTCCTTAAGTCTGTGGGCTTGGCCATGTTCTTTAAGGGAACAAGGTCTTACTTAAATAAAAAAGTTGATCAATTCATAATTTATTACAAACAAGAAATAATACTCAAGGCTTAATATCTCGAGAGTAAATGGCTATCACATGCTTAATACAACTAATATTATTTACATAATTGTCTGATACCTTGCAGTAATTAATGCAAACAAACACTTAAAACAAGAACACTTCTCTAATACCTATTATATTACTATAAAATCATATATTTGAAAATAGACAGTTCCAGTATTTACAATCAAGTCCGTATCATTCGTTCATTCAGTCGCACCTTTTTTCGGTCCTGATATCACCAGTCTTTCCTGTCCAGATGTTCTGGAGCACCTCGAGCGCTCTCACATGCAGCCACACTCTACTCATCGTATACTTTGCACTCTGCAGCAATCTCGCACTCTTTTTTACAGCCACTGTACACACACACACACACACACACACACAACCACTTGTCCACTGCAGTCTCTCACATTGTCGCACTCTGTCGATCATCCACTCTTTGCCACACTTTCCCAGATGGCTGTCACAGACTGCCGACCCTTCCAGCTGCAGTGGTATTTATAGTGGCAGGCACCCTGGTCCAGAAACTTCTTCTCATGTCGGTTGTGCAGAGTGAGAATATTACCAGAAAGTACATACAATAGCCCACCCCCACAGACTTCTCTATAAGTGGGATGAATGGTGATGCCAGTCCAAGTAGCTGTCAATTATCCTGCCGGCCAGACGACATAGCAGTGGCCGGGTCACATGAGTCATTCCCACTGCCTTGAGACTGATGACTACATGTGGTCAGTGCCTGGCACAGTGATCCACACACAAAAATATTTTACTCTGGTATTTGTAAGCTTAATTTTTAATAAACCAACTAAAGTTTTGTGTCCTCTGAGAAAAGAAGATAACGCTAAGCTATTTCATGTTAGTGGTACCAGAATGATAAACATTTTTGTTAAGATCAAGATGAAAAATGATAGCTCAATCAGTTAACTGTGCCAAAAACATGATTTCCTTTGAGAAGTTTATGAGTAGTTAGTGTATGTAGTCTTTGCGCTTTATGGCAAGTTTATATCATGTATGTATATAGCATTCCTTTTTGCATAGAAATTCAAATTTTGTGTTCAAAGAATAGATTTCTCACTAATGCCAATACAAAAATATAATTTTATTATTTCTTGCAAAATATAATTTACATTATAACATTATTTCCTCATCAAACATTTGTTTTATTATAAATGAAATTTTGATTTGTGTTGTTATGTATTCATTAATGGCTACTTTCACCAAAAATAGGTATTGGAGAATAACTGTATTCTTCACATCAATATGAACATCTATTTACTAAGGTGTAGTCAATAACATGCCAACTTATGGGTGGAGGAGTTCAGGTTTCGAATCCTGGATAAGGCACAGTCTTGGGTGTGAGTTTAAAGCTAACTTAGTATGAAAGCAGGTTGCCCCTTTCCCGACCAATATACCAGCATNTATTCATTAATGGCTACTTTCACCAAAAATAGGTATTGGGGAATAACTGTATTCTTCACATCAATATGAACATCTATTTACTAAGGTGTAGTCAATAACATGCCAACTTATGGGTGGAGGAGTTCAGGTTTCGAATCCTGGATAAGCACAGTCTTGGGTGTGAGTTTAAAGCTAACTTAGTATGAAAGCAGGTTGCCCCTTTCCCGACCAATATACCAGCATAATGGCGAGTGTGTTAATATCACATGAAATCATTTTCAGTTTGACTACCAATGGCATCGTGTACACGAGTATAAGAACATTGGCATTTGTGATTTCCATTCCTGTTTTGTTTCTATTTAATTTTTAATGTACACATCTGTTAGTTTTCACTACTTTTCTAGTTTTACTTGTACAAATTGCATATTTCTTTATATAAGTATTTTTGCATAAACCATTAACATATATTTTTAATTGTTTTGTAATGTAGACTTTCATCAGAATTGGTGGGTTTAGATACTGGCAAGTGCTTAATGAGTGAAAAGGTTTGGCACATTGCTTTATGTTCTAAAAGTAAAAACTGTACTACCACAGCTGTACATTATTTTTTAATTTTTTAAGTGGACTGAATAAACCCTGTTTTCTACTTAACAACCAAAGAAGTAGACTTATAACTGATCAACATGGTTAAAAAGCACTGTCCCACTTTTTAGAAATGTGTCCACAAAATACTAGCTGTTTCATGTAATTTTAAAATTATTTCCAGAGGTAACATTTCTGTTGTAATATTTCATTGGTGTAACCAGGATTTCATTTAAATATAAGGGTGATGGAGGGGTTGGGAAGGAGGGGTGAGACACTCATTTATCATTATCGGTGTGGCTCTGTTTAGCATATTCAGAATGTAATATCCTAGCAGCAGTTTGAAATTTTGCAAGAAACGCTACTAAAATTACATGTTGCTGTATTAGTTGACTATTTGCATTTATGTATTCTTTATTTATGGTGGCATGGAGCCCTCCAACACCCCTCTGGGTACACTTAGGCCTATCTAACATTTGTAACAGACTAGTGTGCCTGAAGCCTGCAGAAAAGAAGAATTCTGTATGGATATATATGCTGGTCATGGCAACTTTGTTTAACAAAGCACCTAATTAATAATCATATTGCCATAAGTTTTTGCAAATTAACAAAGAAAATTTTATTTTTCTATGTTAATTTGCAAAAAGTTATGACAAGAATGTCAACAGTTCTAAATTATTGCTAATAGACAGTCATGTCAAACATTTTAAGAAATCTGAAATGTGTTTCTGTGTTGAAAATTTCAGTAGAAGAATTCAAACTTGGCTGCGTATGGGGAGATTTTTTCTTTCAGCCAAGGCGTTTATTTTGTATTTACTGAACAAATGGTTTTTACATGTAAACATACATTTATAAAAGAAATCTGTCATTGAGTTTGCCTATTTTGTTACTCATTGTTTGAAATGTTGTAAAATCTACTAAACAACTTTGCTTTGTGGTTGTTATAAAACTTATAGAATGCTTCCCAAATTTAAGTTATATTATTCAAATATTTTTGGAATTAGTATGTAGGCCTATAGTTTCATTTATGTCTACCAAAATTTCGGTAAACAAAGAGATCATGGCACCATCCATGGTCCATGTATTATTATCTATGTATTTTTACTGGTAAAGACTAATAGGGATTGTATTTTTTCGTTATGTTTCTTATAAAATATGTGCTTCCCGCAGCATATTTTCTTTGTATTTTACAACATGTTCAAGCATTGTCTGTATTTTCTGAAGCTTCCATTGCCTAGCAATAAATGTGAGGTAATACGACCGGCGTAAAAATTTTTTTCATTGCCAAAATTAATTCCTTAATTAGCATGATTATAGTTATAGCAATGTTTGGATTCCACCTAGAATACGTTCATCTGTGTTTTATGCATACATTCAGTACTCAGATTCAACAAAAATATTGCATAACAAGCTTGTTTCATTTAATGGTCAGATTGTTTCTGTTATAATGTTAAACAGAAATTAAATTTGGCTTATCTCTTAGTATTTATCAATAAAATTATGTGGTTACTCTTTGTTCCTTATTTTTTAAGCTGTGTTTCTTTTCAAGATTGAAAGTTTTAAATAGACACATTTTCAACATTGTAGGCAGATTATTGTTACTCCAATTCCTACAATATACTATTTCAAAGTGCATGACTTTAGTTTTATTTGCAGAGGGAAATTATTTTATGTATAAAACTAAAAGCGCTTTTCTGAGACACTCTTGTTTCGCCTAAATTTATATTACACATAAATATATTACTTAAGTAAATTAAGATACTTTTGCAAAAAAAACCTTGATTACGAAGAGCAGTAATATAGATGCACTAGTGTGAAGGCATGTGTATGGAGGTATTTTCACAAGCACACCGGGCACCAGCAGGCTGCCGACTGCTGACCAGCTGTTGGCAGGGCAGATGAGCGACAAGATGAGGTGGCAACACTGCTGCAACTCGAGCACTGCCATGGTGAAAGGAAAGGGTCAAGTGTCTCATTCACACACTATCACGAAGCGCAATCAGACACCAGTGTGTCACACCCTTCCTGTCAGACAGCCTCCTCTCAACTTACCACTTCTCACAAGTTGCACACAATAGATACAGGCCAGTGGAGGGGTGGGGGACATTATTTCGAAATCCTTTATCATATCAGTAAAATAAGGATTTGAAAGAGAGAAGATTTTTTTGGGTTTGGCTGAGGATTTAATGTACGTTTAAATTCTATAACTTCTCCTTACTATATGTTACAATTAATAAATGTAATTAGATGAACCACAAAGAAATACATCATGCACTTGATTAATAAAGCTGCTTTCTCAATAAAAATATATTTAATGACTTTTCTTTGTAGTCTAACAGATTGCACTTTTTATTTGAAGCTGCATGAGCTGCCGAGCAATACTACAATATGATTTCCAGCATTCAGTCGCATGTGAGACATTCAAGTCACTTGGTTCCAACCACTCAGCTTCTATTCCAAGTGCTCAAGTTGCACAAAAGCCAACTGTAATGGTTCCAGCATACCAGAACAGTGTTCCATTCAAAACACCACTCATCTAACTACTCATATGCGACTGAAAACTCCATCATAAGGCCCTAGGATTGTCAGATGGGGAAGACTGTGTAAAATAGGTAAAATCAACCATGTGAGCTGAACTACGCTGGCAGCAAACAGGACACTGACAGCCACAAAGCAGCGTTAGACAGCCCAAGGCTTATTGATTATCCAATAATGGACACATTGGGTCTCTATGCATGCGAGGGACATATGAACAAGTATAATGGTAATAGCAATGGGCATGATGTGGCCTGTTGCACTCAGGTGTATACAGTGCAACTACGCAAGGGATGCGAATCTGTTGACAAGTGACTATGTACAGTGGAGTATATGCACCTGACCGCAGTGGATGAACGAGCATATGACGGCGGCAAGTAGAGCCCATGACTACACCAGCATATAATTCTCACCATGGCTATCTAGTAGGAGGCCAGAAAGTTAAACTTGTCAATGCCATTTAGCGGGAATAGGTCTATGTACCTCTTCCCCAGAAACCTAGTCCTGACACCCACCTACAGCACCTCCAAGAACATCCAGAGCTGTCAGGATAGACAGAGGATGCATCCATCATATAGCATTGCCAAAGTATGTTAAAGTTAGTAGTTAGAACAGTATATTGTTAAATGGGCGTGTAATAGCTCAGAGTTCAGGCATTAGAAGGGCAAGTTGGTTATAATTAATGCCTACAGCACTAGGTATGCCTCGATTCGAATTTTGCTTAAATAGTACAAGTCTATTAAAGAAAAGGGAGCAAGGTTACTAATTGTTCAAATTTTTCAAGTGCTTTAATGTTTTATTTTATTTTTTATTTGTTAGGGTTTTGTATCATCCATATGACCAGAAGGGCACTCTGGCAAGCTCTCTTCTGTCCACCATGACTGGCAGTCTTAGAACAGCGATGATGAGAGTTGGGCATGTTGCTCTGTGGGTGCTTTCAACCAGTTTTCATCGACTGACTTTATTAGTTTTTGACCATTGTTAAACATATTAAAAACTTTTGCTTTTTGCCCTCACTTTGTGGACTCCCTGATAGTGTCTTATGACCAAGTACTAAACACTGTGACTAGAGGTTGCGGTAACCTTATAGCCAATAAAATTGTTTTACCTGATAATGCACAAAGTTTATAATATAGTCCATTCACAGTTTCTTTAGATGTTTTGAAACAAATCTTTAAAAAATAACTGTAGGAGTAACATGTCAACCGTTTTTTTAAATAACTTATATACCACAAATATATAACACTGTGATTAAATTTAAACTATTGTATTTTTGAATAAATAAAACTTTAACTTATTATCTTCTATAAATTGTAATATTTATTTTGTATTAAACACAAATTAAAAACAGTGAGCAGCGATGTGTTGGTAACGGCTAGTAAGAAATAGTTTACAGTTATATTATTTTAACCTAGGTTTTTGGTAGGCTAGTTGTAAATTAATCATTGCCTACAGATATATTTAAATTTTTAGGTAGCACTGAAGGAAACATATTTTATTGTTACAGTTAAAAATATCAGTGCAAATTACGGTGCCTAGGCACTAGTGACATGGTGTTTTTTTTTGTCCAAGGAAGAAACTTGAATACTAAGGTGGATAGGAGCTTGTCTCTCTCTTTCTTTTTCTCTCGGGAAGTTTTGTACTGCTAATAGTAGAGGAAGATTATATGTGTTTTCAATTTTAGCATATTTCATACTTATTACAGCAAATATAATGATTTATGATATTATAATTTACATCTAAAGTAATATTTTATTATATGAAATGGCAGGACGGTTACAAATCAGAAGTGGCGAATGGCGACATGACATGGCAAGATGCTGAATGAAGCATTAATTTCTCTTCTTGTGAAAATTACTTACAATTATCATGATAAGTTTGTACATATTGTGTTTTTTTAAACCTACCTAGGCAAGTTATGATTTTGTAATAAATCGGTGTTTCCACAGCAGGAATAAATATACTGTAATGTGTGTTGTGACTACTGCGTGTGAGAGTATTGTTGCCTTTACATTACGCTGGACCAGTGTGTGTGTGATTTCAAATATTGGACATGCAAAATTTATACATTGTAACCATAAACTGTTTTTATGATGAAATTAATTTTTTGAATGTTGTGTCTGTTTATTTATCACAACATTGTAACGTTTACTTAGGTGTTTGAAACAACATATTGTGTAACGTGCTTATGTTTCTGTGATTTGAATGTTTGCCACAATCCCAACAAAATATTAAGCCCAGCCAGAAAAATTTCAATAAATAATGAAATAAACCTAGAAAACAGTAATCACCAATGCATAGAAATATGAGCGGAATAAAAGTTACGGTAGGCCTATTTGTGTGCATGTTCACCACTATCTTTTAAGTTTCTCGCTGCTACGTAAAAAAAATAAGTAACATGAGTTGCGTGCTTGAATTTACTGTGTCTTTTCCTTGGCCTGGTTGTTCCTTCCTTTTTATTTTTTTTCCAACTGAGGGCATCCTTTAAATGAAATAACCCAACACATATCAATAACAAGGGGTTAAATATTACAGTTATTTCCCCCGCAATTATAACAGTGTTAAACACAGGTGCGGCAAAATATAAACGTTTATTATGTGTAATGTGCTTTGTCATGTACAACAAATATGTTAACAATGTAAAATAATAACCATAAGAACTATCGTCAATACAAACATTGTTAAAATGTAATAAAGCTGACCTAAGTATGGTTATAGGCCTAAAATGTGAACATTCGTACATAATAGTTTTTGAAATTTGTTAGAATAATTTCAACAGCTGAAAACAGTAAACAACGCATTTAAACGTGAAAACTTATAAGTCACATGGCATTATATATATTTGCATGTAGCAGAAGGATAAATAATTGGTAACCAAAAGTATAACTTAGCAGGTCTTCGGAAAATTGTGAAGTAACTGTGAATGGCCTATAAAATTGTATTAACACTGCATAAAGTATAATGGCGGACACTAGAGAGTTTTTAAAACTCTAAATAATTGGTTGTGAAAATTTATGGATTGGAAGAATAGCATTTTGTAAAAAAAAAAAAAAAATATAGGTTTTTTTGAAAACTCTAATGGGCCCCTGACAGAAAATATATTTTACATAAAAATACAGTTTTTTTGGTTGATTTATTGATGCACTCTGTTAATGTGTTAGGGCTGCGTTCAAATGCCATTCAGAATAACAATTGTTAAAAATTACAATTTTGACTAATTTAATTATAGAAATCAAAACTTTAAAATTTTTTTTGATTTGAACTTTCTATCTTTGCAAAAGGAGTAATTGTGAATCAAATGAAATAGTTATATAGTGTTTTAGTTGTTTGCTATCATAAACATTGCTAATATTCTATACAAATTTAAGCACAATCACTTAAATAATTTGACGAAATAACACAATATAAATATCCACATTTCACAGGTTTTAAAATAATTTTTTGGGTTTCAATGTGAAAGCGATTTACATAAATGCACAGATAATTGATTACTTGAAGGAGTATTTTAACATTTTGGCTTTATGCAATAATTGTTTCCATACAAAGTAATTAATAATTATACAGTGTATATAAGAAGACTGTCTTAATATTGTTGTACGTACATTATTAAACAAAAGAATCATAATGGGACATCTCAGAAAAACTGGAATATGGACTATTTAGACCAAGCAAGAATCAAAAAGTAACAATATTTAATTGCAATGAAAAACTTGGAATAAGATGGTAGAAACTAATTGTTGTTTTAAAAAAAGTTTATGTTATATTGTGCTTTTGCAACCATTACAGTTTTCGAAAAATATTTAACAAAGTAGAGTTGCAACTGATGAAAATTACAACAAATTATTAAAACACTTATAATGTCTGCAATTAATTTGATTAAAAACAGGCAAATATAGTAAAAAATGGCACGAATAATGTACCAAAAAATCAACAGCAATCAACATAAATAAAAACAATTTTGTAAGTTCACAGAGCAATTTCCTTAAAAATATGTATTTCAACTATTTACGAATTTATGATCAGACATGAAAGGACAGTGCGTTAAACAAAAATCCTATTATCGAAATAGTAAATGATGCATACCTCATTCATATATCGCTAGTTCAATCTTCTGAAGAAAAACGGAAATCACAATTTTAATGTGATTTCAACGCACAAGCGGAACATTCAATTATCACGAAATAAATTAATTCTCTTAGCATTACTATGTAAATACGTGGCATAGTCACAGCAGAAAAAATCCAAACAGTGCACATGCAGTCATGACACGAGGATGAGCTATTTGACAGTCCGAATTCTCACTAGCAGTGTCGAGTCGTCTTCAGAGACTGCATGGAAGGCCACCACCGCACAAGTGTCTGCCCAAATAATGGTACCTCTGACTGATGGGGGATGGTTTATGAGTTTATGGTGCCAGTCTATTAACCGAAACACAGCACCACAGAGAAACCTTCCCCTCCCCCCATACCACCCATGTGCTTGCCGCTGGGGTTGTCTTGAATGGCCCGAATTGCTTGTTGTTTTAGAACCATGGAAGACTCATCTGCTTACTCTCTTCTCTATGTTCTATTGCTGTAGCAAAATTTTCACATAACTTGAGCAACAACATAAGTTATTGTTCAACACATGCCTACCTTAATGTTCTTAAATGAACCTTCACCATATTTCATTGAATTTTTAAACACAGTAAGTCTAGGAAGGAGTGGAGGGGTGAAATGCGGTTTCTGGCTCCCCTCCCCCACACTTATTAGTGCGGGGCCTAGTCGCGCCTGCTACTCCCCTGTCCTGACCGGTATTATAAACACATTAGTATTACTATTGAATATGCTATTAATATAAAATGATTTATCATGTAGCATATACATCACTGCAAGATTTTGTGTATTGTTGTGACAGAGGAGGCAACAAACAGAGTTTATGATAATAAAAATGTGTTGTTTTGCTAAAATTTTAGAACAGGAATACCAAGCTATTAATTTTTTATTCAAGTGGAAAGTATAAGTGCCTGACCAATTCATTAAATATACACTGTGTTTCTGCTGTGAATATGTTTATACCAATTCATGGTTTATAAAGTTATACAATTTACATGTTTCATGTTTGTAGTTGCAATCTTATACTCAGATGTTTACAGCCTACTGTAAAATATATTTTACATCTATCTTTAGAATCAATAGTGTTCTAAGCCAAATTACACACATAAAAGCCACCTGCTGAATAATGGAGATCAGTTACATTACTTTCAAACTAATGCCCAGGTAAACTTTCTTTGAAAGTAAAAAAAATGTTTGATAGTACTATATCTATTTAAGTAACTTAACATAATTTAAGTTATTTTAAAGTGTAACTTAACCAAAACAGATTTTAACCATATTGTAAAAATTATTTCTCACCATTAAATTGCAAACTGTTCAAATGCAGTATTTGACTATGAGTTGAATGACATTATTATGTATACTCACTTTTTAAATAGTTCATATTATTAACACACATGAACCATTTTTCCCAATGGGGAAGGGGATCACATAGAATCTTCTTTGGAAAGAAGATTACAATTGCATTAAAAGACAAGTAGTCAAATTTTCTTTGAAAATAATGGAAGTAAAACTTATTTATAATGATAAAATTTGTGACATTTTAAGTGTTTCAAAAGTTCTTATGAATAACATAGGTCAGGGCTAATGCTAATGTTCCTCAACCAGTGTAACTAGAATGTATTTTTCCTAATTTAAAAACTTACAGACATTTACATAACAAACTGTATACAAATTGGTTAAGGGATATGGTTAGAAGAGAAGTTTTACCATCCATAACTGAGCATATAATTTGTATCATAAATAGGCCTAAATGTTTTGGTTACACCTTGTACAAAATTAATAAATCTGTCATATTATTGCAGCCTTCTTTTTTCAGCACACATTTTCACAAGTTTTGTAGACTATGTAATTTAAATAAAGTAGCTACTACTTACAATTTTTACAAAAAAAAAAACAATTTGCTTATTAACAGTTCAATAAAACTCTTTGAAATTTTTCTGTACTACCAATGCCCAAACTTGCCTGGAATTCAATATTAAAAATGTAGGCCTGGTAATTTATAGTAAAGAATAACTGTCACTTTACTTTGGCTTAAGCCATCAGTCATGGCAGAGCACGGTTTTGAACCCTCTCCTAGGAAGAGAAGATATGTTGGCCAACTATCAGAAAGGAAACTAAGTTCTTTGCGACAAAAATCGGCAATTTTGAGCAGTGATCTAATTTGAAACGCAATGAAAGTGCGTGAAGTAGCTTAACCATCAAGAAGGAATGAGCATTCCTCTTGGGAAAGTCATCTTAGGCCCACCCATGGCCACGCCCTGGTGATGCTAATCATTTAGCTTTGCTTAAATTCCCTATCTAACATGTAGGTCGGATGAATTTTCTACAAGGAAAACGAACAATTATACTTTGGGTTAGATCAGTAGTAATGGTAGATACGTGTGTGGAAGTACTTATCATCCGACCTAACAGCAGGATGTTCTAGTACACTCAATATTGGCTTATTTCTAGCGCATAAAGATTATCATGAAATTCAACTTTTCTTAAGCTGATAATTGCATCTGCTCAAAAGAAGTTAAAGATAATCGCGAACTTCTGTAACACTACACAATGTGTTGAACTCACGTCGTAAGATGATCTAATACATTATTGCTTGTATTAATTAGTTAATATAACTGATGATCAATAATTCATACTCACTAGTTGAAAAACTGCTGAACGTCTGCCCCTCTTTCGAAATCGTCAAGTTACTCCGTAACTTTCCACCAAATAAATTGTTATTCAGCAATACTCCTCGCAACCTTCGACGACTTCAATGGCCGATGGAAGCTATTCCATTTTGTGATCCTTGATAGATACAAGCATTGCCACGCCCGTCGCTATAGTTATCGCTTGTCGATGCCACTATCGATATCGCTTGTAGATGCCACTATCGATATTTAAATCAGGCAGTAGCATGCAAAATTAAGGTAAGTAATAAGAAATTTCACTATATGTTTGACTTCATATATTTACACAAGAAAGTATCTCACATACTTTGTTATAAACACTACAATTTCAACCAAAAATAAATCAATTTTCCTATGCCGTTAGGCTTATGTGTTCATATGCTTGTGAATATATGATTACTGTTGACGAGAAAAAGAAAATGTTTAAACAATTCAGTAACCAGCAGCTTTGCCAGGCCTACGACTTGGCGAGATTTCAGAATTTCCAATCAAAAAGTCTGAATTGGTCACGAAAACCGATAATGAAATAATCTGACATTTTGAGTGGAACTTCTGAAATCTCTCCATGTGGGAGTCTGGCAATTTGCCGATTACTAAATTTGTCCGAATTTATATTCATATTAAGAGTAATAAAATATTTTCATGCATAATGATCACGTTACCCTAATATTCTGGTGATACAAGATGATAAAACAAATATATTTGAGAGAGTAGAACATGTACCTGTTTGAAGATTCTACGAAATCATAAAGTAAATAACACAATTTTTTGTAGTTTTGTATAAATGTTTCTGTAAATACAAATTAGTATTTTCCGGAATTAAAAGTCTCTTCATAGTTTTAGGCATTCCCGCCCACCCTCCTGGTTTTGTAGTCTATTTTTGTAACAAAAATTTTAATTGATCCTGAAAATGTGCATTAAAATAAAATTAGCTGTTCCCTACAGAGACAGCATTGAACCAAAATTTATATCATCGCATTCCCTGTATTTGAAAATTATCACTTGTTCAGTCACATTCATCCAGCTATTTCTTTTTGTCGCCTTCTCGCTAAAGTAAGTATTGGCTCTGTTGAAAAGTGTTTGTGATTATGGCAATTTCAAAATGTTAATTTATTGACATCCATACAAATCGTTTTAGTTGTTACAATGATAATTTTAAGGTCATTTCACATGGTTAAATTTGGCTTCAAGTGAATTTCATTTTACCATCCAATTAAGTTTCTTGAATTATATGTAACACACAACTTCTACATTGTCATTTTCACATAAACGAAATTTATGTTAGGCTCCCTAGAAGTTCTTTTTTTTCTTGTTGTATGTGTACTAAATTTTCTTGATTTCGATTAAAATTTTTATGTATCAGTCAGAATGAGTAACAGAAAAATATTTATTAGGTTTATCGTCGTATATCATTTGGGTCATGAGTCCGAACCTAACTATTGATACCCATTCAGCTCATGCACTTATGTGTTAAGCACAATGAATGCGCAGCACAAACCTGCACTCGGCTTGGCTGTGCAACGAAAGCATGGAGGCCAACCGACGGGAAAAGCAGTGGACACCACCAGGTAAAAGCCATTGTCGTTCCGCCCATCTAGCGATGCACATACTCCGAGAATTAATTGTAAAGACTAATGAAAATAAGTGGATTACATAATTAATGAACATGTGATGTGTGGGCCTCACGCTATTGGGGGTTTTGCCGGGATTGCTACGAATACTGCATGTTTAATAGCAAAAGGACATAAGATTGTGCAACACAACTAGGACTGCTGTGGGCAGAAAGACAAAACTAGTATTATATAAGTAATTATTACCATAATCACAAGAGGATTGCATTAAGATTAATATTTTAAAGAAAATTGTCACTGACCGAAATTTTAGACTCTGAATCAGCAGACACAGCTGTTACTCCTAGCATATGGCTATTCCAGCCCCCAATCACATCCATTTACTATTTAATTGTATTAAATGAAATAAAAATTTCCATGGGCTTTAAGTGCTATGTTTTGTTACTTGCAGGCTGCTACAAAAAATGTCAATTCAGAGTTATTGTGCATAATCACTAGAGTTCTGTGAAATTTGTACTTAACATGTTTTGTAAGTGGACAACATTCTCGTTTAGCTTGGTAATTACTCACATAAATTCAGTGGCAAAGTAATATTGGTTGATGTATTTTTTAATTTAATGCTTCTTTAGGGTAGTGATTTTTTAATTGTAAGTTTAATTGAATTTTGACCATTATAAAGCGACGTGAAGTGTATATTTACCCATCATGTCAATTATTTTGCTGGTCTGTTACAGTATGTGGTTGGACGACATGTCTGCTCGTAGGAGGCATTCACACTTGTGTTAAACGGACGAAGTATTTCTGTACAGATAATTTGTACTCCGAACCTTTTTTTCCGCCTCCAATGCCTACTCCGAACTCCTCTTTGCAGAGTTTTTGGCGCAAGGAGGTATAATTTTACAATTTACAGTTATGGCTGACTTCGTCCTTTGTTGGGCACTGAACAACACATGGGTTGTCAACTTCAAGTTTGTAACCTCCACGGGCCAGACCTGCTTTTCTTAATTTCTGTATTATTGAGGTTGGAGGAGAACAGTGAAGTTTCTCATAGGATAAGCATTTATCATGCAGTCTGGTGTTTTTCATGCTGTGTGAGTGAGATAGTTTCGTGTGTGTCTGTACATCACATTGATGCCATCAGTGGGTAGTAGGATCGGATGGTTCGTAAACTAAGTCGGTAATTCCCTTACCCGGAATGATACCATAGACATAATGAGTAAACACCTAATGGTGCTGCTGGTGATAATGTCCATAACAGGACCAGATAATTAATTAATGGCTCTGATTAACATGGGACTATCAGGGCCTGGTCTATGGCCAACCGAAACCCTGAACTCCTGTTTAAACACTATTGTATTTTCTGACCTGTTACGGCTGATCAAGTGCTGCTGCGGTAAGTCAGACGGGATGTGGGCTAACCCAGAGAATATGATGGGTTGTCGTGGGCACAGGAGGGGGTAAAAGGTGTTGAATATTTGTGGTGACCTATTTTTGGATGGTTTTATTAGGTTCAATATGATCATAAGGGTGCCAACTTGGTAGAGCAGAGAGACTTCTCTATAGGTGCGCCATTCCTGAACTTTACCTTGTTCATCTAATTAAAAGCACAATTGCACTATAAAAAAGAAATTTAGAAAAAAAAACTACTTTAAATTTTTATTATGATAAAGTGGCATTGGGTGGCTCGAGTTAGGTGAGTCCATGTTCACTCCATAAGGAGTGTGGGTAGCCATGCCTGAATTATTATAAAACCAAGAAAATTCTTTATCAGAATTATTCTGGTTGAATTTGATAATGGTTGTACATTCAGAAAAATTGCCTAGGTGTCAAGCTTCACTCACACTACTCGCACATGGACACACAGGGACGTAACATGTAAAGAGGGGGCGCACAAACGAGGTTTCTGGAACTCTGTAGCTGTTGTGGCTCCCATGCTGTAGTCATTTCCCTGGTGGCAACTTTACACATGAAAGAGGAGGGGGAGATTGTTTGGTGATTGTGGTCGGCTCGAATTAATATGCCCTCAAAATTTACCAATAGGGCACTTTAATGTGTGATGGTTACCTCACACTGGCAGTGCCTCGGATGTCGTGCATGTAGATGGCACTTCTAGTATAACAAGTTAAGACAGGAGTCGCGGAGGTGTTACCGCTTTGTTCGGGCCAACTCCCCCAAATAGAGGGCACATCGCAGCATCGCAGCTGCACAGGTCAAGCAGCGCGAATGTGCTAAGGTAGGAGGGACATGGCATTCATAATATGCCCCCCCCCCTCTTTCAGGGACCCATTTTTGTCCACTGCTGTCGATGACCCTGCTGCACCACAAGTGACAGCAGGTTGGTGGACGTGGTCCTTGCCTAGACCACAGGTGGTATAAGCTCTGGGCGCAGAGTGGATCTGGAGAGGTGGGGCAGCTGCCCCGCTGATGTGCAACTTACACAGCTTGTGAGGACGGGGAATGGCCTCTGCAGGCCATGCAAAATGCTGATGGTGGATGTCAGAGATGCTTGGAGTATCAGAAGGGCGTGGAACCATCCCCCTACTCGGTCTCATTGCCGCTGCTGGATGTAAAGTGAGGCAGGCAGTGCAGCTGGATGTTGCTGTCTGGAACAGGAATTGGAGGTTGCTGTCGCTCGTGGGCTAAGGCGCCGAGGCATCTGAGCCACTTGCAGGTTGAGGTGGCAGGGCATCTGCCATGCTGTTGCTTGCTGCTGCCTCTGGGGTGTCAGATACAGTTGGGTCTGTGTGGGCATCTGTGTTGTGCAGATCGTCATGGTTTACAGGTACTCGACATCGTCATCCTACATGGACTTGATAAGTAGTGTTCCCCAGTCTGCTGATGACCTTGTGCAGCCCCCTCCATTTCGGGGTCAAACTTGCACAAAAATTGTTGGCAGTCACAGACAGCTGGTGCACTCTCATATATACCAGCTGACTGGGTTAGAGTTCAGTTGGTGGGCGAGTGGTGGCAGCCAATCACTGTGCGACATATTTATTCTGATGCTCGCACACCTGCTGTAGTGCCTGCCCATGGTGGCACCTGTGGGCTTCACTGCTCTCGGGGTCGCTAGCCTGACCTTGATGTGCATTAGTGTAATCCTTCGGAAGCGGAAGCTGATGGCCTTGTAACGGCTCAGCCGGGGTTTTTCCTGTCGTCAGGTTGACATGAGTGTATGACATGAACAAAGTTGTTGGCAGATGTTCAACCAAGATGCCTGATTGCCACCCACATGCAGCCACAGTTGAATTTTCAGCTATTGATTGCGGTTTTCTGCCAGATTGGCACATAGATGATAAACAACTGTGGTGCTGTGCAGCACTCCCTACCTAGTACATCACTCGCACCATTTACGCCTAGTCAATGTCGACAATATGCGTGGGTCTCCGCAACTTGGAATAAAATCAGTTTATAATGGTTTGGCAATACATTTTGCACATGCACTTTAAACAACAAGAATAAACCTTTTCCCCTTTGTGGTACATGGGTAGGGGCCCATAAAGTCCAGAGCTATAGTCTCGAAAGATTCTGTGTGTAAACACGGCACTTGTTGTTGGGTAACGTTACCTGAGCGATCAGGGATAGTGATACAGATGTCATCCGGAGACTATGTTAAGAAAAAGTCAGAATATTACACAATATTCCTATTTAAAATAGAATGTGTGCCTGCTTACAGGCTGAGCACAAAACCACAGTTCTCAGGATCGTGGGCCGCACGACTACATGGCTGTATCCCCTGACACACGGCATAAATTTACAGGAAAACGTAATATATATAGCTGGGTATTCAGCCTCCCCAGCACACCTTAGTGTTACCTTTTACCTCAAGGAAGAATCGATGACTTCCTGGATAGGGCCAGGACCCGAAATACAAATCAATGAGAACTCACAAGTTACGATTAACTAAGTAAATTATATTGCCGAATAGTGTACATAGTTATATGTGGGCAATACAAATTAAAGCGAACCTGACTCACAAGGCCTGCTACCGGCCATTACTGTACAAAAAGGCCAAGAATGGCGCGAAAACTTACACAAGTAATTTATTCTCCGGGGTCGATAAATTGAGCTGACGGAGGGGTGCTGAAAACACGTGGAAGACTCGGTAAACTAAATAAAGATTCCAGTAAATTAAGTTAATCTAGTTCAGTTAAGTGTTCCACACAAAGTATGAAAGTTTCCCGCAGTGCGATGTATGTGCAGCAGCAGCCCTTGGAATCAGACTGCCAGAGATGGCACGGGTCAGTGGCGTCCTTGCCGAGAGCTCGCACTACTCCGCGAGGTAATTTAATTAACTGACCTCATTGACATAGAAATTGAGATGGATACATATAAAACCCAAACTTTATGAGCTAGTTTTTTGAATTTTGTAGAGAGTTAAGAGTTCTTAATTAAGCACTTATTTACATACAAACATGATTATGTGGTGCCTTGCAGAACATGTGGGAAATTTAGGTCAGCCAGACCACGCATGATTGGTCCATGTCATGGGTACCATCAGTACGGAAGCTTTTCAGATAGTTGAATGCAACACACATGCGAACATACTGACACATTTCCCGAGATAATCCTCGCCAATAGAAATTCCATTAGGCATTACATTGTGTTTGCAGTGTGCCTGGGTGACCGTCTGCCTCAGTGTGGTGCACAACTCCCATCGCGGCGAGTGCCCCATAGGTAGTCCAGTGAACACTATTGTTGTTGGCCCACATTTCGAAACATCCATCTATTACATGCCAGCACTTGTTTGTTTTAGTTACACATTCTTTCACCAGGTTTTGTGTTACTGGGCAAGTTTGTTGTGCTTGAATTACACATGAATAATTGTCTGTAAGTGTAGGGTTCTGCGAAGTGGCAGTCAGCTGTGCACACATAACTGTATAGTTTCTAGCAGTCGATAACTCTGCCGAGGAGGGATGGGGGAGAATTGCTTCCCACTCCTCTTGGTCTCTCACCAATGTGTCACCCAGTAACATTGAGAGCGCGTCAACCAGCTGATTCTGTGCTCCTGGCATGTGTTGCACTTCAAAGTCAAATGATTGTAGGAAAAACGAATTGTGCATAATTTTACTGCTGGCTTCCTTCGTATTTTGTAACCAAACAAGGCACCTGTTATTTGTAAACAGGATGAATCGTTGATACTCCAGAAACTGCCTCTATTGTTCACTTACCAAATCACAGCTAGGCATACTCTTTCGTTTACATCATAACAAAATTCTATGGTGCTGACCTTGACACTTCTGTAGTCTATGATATCTTTACTACAGTCTTCACTGAGCTGATATAGGCGGCGCCTAGCCTACGTTCACCCGTGTCTGGTTGTAAATACAAGTGGCGGCTTGGGTCATATCATCATAGCAAAGGTCAGTTACGGAAACTAGTTTTCATTTGAGTGAAACTCTCGGAATGTTCCTCAACCCACTTGAATGCTTGAGCAGGTGATAGCAAATTGGTCAATGCAGCCATTTTTACTGCAAAATCTTTTGTGTACTCATGTAGCCAGTTATTAAGGCCGAAAAGTTGCATAATTGTTTACGTGTGGTTGACTGCGGGTATTCGTCAACTATACTCATCTGTTATGGGATGAGGGGGCTACCGTTCTCATCAACAAGGTCCCCCAAAACTGTAAACATGCCTTCCCGAGGTGACATTTCTTGTTTGCGCAAGTGAGATGGTTTATAGCAAGGCATCCAAGTACAAGTGATAGGTGTAGCATGTGGTATTCCACGATTGGGACTTAATTAAATCATCAAGGTAGGCCATTGCGAACTCACCTACATATCTGTCGAGTACTTGCGCCATCATAGACTGGAATGTTGCTGCATTGGAATCAGTGTCGGTCAGGAGCGGTGAAGGCAATCTTAGGTCGTTCTTCTGGTGTGACAGGTATCTGCCAGTAGCCACTGTGGAAGTCAAGTGTAAGTCAAATTATGTTATTACCTTGGCATGGCCGAGACTGTTGAGTGCATCCTTGATGTTGATAAATGAAGGCAGTGCATTTTCTGTGATAAGGTTGAGGGACTGGAAGTCTGTGCAGAACCTCCAGGTCCCGTCTTTCTTCGGTGCTAAGGTGATTTCAGATTTCAATGCACTGTTAGTCAGTTCAATAATTCCTTGATCCAGCATTTCTTGGATTTGCTCTTCAATGATGCAGTGTTGATGTGGTTCATAATGGTGTGGTGCAGTAGATACTAATTTTGAATGCATGAGATGTATAATGCATTCAGCCACATTGGTTCAACACAGGGGTTCGAGGACGGTGAAAATGTCATGGTGTTCACTTAGCAGGTTGACATGGTCGTGAGGTTATCAGGTCTGGTTTGATGTTGGATTTTACCCAGCACCATAGCTTAAGTCGGTTTAGCTAATGATGGGGTCGTTAGGTCGATGGCCCAGGACCCTGGTGCAACCTCTGTCAGTTAGTTGCTTGGTTGTCGCATACTTACAGTTACACTCTTTACCTATAATGGCGAGACTGTCGGCCGTATCGCATACCTGAACTATATGAATGGAAACACTGGTGATGCTAATAAGGTTTGCCCTACAATGACTTGACACCATTTCTCTTGTTGAGTTGTTTATTTATTGCTCTTGATACAAATGAATAATGCATTAATGAAATACCAAAAATGGCCTCAGTCCTTACATGGCGAAAACACGTGGTTTTATGTTGAAAAAGCGATTGCGTTTAAAACTCTCCGACGAGAGTGTGGTGGCTCTCCCATCAGTGCATTAAAATAGAATACAAAGGTTCCAGTAATGAAGATTATACTATTGCAGTTAAGATCATTACAGCTTACATGTCAGTACTGAGGACCTCACGGAGCATGAGACTTACACCACTAATCTGGTTGGGTTGCTGAGATGTACTGGGGCGAGAATGGAGTCGGCTTCCGCCACAAGTGGCGCGAAGCCGAAGCCAAGCAGTGGAAAGATGAAACACAACCTGACATAACATGCATAACATCCTGGAACAGGATTAGGTGATGGCAAATCATATGCATTAAATTGAAATATAATTACTCTTAAATAATAACTTTTAAAAGTTATTACATTTATCATAAGTGTGTGCAATTAACTGCTGAGGATACGCTTGCATTACACTAGCCACAGCATTGCCAAGTATACAATGAAAAACGTCCCTGGCTGTGGCTGTGTATGCGACGACAGTTTTTATGTTTGCTGTTATTAGGAACACTGATAAATTACACTTTGTAGCAGTTTTCACGCACTCTCTCTCTCTCTCTCTCTCTGGCCCACAAGCCAGTTGGTGTGGTGTAGTTGGTGCTGTTCAAACGACTGCAGCAGTCAGAGTGGGCACAAAGGAGCTCGTGAACATGTGGATCACGTCAACCCCCCTCACCCTTCTGGTGACACTTGACTGCACAGTACCCCAGGCTTCCCATCATGCTGCTAGGCACAACAGGCAGTGGGTGGTTTCAGCTTGTGGTGTGGCCTCAGTGAATAAGGCCCGCACCTCTGGGAGGTGACTCCGGTTGCTGCTGGGGGTTCAGGGTGTTGACCCTGGAAATGCTGACGTCCCGTGACATGCATATGTGAGCAGGGGGTGTCCCCACCACATGTGATGCATGCAAGGTGGATCAGCCGATGGGGCCGCTTGGAGCAGTGGAGAGGTGTGGTAGACCCCTCCTCCTCTGACTCCTCTTTGCTGCTGCTGCAGTATGGACGTCGGCATGATGTAGTAGTTGACGAGGGGGAAGGAAAGAGCCCCAGTGAAAAGCTGTGAAACCCCGTTACACTCCCCCTGTCACTTTGGCCGACAATCTCCGGTATGATGTCCCCCGGCTGTTGGTCCTGCTGAGGATGCTGCAGCGGGGACATCAAGATAGCTGTCCTGTGGGAAGCTCTATCCCACAGGTGTCTCTGACGACTCGCCATCGGCGGCGTCCCTGGTGACCAGCAATGTGATGCAGGTCGTCGTGGTTGGACGGTGGCGCTCCTCCTGCTGCTCAGCCTGATGAGGTACGTGGTGTACCCCAGCGGCTTTACCACTGAATGTGGTCCGCTCCATTTCTGGGAGAACCCGGTGCAGAAGTTGGTCGCGCCACTTGACATTCTGTGTTCACTGACATAGACTAGTTGGCCAGGTGCCACCCATCATTGTGCTCTTGTGGTGGCCGGCATACACCCCTTGATTTAGCGTACTTTGTTACTGCGAGTTGCTGTTAATGTTGCCTCCCTGCGCTGTCGTCTGGCTATCCCAGCTTCTGGTTCACCCGCACTCTCTGTTTCGCATGCAGAAAACTCTCCAGGTAGCATCAGTTCAATATCCTACAGAATCGCTGCTGGGGTCTGCCCTGTGGCTAGGTTCACCCGCCTCCTTATTGTAAATAGGGTGGCAGGTAGATGTTCGGCCCAGCTGGTGTGGTCCTTTACCACTCACATATGTAACTGCTTCTTGCGATCTTGGTTGCGCCTCTCAGTGGGGTTTGCCCTTGGGTGGTATATTTGGGTTGTATGGTGTTTTACCCCCCAATGAGTGCACAGCTTACGCCAGTACATCCCAGTGAACTGGGTACTGTTGTCTGTGAGTAATGTCTGTGGGTACCCCCAGAAAGGGTAGAACTCTGTTTCTACTGCCCAAGCAATTGTGCGTGCTCGTGAGCTGGAGACTGGGTAAGCTTCGGTCCACCTGGAAAATGTGTCGCTCATGACCAGGATGAACCTCTTCCCTGTGGAAGTTCAGGGGTAGGGGCCAATGAGATGCAGGGACACCATCTCGAATGGTTCCTTCGGCACCCTGGGTTGCTGTTGGGTCACCCCATATGTTCTCCTGCTCTTTAGGTGGTTGCAGAGGCTGCACTCTTTCATATACCCGCATACATCCCTGCCTGCTCCTGGCCAGTGAAATGCATGTGGAGAATCCTGGCTGTCTGAGTTGCCCCAGGATGACCAGCAAGCTGGCTATTGTGGGCGTAATTAGTACCTATTCTTGTGCTCCTGTAGGTACATAGAGGCACCAGGTAGCATCGGGATGCTACCGACGGGTCTCTACATGCATGTCCCGGATGCGCCACCACTCACCATATTCTTTTACGATTTTCGTCTTCTTGGCCCGTATTTGTGCGCATTGTTGTTGGGTGTCGATTACTAATGTCTTGAGCTCATCGAGTCTGGGTTCTGTGTCTGGTGCTGTCTCTATGGCATTGCAGTTTTCCTGTCTGTTGCCTGTTGTTGCAATGTTGACAGTAGGGGGTAGTAAGTCGTCCCACTCGTCCCTGTCGACTGCAACCTCGGCGCCTGGTGTCCTGGACAGTTCATCGGCCAGTTGATACTCTGCTCTGGAGACACGTTGCACAGCGAAGTAGTACGATTATAACTACAGTACCCACTGGCGAGTTTGGTCCTGGCTTCCCTCATGGAAGGTAGTCAGAGTAGGCACCTGTTTTCTCGGTTCATAGGGTAAAGCGCCGGTACTCGAGTTATTTTCTGTAAAGCTTCTCCACTCAAACCACTGCCAAATATTCCCTCTCATTTACGTCATAATGACCCTCAGTCGGACCAAACTTGGCGCTACTATACTCAATGATCTGGTGCTCATTGTTTTTGCCTAACTGAAATAGCACGGCGCCTAGGCCCTTCTTAATGGCGTCTGTTTTTAAGTATAGGTGTCTAATGGGGTTATGACGTGCAAGGGTTGTGCACTGTCAGAACCTGCTTTTCAGTTCCTGGAAGCAGCTTTCATGCTCGCTGTTCCACTGGAACTTACGGTTCAGGGACAGCATGTCTCTTAGTGGTGCTGTTATCGTTGCGAAGTTCCTAATGTTTTCTCTCAGCCAGTTGACAAACCCGAAGAACTTCCTGAGCTGTTTGCGTGTTCTGGGTGCCTCATGTTGGCCTATGAGGGACAGCTGTTCCGGTTTTGGCCTACTGCAGTGTTCGTCGACTAGGTGCCCAAGGAACTGGATGTTTGGTTTACTTATGTGGCACTTCCGGTTTGCAAATGTTAATTTACTTATTGCTAGGAGCTCTAGTACCAGTGATAAGTGTTTTATATAGCAGCGAAATTTAGCTTTTGTCACTATTTGATGTTACCACTGCACCATTTGTAACGAAAACTCTGTTGGTTTGCATTTGCTACACAAAATGAGTTTTTCACATGGTCTTGACATGCTTTGAATCCACCATTCACAGTTCCATGTACATTTCGGGTGTGCTTGAGGTTTGTCACCTGGTTGACCTTGGAGCTGTTCCTTATGTAGTGAGCAAGTGACATTGTGGTGCTTGCATTGCTTTGATGACTTACTGGTGAATTTGTGTCTGAGAAGCAGTGTGGTCATGCCATGTGTGCCCTGCTTTCTGCATCGTTTGACTATGCTGCGACAGTATCTTACAGTTGCACATTGGATACACTAGGGAAGGTGGCCAACTGGTTTCGCTGGTGTGGAGTTATCATATCATGTAGGTTGGATATTGGACATTGGGTCGCTTTCATACTGCATCTTGGCAAAAGCTTCTGCCACTCTTGCAACCCATTCTGTTGCTGAAATGCCGAACACCATTAGTACTGTTCCTATGTTCGCATCACTTGTTTTGTTGCTGGAGGCTGATATTCTTTTATTACTGTTTGTTTTGCCATCATTGCATTTGGCACTGCTGCTGGCTGCAGTGGTGCCTCGGTTGTTTGTATTGGAATTGCCCTTAGGGAGAATCGTTCTGCCACACACAAATAATTGTAATAATACGAAATTTCGCAGCATGTGCACATCACAAGGTCAAGCCCTAGGTCGCGATTGTTTTTGGTTGTAACATTTGTCCAGAGGTTTTTCGTATGGTGGTTCTACTGTGATTGAGGTCGTATTGTGCTGATCTGTATTTGGCGAGAACTCCATCACAGAGTGGGTGGTTGGTAGCACATAAATTTTCATAGGGGTTATGGCCTGCCTGCATGCTATCCTGTCTGCGTGGATAGCTGTTTGGCGAAGGTCACAGCTACATTGGGGTGGACGCTGACACTTGCACATTGACTCCACTTGCTTGTGTGGCCGGTTGGCTGGCAGTCGGAGGTGGGGTGTCCCATTAGAGGGGGATGGGGTTACTCATCTGCTTTGCCCCTCTGTCACAGAATGCATTTCCTAATATGGTGGATTTACTTACCTTCCTAGTCGTGCAGTAAGTTGGCGAAGATAGTGTGTGGTTGCTGTTGTTTCACTCGCTGAATACACTCACCCTTCTCCTGTTACATTGATATATTCACTGTTTTTAGCCACATGAGTTGGGCATTATTTGTCACTGCCAGCAGGTTGTAGGGTCGGAGTCAATAATTCCCATATCCAGGATGTTACTAGAGAAGTAATGAGTACGTGAGTAATGGTGCTGCTGGTGATAATATCTGTAACGACATCAGCTTATCAATTAATGGCTCGGATTGGCACGAGACTCGATCTGTCTATCAGTATCTAGTCGATGGCAGAATAAAAATGTGAACCGTGGTGTGAATACGGTTGTAGTTGGTTACCTATTTTGGCTGGTCAGATGCTGTTGTGGTTACCTAGACAGGATGTGAGATAACCCTGAGAATACTCATAGAGGTAAAGCACTTGGTATGTTTAACGTTGCAGTGAGGCAGTTATGCAGGTATGAGCGATTATGCAGCATAGGCCCCTAGTTGGCCGACTTATGGTAGCAAAACACCTCTCGAGTGATGCACAATTAATGAAAACTGAAGATCGGTGGGGTTGCAGTTGTAATGGTGAGGCACGTGCCTAGGGAAGCAAACTCATTAGCAAAGTTCCTGTATGTAAAATAACTAAACTATGACATTGAATTGTGACTGATAAAACGATGACAGTCAGAGGCCACTAAATATGTACAATTTCTTTTTCCTGCAAAACACCAACTGGCTGAGGCAGTGGCACCTCGTCAATGCAATATGCAAAAAAAGTTCCTTGATATGGATTATGTGAGTTTTACAGACTCACAATTAATACAATTACATTTATCCATACAATTTGTGATGCTGATGCACTGAACATTTAAATAGCACTTGCCCTCATATTAATTAAACACTTAGAGTATGCTGAGAAATATGGTACTGGTAAATATGAGAATTTGATGTTGTCAACTTGATGGAGTTGCTCCCCTGGTTCATTTGTACAAAGCAAGAACTCTTTAAATAACACAAAGTACTGATTTGGTTGAGTTTACCCAGGGCTGGTTTGTGTTCGATTACCCGGTGCCATAACCCAGTGGAGAGTTAATGATGAGGGTCGTTCGGTCGACGGCCCAGGGGGCCCTGGATATCTCCGTCAGTTTGTTGATTATGTCGTCATGTACTTACAGTTGCGATATTTATACCTGATGACGAGACTGTAGGCCATCTCGTATGCCTGAAATACACTATGCAATTGTGGGTGATGCTTCAAAGGGTGTAGTACCCTACAATTATTTGACACAGTTAACTTGGTAAACAGGTTTATTCTCTGTCCTGACTACAGGTGAATAATATATGAAAATGGACCCAGAATTTATGGCCTGCCGGTGACCTTAGTGTGAATTAAACATGGTATTTTGTTGATATGCAAGTTTGTTAAGCTCTCTGGTGAGAGGGCGGGTGGCTCTCCCATAGGTACAGTTAATAAAGATAACACATGTTCCAGTTAGTTAATGTTAATATTCCAGTGAAGGGATTACAGCCTAATTGATGTTACCTAGGCGGCTCGTGCAGTGGGCGACCAACGCTGGTTCGAGTGCTGAGACGAACTGAACGAGTTACGTCGACTTTCGTCACGAGTGGCGATAACCGAAGTCAAATGGCGAATGATGAAATGTAACATGAACACTCTGTGATATGATTGTACTGCTGAAAAATGTTATAAATTAAATGAAACACTTTGGTGACACCTCCGTTTATTAACAAATGTCTGTTATGGTTGAAGTTGTGAAGTTAACAGGGAATGTCACCACTAAATTACATATTGCAAGGATGGATGCCTTTATAGGCAATCTCCCTTTTATAAAACATAAATGCACTAATATAAATACATGGTAAATGCAAAACATTTGTCATTTAAAATGTATGAATTTCACTACCTGTGATGTCTGAATTTCACTGGCTACAGTGTTGCCAGGTGGCTGTCTCCTGAAGGGATGTATGAGTCCACCTGGGCAAAGGGATTAGGAATGCCATGCTTGATTACTATTAATACAATAAAACACATCCCTGACTGTAGCTGTGAATGTGGTGATGGTTTAATGTGTTTGTAAAAATGCTGCACACTACTGGGTGACACTTTGTGTTACATATCACTTCAACTTTAGCCTTCAAGCCAGTTCGACGCCACTTGGTGGTGTGTTGCATCGTAGGTCGTGGTGCGAGTTACTACGAAGCAACGACCAATTTCCAGTGCGCCCAACAGCTGTGGTTTTAGGATAAACACAGTTTCGGATCGCCTACTTATTTATTAAAAGAGTTACCTCTTGTAATAAATGAGTACGGCTGTCTCTTATGTTGTGTAATCCTTGTCGACGAGTAGGTGCAAGTTCTGTTCTTGTCAACCTGCACTATGCACTCTTGGCCTGATGTAATTCGTGCAGCCTAGTGTAACTGGTGTAGTTTTTGTGACTGCGACGGTAAGAGTGGGCACAAGGAGCTCGTGGACAGGTGGTCCACGCCAATACGTAATTAACCTTTATAAATATACACTTAGTACCTGGTTGAGCTTCCTTTTTCCAGGGGTTCTAATTTATATGGGTGTTGCTATCGAGATGCACTGATGTGGTGGCCATGTGCACATCTCACACACACACATCCCTCACCACACGAGTAAACCTGCTCTGCACTACCTCCATGTGCCTAGTAATTTCACCATTGGTTTGATCTTATGCACACAGTAGCTCTCCTGATTGCACTGGTTCTACAATGCCACCCTTTTAATAGCTCACGTTACTGAACTGACTTCGGGGGCCGGGATTGATAGCACACACATCGTAGTATGCACAGGGCTGTGGTGTAGACCCGGTAGCACTTGACATCATGGTAGAGCGCACAGGCCTGCAGCTCTGGTAGTGTGTGTCAAATATGGCTCAAAAAGGAGAGGAGGCACAGCAGACATCAATGTAGGTGAATAAATTTGCAACAACTGAGTATCCTTTTCGCTTCCATTATTGAATAGGTTTATTTTGGCATCACTGTCTGGCCACCACCACCTTGTGGTGGCTGGTGACATGACAGGTATGGCAACATACACCACCGACACATGCGATGTTAAACAACATCTGCAAGAGGGCCAGTCATGGAAACACAATGTGGGAGTACACCACAGTTTCGCAAATATCACCATGTGGCAGGCGCACCACCATTTTGCAGTACAATCATATTCCAGCCACCACCTCCGTAATGCGACTCGCCGATCTCCACCTAGCAGCTGCTGTGTTCTTACACTATCATATATAATCTCACTATCTCCAGCAGGTATGTTACTGCTAATCAGAAAATGGTGTGCGTGGTGTGTGCTTCCAAGTGATTTAGACCAGCTGCGATACTAGTGCCTGTCGCGCAAGACATTTTCTTTGCTTTCTACACAATGCGGTAGTATACTCTTTGCGCGGCTTGGATCCCCTCTTCTTTACTACCCTAACCTCCCTCGCCCCCGCCATATGATTTTATATTGTTATGCTTGTTTATTTAAGCCATTGCACAGCTGGAGCTCTTCCTATTCTATGCAGTGCCATCACCTGAACGTGTCGTCTGCAAGAGATCTTTAAACGTTTTAAACTGCTGCACTTGTTGTCCTCTAGGATGTTAATGTTTGCTCGTCTTTATTTAGCCATGTTGCCTGAGCTGCCGAGCATTAGGGCATAATTAATCGTGAGTCGTGGACAAATTTTGTGTGTTTGTTAGGCTATTTTTAAATGTTTTAGTGTTTTGTGTGACATTGTTGTGTTCATCTTGGGTGAGCAGTTATGCTAGTTGTTTCAAAATTGTAGTTTCGGTTACCCATTAAAATTCTGTTTCGGTTAAACTAAAATGGTCGTGTTAATGTGTTTGCTTGTTTTAATGTGTCGTGTACTATCTTGTTGTCATCCAAGAATTAATCGTTTTTAATTAATATTGGTGTCCACGACTAACGCAATGAAGTGCTTCAAGTATGTTTTAATGTGTATTTTGTATGCAACAGTTTTATAAGGTTGGAACTTTGACGGTTCTTTTGTCTGGCACCACCGAAATTATAACCCTTTTTATAGTAATTTTAATAGGTTCCTTTTAAGAAAATTTAGGCTTTACTAGACTTAAACAGTAGCAGTAATTTCTAATTGGCCAAGAAATGTAATCTAGCCAACTTTTTCTAATAATTCTTTTAAAAGTCATTTAAAGATTGATATATAGTAATTTTTTCCATTTATATAGTTTGCAAGTAGTATTTTTTAACCTTAACAAAATTCCTCAAGTTTGGTAATCAATTTTATTAAGCTTTTGTGAACAAGAAAGAATTTTGATTGTAATGCCTTTACATAATTTTATGTATTTTATGATCCCTCAAGGCACCTTGCAGAGTTTTTGATGTACCTATTATTGAAAATATAGAGTTTGAAACCATCCATGTCAACATTATTTGTGCTACGGCAAAAATAATTACTGTGGGAACTCAGCTATTTTTTTTCTCATATCTGCATTATCCAATTTTTTGCATGACCATATATCTGAGCTGCGCCGAGATGCGGTGGGCTTGTGTTGTCCACAAGGTTCGATGGCGCAACCCTCTCAGCGCGTCGTCTTTGTGAGTGTCACCAATGGTCCACCTAAAATGAATAAACTTTTCCTAGTAGCATTGAAAAACTTATCTCCTTTGACATTCTTTGAGCCCGTCAGTATTTTATATTTTTTATAGTATTGAGAAAAATAGCTAGCCTATGCTTAAGTTCCGAGGATAGTCTTTTGAAAGTTACAGCAATTAAGTGTGAGGGATTCATATGGCAAATATTCCGTGAAGAAAATATGTAATTGGAAGGTGGCACTTTTGTAGGCTTCAAACGTAGGGCGATAGAGGCTTTGTTTCCCCCATGCGTCAAGCGTAATTACGAATGTGACTACATTTATAAATGCCAAAGACCGGGCTAGTCGATGTATGAATTTGTGGATTCTATATGCATATTCCATGACGCATTGTGTTTACAAATGAGTGGATGTCAATTAGTTAGTGTAATTATAGGTAAATTTGGTCCTGCATGTGCACACTCAATGAACATTGGTTTCAGTTCCACGTAATTTTTGCTAGCTTTGTCAGTTAGCTGTGGAAGTGCAAGGCCATCTTGTAGCTTCTAGCGAGTATCGTGCGTGTTTCCCACCTGCCTAACGAGCCGGCCGAGACAGTAACCCTGGTCTCTCCGGCCAAATTTCCCATATGCAGAGTGTCGAGCAATGTGGCTTTTCCTTGCGGTGTAACAATTGTGCTGTTCAAGGACACTTAGTAAAAGACTGTTGGCATAGCAGGCGTACCGTGTCTGAAAGAAAGTGTTTTCGTTGCGGCGAGCTAGGGTACCTGTGTAGGACTTGTCCCAAGGCGGGAAAAGAGGATTGACTGGAAATCGGTGTGGGTTTTTCACTCGGGCAAAAGGTAAAGTCCCGCATACTATTAGGAAGTGTATGGTGTTAGTCACATGTGGGCAGAGGCATTTTTCGGCCTTAGTTGACACCGGGACTACTCATTATGATTTGAGTAACAGATTTTTTAAACACCTGTTTCAATGGAAGATCGTATCCAAAGGGCATGTCATGTGTATGTCTGAGAAGCGTTTGTGTGAGACTAGTGGTGACATCGTTTGGAGGAACATTTTTGTGATCTTACATTTCAAAATCGGCAGGTTTTCCTGGACGTTTCCCTTTTGGGTTTTTACAGACCTTTCCCATGACATTATTTTAGCGCTTGAGTTCGTAGGGAAAACTAGGGCATCGGTTAATCTCAACGAATTATATTTATCTTTTGGGTTTGCCCCGAACATCGAGATTGGTCTTCAGGTCGACACAGTCCCGGAAGTGTTTTCATCTTTATTTGACGGCACAAGTTCAATAGAATATTTTCTTAATCAACTAGAGATCAGTTAAGGGAAGAGTTTAGTGACATTATCTATCCAAGAATTGGGAAATGTGATTTACTTCCATATAGATTTCCTTGATGGATGGTATTCCGGTGCGCGATCGATATTTCAAATAGCCCCCCTCTCCCTTCACATTATGCCCTATTGCCTTCAGAGGGATCATTGATAAGTTGCTAGACTCCAGCTTTATAGTACCATCCATATCAAACTACTGTTCACCCGGTTTTTTTGTGCACAAGAGGGATAGCAACAAGTATCATTTGGTGGTTAACCATTTCTTGTTGAATAACAAAATTCGTAAAAACCTTCCGCTGCCTACTATTGATTGTGCCCTTCAGCACCTCGATAAAGCCAGTATATTTTCAGTGTCAGATCTCAATAAAAGTTTTCACCAGTGTTTGCTGGATCCTTTCTGCAGTAAATGTACTGCCTTTAGGACACTGGAGGGCCAGCTTAAATTCACGCATATTCCCATGGGCTCTAATTTTGGCGGCCAAGCCTTGTTCTGGGTATTAGATCACATTTTGTGAGAGTAGAAATTTAAGTTGTTTTTTAATTATATCGAAGACATAATTGTATACAGTGATGATATAGAACCACATCACTTGCATAAGGTGTTTCTTAAAATGTGGGAAGTGGGTTTGATGGTTAATCTTGATAAGGTCACCTTGGGTTCGAACAACGTTACATTTTTATGTTATCTGCTATGCAAAGGTCAATTGAAGATATATCCTGATATTGTGGCGCTGATACTGAATTTGCATTTGTTTTGTTTTTAAAAAGTATTTCTATTCATTGAACAATTCACATGAATTTGTCAGTTGCTCTAGGTGTGTCCGCACCATGTTTGTCAGTCTGGCACCATGCTGTCATGGTCTTGTTACTATTAAAGAGCTCCAAATTTTGCTAAAACTAACACATCGTTAAAGAGAATAAGGAACTTCTTGTACCAGAATTTGAAGTCTATTGATTTAATTTTTTACACAGGAACAGTGCTGTCTCCACCCCCATCAGCTGATAGATCGGGGATTCAACTACCATGTAATTACATAATTTGGAGTGTCTCGCTTCATTTTCTGAATAGTTTGGTGATAGGACTTATGTGTCACAATCTTGTATGTGGCTCGAACAAGGGTTTTGTTGATGAGTAAATCACATGCCTCTGACCCAGTGTTTTATTTTATGACCGGTCGATTCACAACAGTGTGTCCCTTAACAGGTATCCTAACTACATAAGTGATACATGTGTGTTGTAATGCTGAATTACTGTGTTTTGGCCATATGAGATGGCCTACCAAAGAATCTCACTCTATGTCAGTGGTGTAGAATCAGGCCAACTCCTTCAGGAGATAGGCATAATTTGATTAATAAAACAACTCCATCATAAACAGTGTAACGAAGGACCCACAGGAGTATGCACAAAGGCCGATGGCCTAGTAACTCTCTGTAATCTTGCTCTGCCAGAGATGGTTCTCACATATATGATTTCTTTAAGACAACCAGGAAACTGCAAAAAGTATGTTCAAAAACCTTCTACTTGCTCCTGAGACCATGCCATCCTTTCAAGTGGGGCATTTTAGTGTGGCCAATTCCTTCCTATGCTAAATTACTTCAAAACTTCTGGTACCACATTCTGCATGTCATGTGGCGCCCTTTCATGTGGCCTATAATTGCTGTAATTTTCCTAACCGTTTACATGAAATCCTAAATCGTCCTTTTAAGCCTAACTTGAGTGTAATAATCTCCTTGTTAACAAGTGCAATTATATGTTGGAATATTACCTGTAGAAACAATATCTATTTTTGGCCAAAACTTAAAAAATCTGGCTTTTTCCTGTGCCTCTAAATTTAAAATTTTCACATCTCAAGGGAAAGGTGCCAGTATCAGCTCAATAAATTCCATTCCAGTTTAGTAAAGTAGAAGACGGCGTGGTGACAACCAGCTAACCAAGCTGCCACTAAGCTAGTCGACGACAAACCTGCTAATGGAATGGATCACCACCATTCTGTGAGAGCAACATCATTCCCCAGAATCTTTGTTACCTCCTGGAAAACTGCAGCTTCAAAGTTTCTTGTGTGATCGGAATGGAGTTCTAGTGACACTCCGAAATTAGAGAAGACATCCTCTATGAGTGCATCAGCTACAGTATGTGCTTCCTGATTCGGGAGGGGAATGACGTCATGCCACTTAGTAAAGTAATCTTGGGCTACCAGGAGATACCGACTACCCCTCTGTGACAGGCAAGGGACCCAGAATATCTACAGCTATCCTCTCGAATGGGACTCCAACATAGTATTTCTGAAGGTGGCCTTGTCCCTATGTCCTTGGGCCCTTCCTCGCAGTGCAGGTGTCACACATTCGACACCACTTCTCAACATCCTCCCGACCATTAAGCCAGTAGAATGTCAGTCTAACTCTGTCAAAGGTATTATTAACACGAATGTGCCCACTGGCTGCCACATCAGTAATGGCTGCAAACTGCGATCATTCAGCTGATTTTTCTTAATACCCTCATCACTCCAGTCCAGTGACCCATCAAAAGATACAGAACCTTGAATTCTTGTCCGCTGTACCTTCAGCAATTCGTCACATTTATCTTCCTGGTCTTAACAATGACGACATAATGGCTTACATTACCTTTCTGAAAGTGTATCTGCATTTCTTTGAAGGTATCCTTATCTCTGCTGTATTTCAAAGTCACATACTTAAACATGCTCTATCCACCATACTATTTAAACTTCGGGGTTCTTGAAATTTAGTAGCCAGCCTAATTAAGCATGGCCAGTTCTCAGAATAAAATGTCTGCAATAAAGGCAAGGGTGTAAGTGTGAAACTGTTTCACCATGGCCAGAAACTCCCTGCATGTAACACAGTAATCTCTCTCTGACTTATGCCATACCCTACTGAAGTATTCTAGTGGTCGTTCATTCCTATCCTGAACCTGAGACAGCACAGCTACAGTGCCTACATATATAATTAGCATTAGTGTCCAAAATGAACATGCCCACAATTTTCGGGAATCCCAGGAATAGTGGCGATATTAAAATTTCCTTTAGCTTACTAAAAGCATCTTCATATTCACTGGTCCAATGAAATTTCCTTATGGCCTTAGTTAGTTCATGTAGTGGTTTGCCGATCATGACGAACTCAGGTACAAATCTATGGTAATAGGCACATAATCCCAGAAAACTCTGCACTTTAATTTTGTCAGTTGGTGTCAGACAATTTATTTGTGCTTTGGCCTTCTCGGGGTCTGTTCCAATTCCATGGGTCGACACATGTACGAAGAGATTTTTTTTTTTTGGGAAAGGTAACAGTTCTTAGGATAGCTTCAAGTTGGCTGTGACCTTTATCTGTAATACAGAGTTTAAGCATGATAGGTGCTCTTAAAATGTCCGTCACAATAATATCATCTGGTGCAACATAGTGTCCTAATGACCTCTAGACCACTCTGTCAAATGTACAAAACTTGCCCCCCAACTCCACACCCATGTCATTCATGATTGAAAAATAAAGTGGAGACAGATAAGAAAATATGGAAGAATAATCAATAGCAATGCAGGTTAAATTTAAAATGGTGACAGCAGAAAGTTAAAAAACTATTTCTCTTTAGAGTTTTAATTTTCCGGGTACCTTTCGTCACCAGTTAGGTGACCATCCCACTTTCATGGCCTTAAGACACACATTTTAAGAGTGTGATAATTCGGGTTGACCAATACCACTAAGATAAGTCCCCAGTAAGAATACTGCCAAGGAAATGAATGTAGCAGTGAGGTCACAATTGTTACAGTGCTCCAGTAACCACTTTTGTTCCTCCCCTTAATTTTTTGTTTACATCCCCATATGCTTATTGTTAATTAAGTATGAGTATGTCCTGAAACTGTAAAATTATACGAAGTGTAAAGCTAATGTTTAGTCATATTGCTTTACAACCCCCAATAAACAAGCTTTGTTTATTGCCAAATCAAGTGTGGCTACCCACACCCCTCCCAGAGTGGGAATCGATTTGTCCACTATGAGCCATCCACTGCCATCCTATAATTCGTAAAACTAATAAAATATAATTTATTTTCTGATAAGATTATTTAAGGGGCAAATGAGTTATGCAATTGCCAGAGAAAGACAGCACCAACATTCATAAAAATTAAGTTGCTTAGTTTAGTTGGTTCACGGCGCTTGTTGGGAGTGGCCACACACAAACATTCTCGTGCCTGCCATTTAGTTTTCAACAGTGATAACTTTGTCTGGAATTTAATTATTTCTTGTTCAGCCTGGAGGTGGTTCCACTCCCAACCTATCCACCTCAAATCGTGGCTAGGGCATAATCGCTCATAATTTTCATCGGCCATGTGCCATTTTCATTCCATGTAAGTTGCTGGCACACCATAGCCACTAGAACTATGTAAGTGCCTCCTCGGAGGGAGAATCAGTGAGTAAAATACAATTTTGTGCTAATGGTTGTTTTGTTTCGTTGCTGCCTGCTTCACTGCCATATGACTCTTTTTGACACTATGACACTACACTGGTAAAGTGGTGTCTTAACTTATTGTGTCGTTCCGGTGTGTGAGACTATCTTTTGTCAATAATCTCACTCTGTATTTTGTGGTATATGAGAAGGGCAACACCTTTGTTTGTTAGGCATAATAGGAATATTGCATTATTACCATCTCACCTCGTCACATGGTGATTTCAGGGGAGCCACGTGGGCGAACTGCCTGCACCCTAGATGACTCTCCTGCTCTGGCACCCTTCACGACTCTACAACCACTTCTGAAAAACTGGTAAGGTGAATCAAACCTTCTTTCTCCCCACTCGTGAGGCCACGACATAGTATCATTTTTATAGTGTTTAATATGTCATATGATTATACATATTACTGTCTGGTATAATTGTATTGTCAATTCAGAATTTTCTATGATGTCTGCTTTTTGTAAGTAACACTTGACTTGCTTTTCTATAATTTTAGCACCAGGCCACTCTGTCCTCCGAGTAGCCTACCACCATAATAGTCAGTCAGGCTAATGGGTACTTACGAGAAGGGAGTGATGCTGTGCTGCAGGCCAGGCACTTTTACTTTTTGAATAACCACTTCAATAGCATTGGAATATAATATAATGTTTTTATTTATCTGTATCTCGATGGAGTTCCTTCTCCCCCCTACCCCCTCTTTTTCTAAAAGCTCATAAAGCCCAGGGGCTAATGTTAAACATTTAATTTCTTTCACAATTCGTATCGTTTTCTTCTGTTTCTTGTGGACACAGCACCAAGTGTGTGCATCTGTTTCATTGCCTTTTGTAAAGAGGAAGAACATGTTAGTAAATAAAATATACTTTTTCGTGTTTTATTTTACATGCCAGGTTGCTTCACGACTTATTAAGTGTGCTCATTCCTAAACTATTCATCCTGACAATATTAATTATCACTGCATTGTCAATATGACTGACATCTGATGTAACTACCATAAATTTGTGGGTGTTGTGAGGTGGTGCTAAAAGTCTCGCATTAGTGGGGTGAGGAGGGGGCCTACACCCTCTTACATATAAATGGTTAAATTCCTGCAACAATCGTCATCGTGTGTCATTACCATCACCAGCATCAAAAATCAACAGGGATCTTCAGGAGAAGACCACATGGGTGAATGGCACATTGCCTGCTGTTCCATGCTCTAAAGCAAACTGGAACCAAATTATTAATATCTGCAACAATACCCCACTATTCCCTATTCCTTCTGGATCAATCCCAATCAAAAATGGTGTCCCTCTGCGTGGCTAATATACTTCCAAAAGACCTGAGCACCAAACAATATCCTACACCACTTTTCCCTGGCATCAAAAGTGTCGCCCTTCCATGTGGCCACTTTATGCCTAAAATCCTAATTACTTAAACATTTTTGTCCCGTTACATGCTTGAAAACTCAGTTTTGATGTGTCTCTTATTAATAAATGTGTAATACTCTTATTCTTACATGTCCTTTTTTTTTCAAATTTTTCCAAATATATATTATTATTTTTCTGCCAAACTAGCCAAAGTTCTAGCAATTGCCTACATTTCTCAAACTTAATTTCCATATTCCAAATCAGTGGGCCAGTATATAATCGCTAGGACATTCTATGTCACTGTGCAAGACAACATGACGAGATTGTGCCAGCCACACTGTGACATCACCACACTGCCAGCTTTCTGCAGCCAACAACACCAGGGTTCGCCCATCCTCCAAGCGGCACGAGACAGCAGTGTATGCGTGCATATACTGTGAATATTATCTCTCCTCACCCTGACCAGGTGGTTCATCCCTCCCATTTGATGTAACATAAGGGAGGCGAAGTCGAACCAGTGAGGTCTATGAACCCAGCGAAGAACAGCCAACTGCACATTGGCTTCTAGTCACCTCCCATGCCGCGACGACAGCAGACTGATTGACTGGCACACCTCCAATGTGATCGTGGAAAACTTGTGTCTGAAGTATGTAGGGCCACTACCCAAACCAGACCCACACCGCGATGCCTGCATCAATTTTGGCATGTTTACAGTCATTTCCGACTTTGGCAGGTATGCCATCAGAGGATCCTGCAGCCTTTCTCCATGATAGTACAAACCATCTGCAATGGTACAGTGTCGAAGAGGGCGATTGGTCTTACTGTGTCGGTGACAGGCTTAGTGGCAATGTCTGACTTTTTGGGTGTGGCATTTATCATTACAGCATTATATGTGAGGAATTCCATCACTAATTTGAGTGCCATTTTGGCGGTACTCTTTCATCATTACAAGCCAGCAACCATGTAATCTTGGAACATCAATAATCCGAAAAATCTGTACCGATGTTTGCGATGCAGAAAATTAATCTAGTCTAAACCTATGACGTGAACCAGGCATCCACGTATGCTCTCGTGACTAGTTGCAACTCCGCAGTCTCTTACACCACCTTGCCAACACTGGGCCGAGGTGAACACTTGGCCACGAGCATGATAGAATATGCCAACAAGAATGAAACACACCCTACTCGTCGTTATATACTAAGATATTCAAGTGACCATCTTGCTTTATTCACCCCAAGATATAACACTTGGGGGCAAATAAAAAGCGGTCCAACATGGTGTCTCCCCAAATGACCAGGCCTTCAAGCACACTATCCATTGGCGGTAACATTGGGGCAGCTCGCGCAGTGACGCCTGCTGTCTTACCCACTGATGTGACGTTGATCGGCCTACTGGCAAGGGAAAGTGTGTTATGGAACCCCAAGTAATGTCAAATAGAGGATAAAAATTCCGAGTGTATTAAAAGTGCTTCAAAACCCATGTCTAGTAAATTCAGGTTCATATCTTTATGAAATATGCAACTGAGCATTGTTACCCACACCCCTTTTAAGGGAATGGACTCGTCTTACACCCCAGGTTGAAACACTTGTACTTGCCCATTGGCGAGGCTTACCAGAAGTGATATGGCCATTTTTCACACACATATTTTATTAATTTTAGTTATTTCTTATATTCAAATATATCAAACTAAATTTGTCTTCTCCTTTTCGGCAGACTCCTTACCTGGCCCTAATTTATTTTCAAAAAATTCTTTGGTTGGGTGACATACACAGTGAGTACACATTCACAGACATAATAAATAATTAATTAGAGTCAGGTATGTCACCAATATGTATATATATATATATATATATATATATATATATTGTAATTTTATTCTGTATCATTTTGTTTGGCCATAAAAGGGTTCGGTGTATTTGCACACATTTTTTGGGCCGGCTCCATCTACCCTTAGCAGAAGCCGATGCCATGACTTCAGCACTTGGGCCGGCCAGCAGCACCGAAGTTTCGTTCCGTGCAGACCCCTTCGGCACTTACAACTTTGGGTTCATTCACTTCACTGCAATAGTTATGTAATTTCACCGAAACATTTGATCTTTTTTCGTTCCCAGAGGTCGACAGTCTGTCACGTTGTAGTTTAACAAGGGTAAAACACATCACACCTACTTCAACTTAATATTCACGGCCTATGCCTTTTTAACAGCATTGGACATCGGCGGACCGCGTGCCGAGTCCGCTATAATTGGTATGTGTTAGAGAAAGGGCACATTTACAATAAAGAACAAAGTAAACGTTTTCTGTCGATTGTGGCATATTATTTGTTTTAACATCCTCTGGGTATTTAGGGCGTTGCACCCCTTGCAGCACAACACAAGTAAGTTAAAGTGTGTGAGGTGGCTTAGAAACCTCACCAACATAATGCTGAAAACAAGGTAGGCATACTGGATTATGTGCACCATCTACATCCACAAGCACCACATACATGCAGAGGACTCCAGGGACCCATAGGACATTGACTGCATGACCTTCAATGAACTGGTGTTCACTGGGATATGGCATCGGACAATTCGTCAGCCAAACCCCTTAGTTTGATAACAAGGTAAGCTTAGGACTCCCATTACCATTCCTGGAGCCCCCTCCATGTCAAATGGCTTTCCCAAACTGTGGGGCTATTTTTCATCAAAGTCCAAAATCCTACGATTGCACAATTTTTCTATGCCATTTTCCTCCATCAAAATGGCTTTCCCAACTAGTGGGGCTATTCAACAAGAACAGTAATCAAATGTGTGAGTACAGGTGTGTTGAACCAGGGCAATGTACATTTGCTTACATCTCAAGACATCTGAGTTTAACTTTGTTTCCCGTGCTTACATCTCATGACATTTTAGTGTAATTTTTGTCTCATTTAATAACATCCTGAATTGTTCAGAGTACTGTTTTTCCTTTTTTAATGTCCCACGATGTTTAAGTGTAATTTCTGTACCTATAATAACGGCAGTTTACATAACACATTGTTCAGAATAACTTTTGTAATCCAGTAAACAGTGTCTACAAGTGTTATCATCACAGGACATTTGAGAGTAACTTTTGCCTTTTATAGCAACATTTTTGTTTACGTCAAGTGATGTTCAGAGTAACCGTGTTCATGTGTTTACATCCAATTATGTTTAAGGGTATCATTTGTGTATAGCGTCTATGAATATATAACACACTCCGCCAAAGTATGTGCACAAAAAGCCTTCAAATAATGAAAATTACTTTCGGAACTGTTAACAAGCAAAATTGAATTTTGGGCATACTCGCCATTTTGGGACAGTATTGAGGGATGGACAAAGAACCAGCCCCGAGTGCCGCCATTGTGGAGTATGGGATGAGCCAGACAAGTGAGCGGCATCCCCCTCCCTCACCCTACCGAGAGAGGCAGTGGGTGACAGGTGGCAGCATGTGTGTGTGAGGCATCACCCCTCTATCCGCTTGGTCCTGTACCACCCCTACTCGCGCACATGCTGAGTTTCTGCTGTTGACCCCGGCAGAAGAAACAGCTGACTGCCACACCAGTCTATTACTGCGATGCGCATCCGCATCGGTATACACACCCGCACTGGTCTAGACTTCTACACTTCCCTGCTAAGGACCAAATGGTGTACCAATTCGACATCTAGACTGTAACCTGTGAAAAATGCGGGAAGTTAAATTGTGTGGGAAATTTCACCAGCAAATACCCAGCATGCCACTGTCCACTAGTGCCTGTACACCTCTCAACAGCATGGCTACAGTTAGCACTGTACAACCGGTGTCCAAAGGACACTCGCTGAGGGACTGGAACAAACACTATTTACTGCCAGTCGTGTTCATGTCTGTACCATGATGAGTGTGTGACTATAGACGACTGGGAACTGTCAGACTGGCGCGAGGGATTCATTTTGTGCAGCCTGTGCAAATACACTGTGCAACCAACAACACCTGCCGAAAATTTCCACTCATCTGTGTTTACATTTTCCGCCTCTATGCTGCCTAGCCAGTGTGACACGAGCGCCCTTGACAGCTGTGGGAGTGTCACCATTCACTCTACCGGTTGCCCGCTCATGTGACTGTGTGACAGACTGTCAAAAAGGGAGCATGAAACGTTTAACCCGATTGACAACAGCTACAGCTACAAATGGTGCCTTGCTAAATATAGAGCAAGTATCGAACACAGTGATTGTGCAGCAGAGCTTTACCCCTCGGATGCCACGATGCCACCTCCGCAGGGAGATTACATGGCAAACACATCGCCTATGACAAAAGCTGACATCCAGATGTCTGCCTCGAGCGTTGCTGTGACACTGAGCAGAACATATCTGACTGAGTTAATCCATCTGCCAGTGGTTGCTAGCACTGATGTACCGACGCCCTGCGTCGAAATGGCGCCCCCTGCAGACGACCGTCCTTGAGACACAGCCTCCAACTCCGCCTTTGGTGACGGTTTTCACTGTTTTCGGCATCCCAGCTGAAGTGTGGGTGACGAGAGTAGCAGCTGCCATCGTGCAGATGATGCCTCTGTGCACCCCGATGCCGCCCCTATGCATCCCGATGCCACCTCCGCATGCCCCGACGCCCTGCACCATGCCCACCTCTGAAGCTGCCGCAACACATGTCTGCTGCCCACCTCGGTGCATCAGACAGACTACAACACACCGCTCGCGCCGCTGCAGCGAGCCGCACGGGATGTGTCTGTGCCGTCGGCCAAGTGGGCTCGTGTCAACAGAGAAAGGCCACACAAGCGCCAAGGCACTGCTAGCTTCAGGCAGAGGTGCAATCATATCAACAAATATTTTGTGTTGAGGCCAATGCATTACTGAGTATATCTGAGAGTATCGCTGCAACCTGTGTGACCAGCTGCATCATTCATTTCACATCATGGACTCGGTACTGCAAAAGCACCGAATCTGGTCAGTAGCTTTCATACAAAGCAACACCTACGGCTCATTACAATCATTCTGGCCAGGAAGTGCGACAGGAAGTCTGTTCTGCGATCCAGTTCGCGGTTCAGCTCTAACACGAGTGGCCTTGTGTTATCACAGCGAATCGCACAAGTCTCCCTCTCTCCTGCATGAGTCTTCACCACCACAGCAGCCATGTGGTAGGGGTCAGGTTGACAGGCCATTCATCTCCTCCCATGGTGCACTAGGGAGGATGAGCGGAAATAACTCCCCCCTTCCCCTGTACAAGCCTTGCCATGCACAATGGAAGGGGGCCACACTCCCCCTCCTCTACTTCAGGCGTCTGAATAATCACTGCTGTTAGAAAGTCTGTAGGTGACTTCGGGTTCACCAGCACTGTGCACAGTATTTACATCAGTTCAGCATTGCATCACAGACTCCAGCTCTTCTCTCTCTTCTGTCCTTCGCCGCTTGTTTACATCACAGTGTAACACTGACCTACTTTTGCCACCGATGTGTTATGTCCACATTGGCCTAAATAGTGTATTTTTGTGCTCTTAACTAGTGTATTTAAGCTGTGTTTCCGCACACACTCGCTACTATATGCGATTTTATTAACATGTCTATGTTTTAGCAACTGTTAAGGTAAGTAATTAGATTGTGTAGCATATGTACGGACTCACCTCTCCAAGACATTGAACAATACCGTCAGGACAAATGATGAACCGATCGCTCTCAATGCCATTTCGGATTGTTTTACATTTCTTATGATTGAGGTTTTCATAACATAAGTATATTGTGTATAGTCTATAATGGAGTTTATTTTACTAACGAATTCAAATATATTGCTCGAATGATTTATTTCGCGTATATACCTGACACTATATTGGATATTATAGGCATAAGTATGCATTTCATATTTTGTGAAAATAACTATACCAAGTTTGTGCGATCAACCTAAACCTGAATATGTGATAGTAGCCATAATGTCGCAACTGGTGTTAAAGCATAGTATTGACCCATCATCTACTTACTAAGTCATAGTGCGATACTCTTTGCGAACTTCTAGGGTTAAAATTCGGAACATAAGCACCATTTCTGGCCCAAATAAGTAAGTATGAATTTGGATGGTCAGTGCGGATTGCTTGCTGCTTGTTATAGCTAATATATGCTTGAGTTAGGGTGGATGGTTAATCTGTTGTTTGGTGGTATGGTGTCTAATATATTTATCTGGTATTGGTCAGTAAGTATGGTATGGTAGATGGTAGGGCAGCAGGTATATCGGTATTATGGTCTTAGAAATTTTAGGTGTAATTTGTGTTGACTGCATAGTTGCTTTGTTTATCCAAGGTTTGGTGTCTCCATGTCCAATATGGGTCCGCAGAGATTGAGCGTTTAGCCTGCTCGTCTCCCACTAAGGCGAACCAGGTTCAATCACTGGTCAGGTTACTCCCAGAATTTTGCATGTAGGAATCGTGCAGGACCTGCCAGTCGGCGGGTTTTCTAGGCGATCTCCAGCTTCCCCGCCTTTTCATTCTGGTGCTGCTACATACTCACCTCAATCACCCTCATCGGCTCTTAAGACTTCGCTGTTAAGTACCACCCAAATCTCTACACTCTACATACTGCATGTCCAATAAGTTATAAATGATGGCCAACAATGTCTATAAGAGGGAATATGGTGTAAAATTGTATGTTGTCTTGTTCGGGGTGGAGAGAGCTATCTACAATTTTAATTTGGCACCTACAACTATAACAGATACAAAATGGCAAGCAAGTTACTTATAAAATGGCTTAATGCATAACATGACTTACCTTGGTCAAAATCGCGAGTGTTACATATGATATCTAATCGATTACTTTAACTATAGTGGTTGGCAAATGAAGGGTAGCTATACTTGCAAGAAGGCTTGAGACATAATGCTTTAAGTAAACATTAATGAGGTCATGAGTTACATGTGATAATAATTTATTAACTTAGATGGGCTACGAGCGCTGTTGGATACATATCCAAGAATCAGCCTCTGGTGATCCCCTAGTGAACCACAATGCCGAATGCCGCAGTTCATTTTGCCTCTCTACCATTCCTGAGAGGTCGGCAATTCATACGATGCCACATTCCAGTCTGAGTGGGTGGACCCTTCCTCTCGCTTGCCTGGTCCTGGCCGGCAGGCACCGTACGTGCATGCTTGATGTGCATCAGTGGAGGTAACCCCTCCATTCTATCTGCTCCAGCCACTCCTCGCTCACCCCGTCTCTCGAGGGCATTTATTCCTTTGCATGCCCTCCAGAGAGGGCAGTTCGTGAGCAGTTCTCTTCGGAACATTATCTGCAACTCTCGATATCTCGCCACGCTTGCCATACTGCTTTTCTTCAGCAGTATCGTTGAAACTTAGCCTTGTAAGTTAACTGTTCACAGCATCTAATTCTCAACACAGTAGTCACAAGCTCTTGCCATGGCGCCTTCTCCTAGTCACAAGTGTTGGCCACATGCCTCTTCCGTGCCAGGCGTAGTTGTACTGGGGTCGTTCTCACCCCGAACCTCGGTTCATATCTCGTTGCCGCCCTGTGGCAAACAGCTTTGAAAACTTGGTCTCTCGTCCATCAGATGTTAGCAGTCACAGGTCGGATATATATGTCTTGTAAACTCATTCAGATGGAATAAAACATATATCTACCAGTTAACATTTTTTGGTCCGATCATTCTCTTTCGATATCGTCTTCCGTACCCACTTTGCCTTCTGTGTGCTCACCCACTGGACTACTTCCAGATGAATGCACGATCGCCGTGATAGGCACTAGCTGCTGGATGAGTGAATTCCTTCCTGGACAGACCACGCCAGAACTGGTCCTCCCACCGCACTGCTACGTAACTTTTAACCATATCTACGGTCGTGACAACCCCTGCAGAACACCCACTAAATTCTCTAAAATTGTAAATCTTTATTTCTTCCTTATTTTTATTCTCTGAAATAAATTCAACATCACTGATTGTGCATAACTGTGCACTCGCAGCTATTGCTAAATGTCCAATCACCAGGCGAGCCATACAGGGATATCATTGCCCTTAATGCCCAGCAATGTGCTCTGTCGAGTCAGGGAAAGACACTATCAAAGTGCAACTGTGTCTGCCCATAAGCCCTTTTAAAATCCTCGTTAAGGAGACTTATTTTGCCTAGTATTTAGAGGAATACTGAGCCAGTGCACAACCTTCATTCCACTTTGGCGTAACTGGAGTCAAGTTATTTCTTGGCTCCCAATGAGGGGCCTCGCGAAGCTCTGGTAGAGATAGTGAAACCAGGGAACACCTGGAGAAGAGTCTCAATGTCGAGAAGAATAATCGTCACCCTACTGAATCCTAGAACACTTCGGAGAGTGTCGAAAATTCCTTGGCGTCCAAAACCCAGAGCAGTGCTTTTACTGTGGCATCCGAGAACAGCTGGAGAAACCTCAATGAATGAGGAGAAACTCAATACTGTACCATGTGCCATTCCAAACTATATGAGATAGGGAAATTTGACCATACAATGCTTAGGAAGGGAGAAAAAGGAAAAACAAACAGACTGATTGAAATTCTGCTGCCCAGATGTCAGGAAAGACAAGCTCATTGCAATGCAGTGCAATGCGCCAGGGAAGGACTATACCGAGTATCTCGTAATGACTCCCCCCCCCCCNCCATTTTAATTGCCTCGGTTGGCCATGACAAGCCTGTGACATGGAAGGGCTTTTAAATAACTGCACCATACGTCGCATCATCCAGAGAAACGCATGAGCCATATTGCCCATCTCGACAAACTAGACCGATGGTTTTTTTTTCGGTTATAGTGGATTGTATGATTTTTCGGCATGTTCGGTGGCATGGTGTTTAGTATATTGGTCTGGTGTGGTCGGTAATATAATTGTGGCTGATTATCTGAGTGGCAGGCCTGTTTGTGTTATGGTCTACAGCAAATTTTTTGTACAGAAATTATGGACTGGTATGGCTGAGTAATGCTTGCGGTGTGGTGGATGTTATTGTTGGTTGTTGTGTTTGTGGTATGGTGTTTTGTATATCTGCCTGACACTGGTCAGTAACGATGGTACGGGCAGGCAGCAATAACTGTCCGAATGCAACGTCTATGCGAGTTAAAATGTGGGGTAACGGGGAAGCCTGAGCGAGGAGGGAAGTAACTGCGCGTACAATAAAGCCACTGTTACATCCATGGCAAAAAAAATTATGCCGGACATTCCACATGTAATAAAGTTTTACATCGCGGGGAGAGGGAATTAACTTATAAAGAGAGTACCTGTTGCTGTAAAGAAGCAGCAAACAAATGTCTTCTTGAAACTCTCGCGATAGTAACAGAAAAGAGTTGCACGATACACAGGTGTGTGTCAGATTTAGTTATCCCAGATGCGAAAACACAGCAGAGAGAAGCGAAACGAAACAACAATTACCCCCAGCCAAATGAGGTAATTATATTTATTATTTAAAAAATCACCATACAATATGTTGTAAGACATTCATGGCGAAGTCAGC
>NQII01001620.1:293638-337075 GCA_002778355.1 Clitarchus hookeri
GAGGGCACTTTATGTGATTTGTACTTTCAGCTCATTGCATATCCTTCTGCATTTGCTGAATTAACATTGATCCACATCACTCTTCTGCGACTTTCAAAAGAGAGCATAAAAAAAAATGACTTAGGTAGATTATACCAGAACTAGAATTTATATCTAAACAGAAAATAAAATTAGAATCATCAAACAATATCCACAAAATAATATAATTTACTTAAATTACTGTACACATATTTTTTGTGTTTACTACAGTAGTTTTTATGTAAATACAGTAGACTTCCACCAATATTGAATCGGGTGGTAAATTTAGAACTACTGTTTCTGATCAGCTGATTGAAGGCCATATATTACGATAATATTTTATATCATAATCTCTAATAGATTTATATAAGTACCTCATAAATGTAAATATCTGTAGTCAAATTATTACGGTTTTCAAAATATAGCATCGAAAAATTCGAAAATGACGGAAAATGGGAGCTCAAGATTGAAGATATAATTAACTTAGTCAAACAAATCACATGTAATGTGATATATATCATATACACATGTTAATTAAGTATCCAGGATATTTAACGATGGTTACGCGGGTACTGGCATCCTGAGTCTATTTTTAAATAGGTATTTATACTTTGGCCAACACATTTTAATTCGTCCAAGAGAAACTGATAAATATGCCTCCATATTATGCATGAACTAAATGAGATCGAGCTGGCACTAGCATTAACTTAAAATGAAGCAGTTGTTCATTTGTTCATTACAGCTCCAACCATCGAGGTTTTTCATTCATTTACAACTACCGACTGGAAATATTACTATCAGCATGTTACACCAGGATCGATGAATACGGGAAGGACTAGATGGACGAAAATATTTTAGAGAATTGTTCAATCTATCTGAGTGATGACAGATATAAAATAAATTGCTAAAAAATATTGCCGTAACATTTAAAAGTAGTTACGACTCTTTTTAGCAGTTCCATTGTTACAGTATAAATAATTATGTGCATTTAAAAATTACATTTTACCTGATTATCAAGTGTGTGCACTTAAAAATGTGTTGAAAATTGGTTGAAAAGTAATTTGATTTTTATATTTTGAAAATGACAGTAACTTCTGTAAGTTACCTCAGCGTCTCTGACAATTATTCTATGAATTGCATTAGGCCTATAGTCTGGCAAAGTGTAGCATATAGTTTGTAGTGTGTAGCAATTTTAACAAATATTCGTAACATATTATAACCAATTGAATTATAACTTACTGAGGCACCAAATAGATTTATTTCAATAGGTGTGACATATGCACAATCATATGTACGTGTTATTATTTGCATTAAATTACCTCTTATAAAATTTAATTTCTTGTTCTATACTTTTAGTGGGTTATTTTTATCTATTTTGTTGGTGTTACGCCAATAACGTTGGTATATATTTAATAAATGTACATTATTACTGTATTACTTTCAGCATCTTTGTACAGTTATCTTTACTTAAATTTAATTTATTCAATATTAAATACAGAATATATGATGGCTTGTACTAAATTGAAAAACTTAACAAACCATAAAGTTATTTTCACAAAATAAATATATTATAATATAAATTGTTAACATTTGTGTATCAAAACTTTGCATGCTATGTGCGAGATAATTCAGAAATGATTCTTTCTGAAGAACAGGTACACTACCTCTTTATTGTTAACATTGCAAAGTTTCGCTACACTGTGCCGATGATAGCGGCGCACAGCACTAGGGAATCCTCCTGCTTAGATGTGGCGTATGAACAGTATGTTGGTATTATGGTCTTCAGTATAGTTTAGGTATAGTTAGTTTTGATTGTAAAGCTTCTTGGTACACGTGAGCTGTGGTGGCTCCACATTCAAAAGTTATGAAGTACTGGCCTACTATACTCATGAGATGGCATAGGATGTAACATTTGTATTGTTCGAGGTTGAGAGATCGAAAATTGTAGTCAAATATGCTTTTAAAATGCTTAAGGCTAGTGTGTGTAATCTTGCTAGATGTCACAAGTGTTACATAATATATTCATTTTGTGGTTTTAACTAATCTCTCAACAAATATGATAAAATTATGCTTATAAGAGGTCTGTGTCACAACAACTCATATGGGGTTATCAATGCTACATACTCTTCTAAATTAGGCTACTATAGCTTCAGTGGTTCGACAATGTTGTGCCGCTATGCTTATAAGAGGACAGTTGTATGACATAATGTGTAATACTGTTTTGTCCCAGTTCGAAAATACCCTGTTTGCCGTGCATTTTAAAGGCAAAACCCTAATAGTTCGAAAATTATGGGCAACTAAGCTTTTAAAAAGTCGTAACGTATAATATGTTTGACGTGAACCGCACGTTCACAAGTCCTTTTGCCCACTGACTGCCGCAGTGTGCCCACACCAGACGCACCACACCGACAGGCTTGTGGGCACGAGTGCATTAGTGTTGAGTATTTATTCAGTATTGATGTATACCATAATAATCGTGTGTCAAAACAGTCATCACATACATAGCCAGCCAGGGACATGTGACATTTTCAAGTTGGCAATGCAGTGGCTGCTACGAGTCAATACTTATATTTAATATTAATATAATGGTGTTTTATTATGTAAATACAAGGGTAATTGTGTTTTATTATGTAAATTGTGTTTAATTATGTTTATATAAGGTATATCATGTTTACATCTCATTAGCATTTTAAGTCGCATTTGTTTCATCTCTCCACCACCAGGTGTCGGCCGTGCTTAGGTGGCACGAGCCGATGCATTGCTCAGCACAGTAGGCAACATCACATCGGCGCGAGCGGACGTGGTAAGTCTCTCGTTTCACAAGAACCTCGGTACCAGCCTCTCAGGCTGCAACCTCACTCAGCAATCGCATCATCATATCATTCACGAAGCAACTAGTATTTTTATGTTACATCTCACCGAGGAGAGAGCAGCGTCACGCGCCTTAAGTAATTATAATCCAGCAGTGTGTTTATATGACCACGCGGTCACCACGTGTTTGATCAAAGTGTTCAATAAAATAATTATATACATATAAAACTTGAGTGCGTTATTAATTCAGGCGTGCGCAGCGGCCATACAGCTCGCAATTTCATAATATCTGACGGTGTGTTACCAGAGAACCCCTGGGCCGTCGGCCGAACGACCCAAAAATCTCATCAGCTCACCACGGAGCTGTGGCGCCGGGTAAATCCATAATCATTACATTCCAACTCTGGTAACCGACCGCGTCATGTTTTACCTACATACTTGGAGACAGAAATGAGACCTACATGCCGAATTTCAAGGGCATAACTCTAGAGGTTCGCCAATTATGTANTACATACTTGGAGACAGAAATGAGACCTACATGCCGAATTTCAAGGGCATAACTCTAGAGGTTCGCCAATTATGTATAACTATACCAACAAGCTGGTAGATGATGGGTCCATACTTTATACCTATAACACAACATGTGACATGATTGATGCTGTCCTGTGTTCAGATTTGGGTTGGTGGCACCAATCCGGCATAGTTGTTTAAATTAAAGAGCTTACCTACACCTATAATATCGAATATGGTCTCGGACATGTGCATGATATAAACCATTGGGACAATGCATTTGAATCAAACTTTAAAACATTTTCAAGTCCGTTTACCACACAATACACTTATTTTAAGAATTTCTTTATCCTATTTGTGTTAATATAAATCCAATATGGCACGTCGAATGCTTGGTTGATTACCTGCTTTGATAATTCTTTCTAATCTGTTCTAAAGATACAATTCTGTACATATGCTACACGATGCACTTGCCTTAAAGCACAGGTTTATTAGTACAATCCAATATGTTGGCAAGGAAGTACACACATACAGCTTATATAGATCATTAGATTCGACTGCGAGTCTTCCATGGTTCCCTCTCTATTGCCTGGATAACATTCTTTGTGTTCTGGGGTGAGGTCATCGCATGTTAATTCCAATTCTAAAGCTGCATGTTCAGATTTAGTCATATCTCGTCTTGCAACACAAATGCCCACCATAGACAAATTGCAGATGAATAGAATTATGGTAATTACATTGGAGAGCCAAAAAAAACTGGTAAAGGCGAGCGTATGTAAACAACATAGGTATGGAACCAATCAGAGTAACGCGATGCGGTCGGCAGCGGCTATATAAGACATCAAGAGTCTTGCGAAGTTGCTAGATCAGTTACTGCTTCTACAATGGCAAGTTATCAAGATTTAAGTGAGTTTTAATGTGGTGTTATAGTCGGCTCACGAGAGATGGGACATAGCATCTCCGAGGTAGCGATAAAATTTGGATTTTCGCGTACGACCATTTCACGTGTATACCGTGAATATCGGGAATCTGGTAAAACATCAAATCTTCGACATCGCTGTGGCCGGAAAAATATCGTGAACGAACNGAATATCGGGAATCTGGTAAAACATCAAATCTTCGACATCGCTGTGGCCGGAAAAATATCGTGAACGAACGGGACGAACGACAACTAACGAGAATCATCAAATGTGACAGACGTGCAACCATTTCTCAAATCGGCGCAGATTTCAATGCTGGAGCATCAACAAGTGCCAGTGTGCGAACTATTCAACGGACAATCATTGATATGGGCTTTCGGAGCCTAAGGCCCACTTGTGTACCGTTGTTGAGTGCACGACACAAAGATTTACGCCTCGCCTGGGCCCGCCAACGCCGCCATTGGATTNATGGGCTTTCGGAGCCTAAGGCCCACTTGTGTACCGTTGTTGAGTGCACGACACAAAGATTTACGCCTCGCCTGGGCCCGCCAACGCCGCCATTGGATTCTTGATGACTGGAAACACGTTGCCTGGTCTGACGAGTCTCGTTTCCAATTGTATCGGGCGGATGGACGTGTACGGGTATGGAGACATCCTCGTGAATCCATGGTTCCTACATGTCAACAGAGGACTGTTCAAGCTGGTGGAGGCTCTATCATGGTATGGGGCGTTTGCAGTTTGCGTGAAATGAAACCCCTGATATATCTAGATACGACTCTGACAGGTGACAGAAACGTAAGCATCCTGTCTGATCACCTGCACCCATTCATGTCCATTGTGCATTCCGACGGACGTGGACATGTTCAGCAGGACAATGCGACACCCCACACGTCGAGAGTTGCTATCGAGTGGCTCCAGGAACACTCTTCTGACTTTATACACTTCCATTGGCCACCTAAACCACCAGACATAAACATTATTGAGCATATCTGGGATGCCTTGTTGCAACGTGCTGTTCAGAAGAGATCTCCACTGCCTCGCACTCCTATGGATTTGTAGACTTCCCTGCAGGATTCATGGTGTGAAATGCCTCTTGCATACCTTCAGACATTAGTAGAGTCCATGCCACGTCGTCTTGCGGCACTTCTGCGTGCTCGTGGGGGCCCTACANTTCAGACATTAGTAGAGTCCATGCCACGTCGTCTTGCGGCACTTCTGCGTGCTCGTGGGGGCCCTACACGATATACGGAAGGTGTACCAGTTTTTTTGGCTCTTCAGTGTATATTTACTATTACAAAAATCACCACATTGCATGTTTTAAGACATCCATGGTGAAGTGAGCTATTTTTCAATGGGGGAGGGGGAAATTGTGTTATTTATACTTTCAGCCCATTGCATATTATTTTGTATTATCTGAAAATAAACATTGATCCACATCACATTTCTGCTACTTTCAACAGAGAGTGTAAACAAAAAAAACTAGAGCATTTATATCTTGAAATAAAATAAATTTACAAACATCAATGTATTTTGTCTGCTTGCAGCAAACAAAATTATTGAACATTAAAATGTAAATGGGTACTGGAAGAAAGACGGCCATTGGAAGCAAGATGGTAATGAAAGGTAAATATAAATATTTTCTGGGGTCAAAGTCAAGACCATCATGGGTCAAGGTCAAGGTAAAATCCAAGATGGCCACCCAACTATTGCAACAGAGAAGGAGAAAGCTTTTGTAGGGCGTTACTGATCCGATTGCCCTGTTGCCAGCTCAGCCAACCTACCCCTACCACTAATAGCTGTATTAACTCCTACCATAATACAGCCATGGGTAGGAAAACAATTTTGTCACCAACTGCAGCGATAAAATGTGATTAAGATCAGCCAGTTCAGCTTCATCATAAACTTTATAATTTTCTATAGTCAATGTCATGTGCAGCCTGTAGATTCTATGTGGTAGGTATTGAAATTAAATAATCATGTGTAAATTGATACAATCAGTCGGAATTATACTTTTTGAAATATCATTCTTAAATATAGAGCATCGGTTCTATGCAAATACAATCTTCTCACACTCAGCGTGCTCTAAAAAAGTGCTGCACCACAATGTTCTCTACACCAAAACGGGATCTGCTCCAAAATGTGCTCTGCAATTAAAATGTGCGNAAAAGTGCTGCACCACAATGTTCTCTACACCAAAACGGGATCTGCTCCAAAATGTGCTCTGCAATTAAAATGTGCCATGTTCTGAAATGTGCTGTGTACCGAAATGTGCTCCACATCTAAATGTGCTGTGCAACACAAAGTAATCTGTACCATAAAGTGACCTGCAGTCGTAGCATGCAAAAGCCTTTTTTTTATATATATTTCCAGAAGGGATGCTCTTAAATGATGACGAGGAAGGCAGTTCTCTCCCTCTGTAATTATTTNGATGTTCTGAAATGTGCTGTGTACCGAAATGTGCTCCACATCTAAATGTGCTGTGCAACACAAAGTAATCTGTACCATAAAGTGACCTGCAGTCGTAGCATGCAAAAGCCTTTTTTTATATATATTTCCAGAAGGGATGCTCTTAAATGATGACGAGGAAGGCAGTTCTCTCCCTCTGTAATTATTTACATAATGTAGCATGCACAATACTTCTTGGTTACACCCTACACCCCTCGCACTCTGTCCGTTGATTCCAGGAATTGTCAGCATCCATTCCCCTTCCTTGTGACATTGTTCAATCTTACAGATATCTGGCGTTCAGCAGACCATTGAACCTTGCGTTTTTGAAGCATCGAAAGTGGTTGGTATCGCTGACGTTCACAGCTGGTGATCCTTGTGGCACTCAACATTGGACATCGTGCGTAGGAGAACACTACTTTGATACTGTTGACTTGGAGCAAGCTGCTCTGCTGCCTCATGACGACCTCCTTCCCTTATGTGGCCACACCATTCAATATTTGCAATGTCTTAATTAATGCATAGCTACGAGACCACGTCCCTTAACATAACCCCAGGTTGCCACATAAGGCGAACTTAAAGATCGGAGCAGAGACGAGTATGTGCTTCTCTCTCGCTGTTAGTTCTACACATATGTGGACGTGACATGCATTTGATTAATAAACTCTTCATTGTCTGAACAGAATATCTGAAAATTTCCTGGAGGCTTCTGAATGCTGGGTCACCACTAATTAATTGTTGACTATGCTGGTGAGGATGTATTGTGAAAGTGTCGCTGTACCCGTTTTGCTTTGGCAGGCAGTAAGTTGTAAAAATTGAAGTTTAACATAATTGCCTTTCAGGAATAATGGATCCATTCTCAAATTTGTGTGTGCGTGTCAAATTTGGTTATTGAATTTTAAAAGACTATTGTTTTGAAAATTATGTTAACAACTGTGTACTCATTCTGAGCTTATATGCTATGCAATTATATCCTGTATTTTTTTTTGAGAAATACAATCTACATAATGTATGCAGATTTATTAGGTGTATTGGTTATATTATTATTAAACTGAATAAGAGTATGTCCATAGCCAAGATGCGCAAACCCCCATGTCGACTACGCCCTCGTTACAACTTGTAAATGGAATAGTTTCAAAGGGTATTCAGGTTTCCTTTATGTCAGGCAGTCATGATGCTCTGAGTTATTTTTGAAATATTATAGGGTGGAGAGTAATTTACAATTTTAATAATAATATTTGTCTTTGAAATGGATATTTAAAGTAAATGTATTAATTGTATGCAAACCATACGCAGATATTGTATTTTATTTTTCCAAGCATTGTGTACAAAAATCTATTATAGTGTGAATTTGTGCCAATTGTAAATTTTTTGCATACTGAAAAAGAAAGGGAAATAAAAATTAAATGAGATCTGCTGATCCAAACAAAAGTTTTTTTTTGTTGTTTATAAAAAAAGGGGGGTTACAACACACACTCTTTCGTTCTACTGTCTTATTTTGTGCTGGTATTTGTTTATATCTTCATTCTCCGAGAGACTGATACTATCGGAAGGGAGTGGTAATCCAGGTATTTAGGCACTTGCGAGTCTCAGGAACACTTGACTGTCTCTATCAGCTGCGCACTCTGCTATCTCTTGTAGTGTGGCTAGATACTGTGGGTTTTGTGGAGTGGAACTATTAGGCGTTACTTTGTTTGTTTGAGAATTATGACACTGACGGGATGGGTGTATAAGTTGTCGAAGACATCACTGTAGGCCCTTTTGAAGGACACTGGTGTTACATTTGAGGAAATAGATTCCATTGATGAACTTAACGTAGCAGCACAAGCTTTGATGACATGTGATGTTAAACGAGCTGATGCCAGTGCTACAGTCGGTGAACCAATTATTATTTTAAAACTTTTAGTAATGCCCCTTCAGCAGTTCTCGACAACATACATAATATGAACCTTTGTGCATTGCTGCAAGTAGTTAGTTTTCTCATAGACAGGAACCGACTCAGTAGATTGAAATTTTATGACCAGTAGTTCATTTTCTGTGGTTGTTTGATTCCGTGTACCAGAATTATTCCAGGCTATATTTAGCGATGCAATAGTTGGTAATTTATAATTATCTCAGATTAATAAGGTGTTACTATCTCAGCTTAATAAGTTGTTACTATCTCAGCTGGGGACATGCCAGCATTTAGAAAATATGTTTATTTTAAATATAAAAAAATAATGCAATATTTCTATGTTGGAATTATGTGACACAGAAATTTTGGCTCGTGGAAATATTATGAGATGTGAACTGGAAGCTTTCACGATTTAAAAAATGTTTCTGAATTTATTACCGGACAACAGTATCTTTTTTCTTTGTAAAAAAGCCTCCTGCCTTATCATATTTGCTGGACTTGGTGACATAGGTTAGGTTGACAGTAGGAAATTGCCATTAATTCTCGTCTGATGTGAAATTTAAATGTAGGGTGTATGGGAGGAATAATCACAAAGTTACAAAAGTTTGCAAAAAATGAAGGAGTTATATTATAACAAACATAGCGATGAAGTAAACATTTTTAAGTCAACCAAAACCAAACATTCAGGTGAAAAATGCTAAAGAGTAATAGTAAAAATAAATTTTAGGTAGTTGAAAAAATTAAACGAAAGCGAGCCTGTCTCTAAAATGTAGGTTTCATATCAGCCTGGAGTGACGAAATGTATAGTAGAATATTATGCCTGCAATAATAAAGGGCACAGTAGTATATTAGGCCTGCACCAATAAGAGCTTATAATACATCATTGTTCTCATTTGCGGAAGCCTACAGGCCCATGTTGTGCAATCCATCTGCGAAATTATGTAAAAAATTTGGTTGTAGTTACCTATCTGTAGTAGAGAGTGGAAAGATTTGGGCGACTCGTAACATCGAGGTCTTGAAAGCCGATGAGGGTGAAGTGAGGTGAGTATGGAACAGTGCTGGAATGAAAGGGCGGGGAATATGAGAGATCCCCGAGTAAACACGTCGACCAGTGGCTTCGTCCGGCACGATTCCTTCATACAAAAATCCGGGAGCGACCACGCAGGGAATCAAACCCGGTTCGCCTAGGTGGGAGGCGAGTAGTCTTCCCTGTAATACTAGGTTAAGTAGTAATATGGGCTTTAGGGGTTTCGGGTTATTGAGCATAATTAATAAGTGCGCAATGATGGAATCAAAAACTCATTAGGGGCGATACAGATTCTAAACGTTTGTAATTTGACTTTTTAATACATTATTTTGATATTTTTTAATTTCGCGCGGCTTCCGGATAGAAAATTTAAATTGAAGTAGTTTTGTAGAAGGTTGATATTCATTTATTAGAGAATATGTCAAGTGAGTTGATAATGGATATTGATTTTCGGGGCATGATGTAAGCTTTGCTATAAATTAAAAATAAATGATTTCGTTTCGGATTTTGTCTTAATAGACTAATTCAACCTGAGGGCAAGCCAGTTCATACTCGACCGATACAAGTAACTAAACTTTCTCATATCCCAACTGGGGTAACTTATAAGCTCAAATAGTTATTTGTGGATGTAATCTCAATTTGGTTGGGGATATTTGTAGTAAATATATGGATGCGTTAAAATTAACTGATAATGACCCCATAACATTTAAAACTTATAAGGGCATCTCAAACTAAAACTCTGATATTAGAAGGGATTATTGAAAATTTAATGCAGCAAGGCATTGTTGAGTAATCTGACAGTTCCTGTGCTCGTCCAGAAATGTTAGTCCCTAAAATAATTTCTGGTCACTGACACTTAATTTGTCACTATTGGAAGGTAAATTAGAAAATTATTTCATTCCTTTGTTTGAGTTGATTTTTCAGCAGATACACGCTGAAGGATTTACCATTTTCATTTAAATGTTGCTTTTTCTCTGTATGAATAGAGTCCGAATTACTGCAGTCCCGTGATGTTTGTTACCCTGCGAAGTATTTTATAGTTGACTTGTTTTCCTAATGCCACTAAATGTAATTCGCGAGCAAAGTCACACATATTGTTTAAATTGTTAAAAAAGTATTGACGATTTTTTTTTTAAATATTGCTTATGTGTTTTTAAAGCACACAATTCTAGGAACATCTTGTACATACACTGAAGAGCAAAAAAAAAAAAAAAAAAAAGTACACCTGCCTAATATCGTGTAGGTCCCCCGCGAGCACGCAGAAGTGCCGCAAGACGACGTGGCATGGACTCGCTTAATGTATAAAGGTATGCAGGAGGCAATTCACACCATGAATCCTGCAGGGCAGTCCACAAATCCTATCTGCGCCAATTTGAGAAAGGGTATCACGTCTGTCACGTTTAATGATTCTCGTAAGTCGTCGTTGGCCCTGTTCTTTCGCGATCTTTTTCCGGCCGCAGCGATGTCGAAGATGTGATGTTTTACCGGATTCCCAATATTCACGGCACACTCGTGAANATCACGTCTGTCACGTTTAATGATTCTCGTAAGTCGTCGTTGGCCCTGTTCTTTCGCGATCTTTTTCCGGCCGCAGCGATGTCGAAGATGTGATGTTTTACCGGATTCCCAATATTCACGGTACACTCGTGAAATGGTCGTACGCGAACATCCAAATGTTATCGCTACCTCGGAGATGCAATGTCGCATCTCTCGTGCACCGACTATAACACTACGTTTAAACTCACTTAAATTTTAATAACCTGCCATTGTAGCAGCAGTAACCGATCTAGCTGCCGACCGCATCGCGTTACTCTCATTGGTTCCATACCTCTGTTATTTGCATACGCACGNTTCCATACTTCTGTTATTTGCATACGCACGCCTATACCACTTTTTTTTGGCTCTTCAGTGTATAATAAGGTACTGGAAGCATTACGTGATGCGGGACTTCAGTTGAAACCTGTTAAGACCTCTTGGGCAGAGAGTCATGTGTGGTACCTGATATTTTTTAACTTCTAATGGAATTCTCAGGACATGTCTAGATAAAGTAAAGACAATATCTTTCCTGCCACCCAAAAAATAGAAGGTGATTCAGAGATTTTTTGGGATGAGAACATTTAATGCTACATTTATACAGAGTTACGCTAAGACAGCTCAACCCCCTCAATTATTTGGAACATGTATGCTAACGGAAAATTGTCACGTACACCTGTGTTAGAGCTTATAGTTCCTAAAAAGCATTTTCGTTTTCATGTCTGTGCAGCTATGTGGCTGTTGGAGTTGTGCTCAAGCTCCGGTGGCTCTTGCTAGTTGGTTAATAACATTTTTTGAAAAGAAGTTCACTGCTTATGGGAAGGAATATATCGCTTGTTTGGTAGTGAGAGAAAAGTTTGCAGGTTTTTTTAAGAACGTCATTTTTGACCATTAAACTGAAAACAAGCAGTAAGTTGGTTGCCGTCATTAAATAAAAGAGGAACAATTTGAGAAATGTTTGGTCTGCATGTCAACATTTAATTTTGAAGTTCATCATATTAAAGGCAATGAGAAAATGGTAGGAGACAAACAGGAGGTAGCTGATCCGGCAATTTGCATAGATGATGAAATGCAAGGTGAAATTCTGGTATTGCCAAAATTTTATACAGCATTTGTGGATAATAATATTGAGGGTGGGGAGTCCAGGGAATTGTTAAGGAAATGTCAACCAGATTTACTAGATATTAAATACATAAATAACTGTCAGAACAGAGGACCACACTGATAAAAAGGTTTTTGTTAAATAAATCAAAGTTTGTTCGGTGCAACCAAATGAAATATTTTGTTGTCAAAAGCAAATTATTTTAATATTTTTTCATTCGGTTGTCCCAAACAAAGATTTGGTTGGTTTAACTAAATGTTTGTATTGCTCTATGTGCATTAAACAGTTTTGGTTGATATAAAATATTGGAAGACTGACAGAGATTCTAGTCTATATTGTTTGCGCCCGAGCGCTACACCCTTCCAGGCTCACCTAAAAGGACTACTGATAAAGTACGAATGTTTTTTTTTTAAATAAATATGTTTCGAATACTGGACAACCTGCGTTTTACAGCTTTACTGTTAGTTTCTTGTTGAATAAGTTTTATTAGGTTGCTTATACGTACAATTATTAAGCATCAATAATTGCATTAACATACACATTTACTTTATTGACTCTAACAAAAAAATACAATAATTTCTCGAAGTCTATATTTGACCGAAGGTAGTGAAATTAGTGAACAAAAATATATATATACAGTTAATTCAACCAAAATATTTTGGTGACAGTCTAATTTTTTTGGTCCATCATATTTAATTTTGTAGTTTTAACCTTTTGGTTTATTCAAGAAAATGTTTTGTTGGGGCAACTAAATATTTTTTTGGCCTAATACAAACAAATATTTTGCTGGTTGGAACAAATATTTCTCTCAGCGCAGGGAAGCAAAGAGTCGTGTTTTCTGCTCAAGGGACTACATCCTGTGATTTTCTTTTGTTATCATGATTCCGTTTCTCGAGATCCTTTTGGATGCGATACAACCGTTTCGCGGATACCATAAGTATTAATCTGAACAAGATAAAGGAAAAAGTTCTAAGATTGGCTCAAGGTGTGTCCGCCCTGACAGCAAGCTAAAAATGCAAGGCTCGATGATTAGTAGACTATGCTGCCACTGTTGCTATATTTTCCTGGGAAATTATTTATTCGGATTTAGTGAATCATTTTTCGCAAGGAATTTTGGAGGTAATATGTAATTTTTACGAAATTTGTGTTTTTCTTGCCCTTTTGTAATATGAAGTCGGCTGGGATATGTAAATTTAGGGCAGAGATGTTCTGCAGTTTTTGCTTATACTATAACACTGGTCACAGATAACGTGATATATGTTACATGTAGTAAGATGAAATATCTCATATATTAATGGAGCCAAAAGTTGGTAGGGACATCTACTCTCCAAACTCAATTCATTTACTTATTGTTACAAACCTAATAGAGTCAAGATGATTCGTCGTATTTTTCTGCCCTGTGCAAAGCTATGATTAGTTAAATTGAAAACATATTTAATTTGATAAGAAAAGTGTTGCCTTTAGATGAGATTTTTTTTCTTCTTAACGCTTATCTAGATGGTGGGAGTATAAAGCGAATATGTAATTAATTACGTACTAAGCCATTCTAAAATACGGCACACCTATGTATGATTTTTCCACGATTCGTGTAATCAAGTTAATGTGTTAGCCTACCGTAACAGAATTCTAGAACATCACCATTTAGTCTTAAAATTTTTATCTTAACAATGCCAAAATATATTATTTTATGTCTCGTATGATAAGCTTAATCACCAGCATATAAGTAAGTAAATAAATGTCTAGTTTCAAACAATTTTTACTAATTTCCCCTATAAATATTAATAAAAAACAACAGTTCAGCATGCAACCAATGTGGCCCAAATTCATTTCTCATAAAAAAATGTCACTAAAACATATTTAAGGTAAGGTAAGGTTAAGTTGGGTTAGGTTACGAAGGTAGATTGTTGTGATCAAAGGGTTACAAATAACTTACACATTAAAAGAAACCAAATTTGGTTAAGCTGTCAACATATTGTATGATTCAAGTTAAATATTTATAGTTACATTTTAAAAACATAGTTGTGATTTATCATATAACAATTAAATACACTTATACACATATGAAACACACATATAAATACATTATAGTTTCTTATGTTCATAATTTTTTCTCTATTAAATATTAAAGAGTGGAAGGGAAGAATTAGAAGACAAAATTTCTGAATGCCATCGTAGAAATAGATATAATATGATTTAACTATCATATCGAAAATCTAAAAAATTTACATGGTTATGGCGTTTTCTATAATTTGGCAATTTTCTTTTGATATGGAAAATTATTTTATTGTGTTTGGTGACATACGATGTTCATTACATGTAAAAAATGTTAACGTGGAATCTAAATCTTGATATAATAGTAGTATCTTACTGATATCGTTTAAAACAATCGTTCCTCAAGGAACCTTCCAAGATAGCCATTGCTAAAATTATTTTGGGTTTAAATACGTAATATAGGCATACATCATAATTGAATGAAAATCATTATACAAGTTGTGTATAAAATTATACCCCAACTTTGAAGGTCTATAATATCAAAACCAAACAACCTACAACCTTGATTTACCAATAAAATGAACCGTGGAACCATGAAATTGGTTTACCATACATTCTAAATGTTCAATGTGATGACCACGAGGGGCCCGAATGACATCCACGAGATAATCAAACTCGTTCCACACTCTTGTCAGCATGTCCGGTGTAACGGTTTGGATGGCGTCCGTAATTCTCGTTTTGAGGTCGTCAATGTTAGCCGGCAATGGTGGACGAAAAACTTCATCCTTTATGTGCCCCCATAAAAAAAATCACACAGGATAAGATCCGGGCTTCTTGGAGGCCAGTGATGAAGAGCCTGGTCACCAACTGCTCTTCGACCAATCCAGCGTTGCGGCAACGTCTCGTTCAGGTATCCGCGAACAGCTAGGTGGCAATGGGGTGGCGCACCATCCTGCTGGAAAATGAAGTCCCCTACCGCTTCTTCTAACTGATGCAACAACCACCCTGTAAGCATGTCTAAATAAGGGATTCCAGTAACAGTGAGCTCGTGAAAAAAGAAAGGGCCGAAAACAATGTCTTTGGATACATGGCAAAACATGTTCACTTTGGGGGAAGTGTGCTCGTGTTCGGTGGTTTCATATGTAGGCTCCTCGCCCCATATCCGCACGTTGTGCCGGTTCACCTTACCATTTGTATGGAACGTCGCTTCATCGCTAGAAACCAGCTTGGACATGAAGGCATCGTCTACCTTTTTCTGGGCAAGACCGAACGCGCAGAAATCATGTTTCAGTTCTTTATCCCTTTCTGTAAGAGCCTGTACAAGCTGTAACCTGTATGGTTTGTTCAGCAATCACTTTTGCAACACTGTCCATACCATCGATTGAAGGATTTGCATTTCTCGGCTAGCTTGTAGAGTTGATTTTCTGGAATAGCGAACGAACGCTTGTTAAATCCGTTGCACATTCTCTTCGGACACACGCGGCCGCCCGGAACTTTTGCCTTTGCAAAGGCACCCTGTGTCACGGAACTGGCGAAACCAACGTACGATACTCCACCTATTGGGAGGACGACCTCCGTATTTGCGACGGAATTCACATTGAACAGTTGTAACCGATTCACCTTTAGCAAACTGAATAACACATAACGCCTTCTGTTGTTCCGTCGCCATCGTGATGCAGATTAACACACAACACACGCTCATAGTGCGACGACAGACGCTCCAAGTGTCATCTGTCAGCAAATAAAGATAACATCAGACCATCCCCATCACATTTACGTGTTGAATGTGAGCTTGCTTCCCCCTCACCACCTCAAACCTAGCGTTACGAATGTCATTTAAACTGTAACACCGGACATGCTAATGAGCGTGGAACGAGTTTGATTTTCGCGTAGATGTCGTTCGGGCCGCTCATGGTGGTCGCATTGAACATTTATGAATATATGGTAAAGAAATTTCAATTTTCGACGGTTCATTTGATTGGTCAATCATGTTTGTAAGTTGTTTGATTTTTATATTATAGACCTTCAAAGTTGGGGTATTCTTTTATACTCAACCAGTAGCATTCCATTTTCATGTACATGCGAAGACAGCCAACCATATGTTTGTATTGTGTCTAAGATTGCATACCTTTTTTTATTTATCGATGGTCTTCATGTAATACAAAACCAAATTTTCATTCAGAAATATATTAAATTGTTACGAAGTGGCTGTAATCATCATTGTTTTAACTATTTCAGGGCAGTAACGTGCCTAAATTTGTGGAAAAAATTGCAATATAATTTTTTTAAATATTTTCTCTGAACAACGGAATAAACAATTTACTATTATAAAATATCATTAACTTATTTGAAAGCAAACATTCTATTTGTTCAACAAGCCAGTCAAAATTACATCAAATTATTGAGGTTATTTTTAACTGCAGCATCCTCTGAATTCAAGATTTAATTAATGTAGGGAGGTGCAAAGTATGGCTGGCAAATACACAAATATTGACGTACCTTCGATATGATCTTATAGGAGCAAGTCAATCTTAAATCTTGGTACTGCATAAGAGCGGTTATTATATGAAAGTGTGATGCAACTGAGAGCAACCATGGTTGCCAATATTAATGTCTACCATGTTTCTCAAATGCGAAAATCCGGGTCTCACTACTCCCAGAATCAAAGTCGAATCACAATAGTGGGACGCCAATGCAATAGCACCACAGACATATCAGGCGCCTTTACAAACGTCGTACACATCTAGAGATACTGGGCTGACCTAGTGGGTCCAGTGCCAATTTTTCGATTTTGGATGTTACCAGATATTCAATTACAGAAGACTCACAATGACATCTTAATTTGAGGCGTGATAAGGTAATATATGTTTTACATCGAGGAAGGAGGAGGATGTTGCCTGAAGAGCTTGCAGATACAGCCGGAAGGCACCTGGACAGTATCTGTCAGGTAAATGCGGCACTTTCCTTTATGGCTCTTCTTGCGAGACACCATTACGTCGTAGTAGAGAGGATGGCAAGTGTAGCCATTGCTGCAACATGTCTTGTCACACACCACGTAGTTGAGGTGCGTGGGCAAGTAGTCCTGCAACAACGACACGACCTGATTAGCAAACAGTGTTGTGTGATCAGGGTAGGAGAGTGAATGACGAGGACTAGTACCTGACGGAGCTATCTGCCCTTTCCAAAACCTGTCGCTCCTGGTCATCCTGAAGCGTGACTACTGGATGGCGAAGCCAGTGTAAAGCAGTAATTCAAAATAGTAAAAAAAAAAAAAAAAAATGGAAACTNATGATTAGCAAACACTGTTGTGTGATCAGGGTAGGAGAGTGAATGACGAGGACTAGTACCTGACGGAGCTATCTGCCCTTTCCAAAACCTGTCGCTCCTGGTCATCCTGAAGCGTGACTACTGGATGGCGAAGCCAGTGTAAAGCAGTAATTCAAAATAGTAAAAAAAAAAAAAAATGGAAACTAAACCGTATTTATCCACGTATTACAAAGAGAATGCCCATCTGAATATTTACACCCCGTAAGATTATGTGATACAACCTGATATTTAAACTACCCTGTGTTTTGTGAAATACTATATCAGCAATATTGATTCCTCGGTTGGGCATTGATCGTTCTCATCACAGTAAAACACCGGTGATCAGTTCACGTTAAATCGTGCACTATATGAAAATCTGTTTGGGAAATTTTTTTATGCATGGCTGGACATGTATATTTCTACACTCTCTTTCATTATGAGAAATTTTGATAAACCATCACAGGCTGACTGACGATAGTACAAATGAGTAGTGATTAGTATTTCATGCATAGAGGGTATGTTGTTTAACAGTCGAAAAGCACACATTCAATGCAGTTTACAACCTCCTCTGGCGGCTATACAGGCAGCGATGAAACAGGGCATTTCATCATATAGGTGGTGGATAGCGTCCTAAGGCACATAACACAATGCTTCCTGATACTGAACACATAGATCAGCAAGTGTTTTGGTATATGAGTGATGGTTGTGCAACCATTACCCCATCATATCCTATACATGTTCAATATGGGGAAAATATGGAGAACTGGCATGCCAATGAATGGTGTCCACATCTTGTAGAGTCTGTTGGGTGATGCGAGTTTATGGGAATGACCGTTATCTTCTGTGTGAGAGCGATGCGTCTGCTGCATAAAAATGGCAGAAATCGTACCGGATAACCTCATTGGCATATCGCTGTGCTGTTTCAGTGCCTTCAAAAACCATATGATGTGACCGAGATTCATAACTGATGGGCCCCATACCATAACATCTAGTGTTCAGGATGTATGATATCCACGAATCAGTGCAGTATAGTTGAATTTCCCACTGTAGCGCCAAATCTTACTGTGATCATCATCCGCATTAAGAACGAAGCAGGAATCATCGGAGAACACAATATGTCTCCATTTCTCAGTCCAATGTTGATGTTACTGACACAATTGAGGGCATGCCGCACGATGCGGAGTGGTCAAAGACAGACAGTGCAGTGGACGCCATGCCTGTAGACCAGCCTCATTCAAATGACAACGAATGGTTCTTGTTGAGATAGGCAAATACAGCGCAGACCCCACTGACTTCTGGAATTTCTGAATGAGATGCTAAATTCTTCTACTGCACGTTGGCGAATACAATGATCTTCTCTATCTGTATTGCGCCTCGCAGAACGAATACCTACTCTGCACGAAGCACAACTAGTACGTATCAACGACTGCACACATCGTATCACAGCAGTGACTGCACGGCCAAGAAGAAATGCTATATAACGAGCTGACCTTCCAGTTTCGTGTAATCCGATCATATGACACTGTTCAAATGGGTCTGTGGTGATATTCTTCGCGAACACGATACCATGGCATATTGATCTGCCTCTTGTACACAAACTTCTGACTTTTCAGCCTGTTGTATGGTCCTTGTAGGCTCTAAGCACTTGCCACAAGCACCCTATTTCACGTGTTGCAGTGACGTTTCTGCGACGTCTCTTTAACAATTTGCATTGCGCATTTGGTACCATATGTGGTCTTGATTTTATTATGTATGGATGACGCCTTATAGGTGAAACGAATTTCATGTTCAGCGGTGTATGTTGAAGGATTTTCTTGAAACTCTTCGCAGGGGCCACTGTGGCAAAGCTTTTAGCCTGCTTGCCTCCCACCAAGGCGAACCAGGCTCAATCCCCGGCTGGGTCACTCCAGGATTTTCACATCTGGGAATCGTGCAGGACGATGCTGTTCGTCGGCGGGTTTTCTCGGGGATCTCCTGTTTCCACAGCCATTTCTATTTTCTATAACTACCCTATGACTAAGTGCTAAGTTTTGCCGGGGGAAGGGGGGTTGGGTCTGGACTTAGATGTGTCTCAGGGCTGAGCCCCATATGCCTACAGGAGAGGGAATTCATGCAAAAGGAGGCGTGCATCGTGGCAAAGAGGGATGAAGCAGCCATGGCCTACAGTCATTTCATTCCGGCACTGCTCCATACTCACCTCGCTTCACCCTCATCAGCCGCTTCACCCACATAGGCTCTCAATACCTCGATGTTAAGTGACGCCCAAATCTGTTCACTCACTCACTTGAAAATCTTCGCCAACTATAATGCCCCTGAACCACTAGTAAACAGGTAAATAATTCTTGGTGTGTGTTATGCCTAATGCAAGTTATACTCGTTCAATCACTTATTTTCTGATGATTGAATTTGGTAGGTAAACAATATGTATATAATATTAATAAACTTAATTCTCAACATATTGTTTATCGGAGCATGCTCTCTGGCAGCTGCCAGGAAAGTATTCGTCTATTGCGAAAGATAAATCAAGTGGTCGCAGCTTGAACACTAACAGGCAAGGACAGATATCCCAGTACAAAGATTGCGTTTTTCTAAAGAGACAGAGGCACAGCATATATAGATTTCCAGACTTTTCATGAGGTCAGGGTTAAAAATAATATTTTGTTTTAGTATCTAGTAGTTATTCAATACTATCATTATTGGAGGAAAGTATGTTGATTACAGAGGAATACGATCCAATTGTTTACTCATGAATTATTAGCAGTGAATCCTCTGTTTTACCCGAAAATTGCAGATCGAACATGAAATTAACTGCATCTGGATAGAAATGTGTTTTATACTAAAATGAGAATAATCGTTTTGTTTTAAAGTAAATATATGGATGGATTTACCAGAAGTATTTAAAATGCACATCGTAGTAACTGAAGAGAGCTTCATGTTACATACAGTTTTTATAAGAAACAGCGATTTGTGTAATAAATCAAACATATTGGTGTAATTTGTAATATATAATTTTCAGATATATTATTCTAGAAAACGAAAATGTTGGTTATTTTGGAAGGCTTGAAACTCTGCTCTTGACATTCATCATACGATAAAAGAGTTTTTAATTATATGAAATGTGTAAGGCAGAGTGGGCTAAACCGCTTGTGTACCAAACGCTCATTCTAAGAAACAGTGTCCATTAAGGAGACAATGTGGTTGGGAAGGGTCTTTTATATTAAACTTAGAAATATGCGAAGGAATGCTGTGACACCCTAGAGTAACGTGCGAATAAGACAAGAGTGGAGCTACCCTGCAAATTAAAAATTTTTGTGAGTTTGTCATGTTTAGAGAAGTAGCTTGTTGTCATAGTTTCTGTTTAAGATATGTTCCATTTAATTATACATTTGAGTAAAGTAATAAATATTATTTCGCTGTAACATATTAACATATTTCAATAAGTATATTAAAATTTATTTTAAGAGTGTGAAAGTGAAAGTGAGAGTAACAGTCCCGACCTTCCCTAGTAATATGTAATAAATCTTCATGTTGATAGGAATTTGAAGCCTTTTAAGTAATAAGGAAGTACCGAGTCGAATACATTTGGGAAAATAAGCTAATATTATGTAAAATATAAAAAAAATATTACTCAAGTATTGAGAAAGATACTGAAAATAATTTCCCTGAAACAAATTACTTATGTAGACAAGTTCACAGTACGAATCTCGGCATACCTTAAATCATGTAATGCATTGTAGATATAAGTAATTTTTCAATGCACTGTGATGGTTACAAATGAGCATGAACAGGTATTCCATAATAAACAACTAGGCTATTAAAAATATCAATAAGGATTCTATTTATATCATTTTACATTCGTAAACGACTAGATTTTTCAAAGTCCTTGACAAAGAATAAAAACAAATATGTGTTTTATATTGTACTCTCCCAAATTCAATGTTTTCGTTATATACAGTTCTACAACCTATGCATGCTGAAGGTACACAAAATGTAAAACTGTAGAAATTTGACATGACAATGTCGTGATGTTTGCTTAAGTACCAAATAAATGTATCCAGGAAATTTCGTGGACAATAAAATTAGAGTAGTTGGCATAGCTACCTGCTGCAAATTACACATAAAATACCTCAGGCAGATATTTAAATATCATGGGGGAGGGGGATGGTCGGATGTTTGTGCGAGAAACCCAGCTAAAGGGGATGTGGTTGAACGACTTACCTTACCGAGCACGTATAAAGAGTAGTTTCCGCTGCAGTGGCAGGCTTTGACGTCTGCAGTGTCGGAGTTAGTCTCATTGGGCAGCGCTTTGCAGATGACGTGGTTCGGAGACTTGTTGCAGGGGTGGTTTCGTTCTCTTCTAATGTCATTCAACAGATCCCGGTAGCACTGGAGGCGCACAATTACAACAAGCTGCCACCCCAGCAGAAGCTGAGACCACAAAGAGCAAACATACTTGTACACCGAACGTAAAATTGCCTACTAAACTAACTTCAACCTACAACTAAATTTGTAACTAACTTAGTGTTCTGCATTGATTCCAAACATGCAACCTCATGTTTAGGAGATGTAGATGGTTTAAGTTTGCTTGAATGCTTCAAGAGCATCCGACTGATAAAAGCAAAAAAATTGGTGGTTACTTTGACGTGTCTATGACCGCTTTCAATAGAAGAAACTATAAACTAATTCAAACAATATATTTTTAGTTATAGATCATTATAACCTGAAATTACCTGAAAGTTAAACAATAATATTTCAAAAACTTTCAAAAGTTATTATTTTTTAAAATTATAATTATACAAATTTGAATAATATTGCTTTGTTACATCTTAAAAAATATAATATACAACTTATGAATTTTTTCCCATCGTGTGCATGAAAACAGTTTTTCATCTGCAGGTTGACGTAAACCACGCATCCACGAGCTCCTTGTGCCCACTCTGACCGCCGCAGTAACATCAACTGCACCAGCTACACCGGGCCGCACCAGCCACATCAGGCCAAGATTGTGTAGTGCAGGTTGACAAGAAAGGAACTTGCAACTTCTTACCAACAAGGATTACTTAACTCAAGAGACCGCCCGACTTGTTTATTACAATAGGTAACACTTTTAATAAAAAAGTAGGCTATCCGAAATGGTGTTTACCCCACAGCTACAGCTGTTGGGAACACGGGCAATTGGTTGTTATGTCGTAGCAGCTCGCAGAGCAACATACGATGTGACGCACCACCAAGTAGCATCGAACTGGCCTGTAGGCTGAAGCTGAAGTGTGAAGTGCCCCAAAGTGTAACCAGTAGTGCGCAGCATTTTTCCAAACACATCAAACAATGTTACCTCATTCCCAGCTACATTAAGGGGTGTGTTTTATTGTATTAAGATCAATCGAGTATTGCAACCCACACCCTTTTGCACAGGTGGAGTCATCCATCCCTTCAGGAGACAGTCACCTGGCAATGCTGTATGTAGCCAGTAAAAATTAGAACCTATCACAGGAAGTGAAACACATACACTTTTCGCAAGAAAACATAATGGTGTATTTCATGTGTAGTCATAAAAGAGCAATTATGTTTTCAAAATGGGAGATAGCCTATAAAGGCCTCTCTCCTTGTAGCATTAAATTTAGTATTGTGACACTCCCTGTCAACTTCACAAAATCAACCTTAACAGACATTTGTAAATCAAAGGGAGTGTCACCAATGTGTTTAATTTAACTAACACTATTTTTCACTGCTGCCATAATGTTATGTAGTGTTCATGTCATGTTTTTTCTTTCATTGATTGACGCCGGATATCGTCACTTGTGACGGAAACCGATGTCACTCTACCAGTTCGAATCAACACTGGGGCCAGAACGGCTGCGTTGGTCGCCCGCTCCGCGAGCCCCCTCTGTACCATAATTTAGGCTATCACTTCACTACAATAGTTAATAAATTAAGCAGAACATTAATTTTATTTCTTTTAAGTACCAAGGGGAGAACCACCGGCACTCTTAATGCTACCATGTATTCGCATAACACCGCACTCATTTTCACGCTAAGGTAACCGGTAGGCCGTAAGTGCTGGGTCCATTTTCTTTTACTTTTTACATGTAATCAAGCACAGTGAATAAACATCTTTACAAAGTTAAACATGCATACATTATTGTGCTCTGGGACACGTAGGGCATTACACCCTTTGTAGTACATCCCACAATTTCTAGTATATTTCAGGAAGACGAGACGGCCTACAGTTTCGTCATAAGGTGAAAATATTGTAACAGTAAGTACGTGACAATATAATCTGCAAACTGATGGAGGACTCCAGGGCTCCCTGGGCCTTTGACCGAACGACCCACATCACTAACTCTCCGCTGGGTTATGGTGCCGGGTAATTCTACACTCAACCAGCCCTGGGTAACCTCGACCACGCCAAGGTTAAAATTAGAGTTGTAGCCAAAATAAATGTTTTCTTTAGCCTGTGTTTCCTATGTTTCTTGAATTACAAATATACATCTGATGTAACCCATTATACTTATGGCGCCAATGTATATGCAATGCTAGCTGATAACCACCCCTTCTTTATGCTGTGTCCAGAAATGTTCGGTCGCCCAGTCTGTCTCACAGATTTTCCATATCTCAGCCCTTTTCCACCTATGTCCTACTTTAGCTAGACTTGTATGTGCGTATGCCTTCAGGTGTATGTTAACATTTCATGTAACCTGGGGCACGATTATATTTGACATTCGTTTTCAGTGAGGATGAGGTTCCCTCGCCTTTTGAAGTGGAATTGGCGGTATTCTTCTTAGCCAGAACAATAAATTTTTTCGTTGATTCATGAGTTGCACTTCACTGGCTGTTTACATTCTTAGTAACTGAGCAAACCCTAGTTCGAGGATATATTTACTGGTCACTAAGTCAATAAATATGCTGTCTTTGTAGAGCTCACAGAACAGTTAAAATGCCAGGTACCATGCAATATGACAGACAATCTATTTTGCCACAAACACTACAATGACTTAGTGATAATGTGTTTGCATTAACTCTGTCGACGAAAGAAACAAATAAATAATATAATTCTAAAGAGAATATCTGTGTGTAGAATTTTTAATTTAGTATTTGTATTTATCTGTATAACTTATGATGTAAATAATGATTACATACATTAGGAAACATTATGGTATTTGTGCTTGTATTAAAACGAACAAACATTCAATATTAAGCATGCACCTGAGCACCTGCGAATACATTTTTTGATAATGAAGTTGTAAATATTAATATTGCTCTGTTTTGATCATATGTTTTAAATAATTTCATGTAAGTGCAACAATATGTGGAGTTCAGTTCGGTAGAGACCATTCAATTATCAACGATTTAAGCACTTTTGTGGACCTGGCCAATACTTCCTAAAGACGTCCATTTTCTTGGAGTATTTTTTTAAAAATGCAGAGAAAGGAAAAAATAAATTTTCAAACTTTTATAATTCACTGAGTTAGAGAATTTTTAGCCCCTTGATACCGGAATGTTCCCTGAATGAGTGTGTTCACGTTTTTATATTAAGCGAAGTTATCCAACGAAATGAATATTATTTTCAAATTTTTGGTATAATTAATTTATTATTAACACATTCAAAATAGTAATTAGCCGAGCATTTTAACAAATAACCACATATCATGAACATAATAAATGTAGTATTATAATACCGTGATCATGGTCGTCTTCAACAAGAGGCTCAAGTGTCAGAAGTATTGAAATTTACAACACTGCTTATCGAGTATAGGCTGTCCCCGGTAAAGTGAGCACTTTTGAATCCCTAGTTACTTTTTTTCCTTTCAACCATTTTTTTATCCTTTGACCATATTTTAAATAAATATTTCCGTGCTAGTTATAAACACAGTACATATATTTCACTGGACTTGAAAATTAATGTCTAAGGCTAAGATAAAATATATTTATTGAATATAATTCCAAATGAGAGGGCTTCAAAACGTGTTCACTTTACCCTGAATAGCCAATAGTACCGAGAACTACAGAAACAATGAATGCCATGTCAGACGGCCGGACAAACGAAAATTTACGTAGTCCAACTCACCAAATCTTTGAAACTAGCATGGCTATGTTACCAAGCTTTTTGTAATCTAGGTGATACACTATTAAATAGAATATGATGTATTGCTCTCCTTCTGCCCTCATAGCTTACTTACAAGTAAAACAAGTCAATTAACTATTTTCTCTTTATTTTAATAAGGCCACTCTCTGTTTAGTTACCACAAAATCCCTTACAGTTTCACGATTATTTTTTGCAATTTATGGTCATGAGAATACAGGGATATTTGTCCTTAGCGCTATACATTCAGCTCCACGCAATAGTTATAAGTTAAAATACCTGCAAATCTAAATATTTCATCACACATGCATATCTCACGCAAATTCGCAACTCGGTAAGGGCAGTAATCTAGCTAGTGACTGTGCGATTTTGCGGTTTTTATGTCGATGGTTTTATAAATAAGATTTATTGCATATTACCCCAGTAGATACTTACGTTGGCCTACGGTTGGTAAAGCTGTATACAGGTTGATTCTAAAATCATGGGACGAACATTGAGGGGTGGTAGAGCTCACTTAAGCAAACAATTATTGTATAGGTATATATGGGCGGAAGTGACACGTTGAGGCACAAACACAAAAATAACACATTAAATGCTACACATTGTTTATTTACAACGTCGCCGCTAAATGCCTTTTTACAGCAATGTTAATAATAATTGCTCAAAATTGCTACCACTGTCAGTAATGCAAGTTTGGTAGCGTCGGTGGCGTGATTGGCGAACAGATTCAAATACGCCGGGTATTTCACGCACGCGTGCAGCCGCAAAGGATAGTTAAGCGACGAGGTCTTCAATGGAATCAACTGGAGTCTTGTAAATGAGGGCTTTCAAATGCCCCCATAGGAAAAAATCGAGACTCGATAAATCTGGCGATCGTAGTGGCCATCGGACTGGCCCACCACGCCCAATCCAGCGCACCCCAAAAGTAGCATCAAGGTAATTGCGGACTTCCATACTGGAATGGGCTGGCGCACCATCATGCTGAAACCACATTTGATTGCGAACGCCAATCGGAACGTCTTGCAGCAATTCTGGTAAAACCTCTTCCAGAAATATCCTATAAAAATGGCCATTGAGTCGGGTTGGTAGGAGATATGGGTCTATGAGGGAATCATTCACAATATCCGCCCAAACATTCACAGAGAAGCATTGTTGGAATGCATGTGGGTGTGTGGCATGTGGATTTTCTGTTGCCCACACATGAGAATTGTGGTCATTGAAAACGCCTTCCTGTGTAAAGGTCGCCTCATCTGTGAATAGCACATGAGCTGGAAAAGCCGGCTGCAACGCACACTGCTGCAAGAACCATTGGCAGAAAGCCACGCGCAGGGGGTAATCACACGTTTGGAAAGCTTGGACTCTCTGTATGTGGAATGGGTGTAAACATTCTTCGCGTAAAACTCTCCAAACGGTTGGTTGACTGACATGTAGACGACATGCTACAGCCCTTGTACTTGTACCAGGTGTTTCGTCCACATGGTCCAAGATGACTTCTTCAAGGTGTGATTGTCGTACAGTCCTCGATCAACCCCTTCCATCAGTACTGGCGATAAATGAACCATTTTCTCAAAGTTGCCGATGTAATCGCTCAAACATTTTGTGGTTCGGCATGCGTCTACGTGGAAAGCGTTCCCGATACAGCCGTAGCGCTGCTCTGCCGTTACCATTAGCAGCACCGTACATTAGATGCACGTCTGCCTTTTCGCTATTCATAAAATCACCCATCACGGCCGAACTCTCAAGCTCAAATGATTTGTTCGCTAATGCAGCAGGTCACTGGCGCACCGTTTGACTGCCCTAAACAATCGCCACCATTGTCAGCCAATCACGCCATATGTAGAGGTCGCCAAGCATGCGTGACTTTTGGTGGATGCATTTCCAGCAACTGTTTTAACATTTTCTGTACGGAATCACTCGTTAAATATGCTGCTAATGAACATTTTATGTTTCCGTTAATGTGTTATGTTTTTGTGTTTGTGCCTCAACACGACATTTCCGCCCATATACTCCTTTGCAATAATTGTTTGTTTTAGTAAGCTCTACCACCCCTCAATGTTTGTCCCATGATTTTAGAATCAATCTGTATATGTTGGGCTGTAACACACACATTAATACATCTTTAGACCAAATTAATATGCTTACCAAAATTTGTTACCACGAAAATGTTAGAAATTTCTTAGCACCCATCAGAAATTGATGGTCCTAAATCATAAAATACCAGAATATAACATAAGTTTATTTTATAACATCATAATGGTCGTTGATGGCCTGTAACAAGTGGGTAAACATACTATTGGTAAGTGGTACATATTTTTATGTTGGGCCAATGATGTGAAAACAACATTTTATGTCAAAAATGGAACAAACATTTTGAATGCCATCTACGCTGCTTTCTTAAATATTTCTAATTTAAGGAGGATATTCAATACCTGAGATCCAATCTCTTTGGAGAATCTTCAGTTGGTGATATCGTTTGTGAATGTTACGAACATACCAGTTGGTAACTGGTGCGTGTGGTTAAGTTGGGCCACCATCGTGTAACCAATGTTATGCCAACTAGGGAAATAATTATATTTCTTATGAAATAAAGCAATAATTTCGTTTGTTTTTTAAGAAATCGTTTTATTGGTGCTTGGTTATGGATTAATACAACATTGTGAACATAATAGTTGGTGATGGGTACTCTTCATATTTGCCAACATTTGGTTACAAACATAGTGTCAACATAGGATACGATTTATATTCTCTGAATAAACATTTATATAACTTATTTTATTTGCTCTATTATTCAGGATTTTTTAAACAGTAATCCTCTAAATACAATTTGTGTACAGTTGGTGGTGTTTTGGTTACTAGTTAGGAGATATATAGCTGTAACTGGTAGCTATTCGTTTGTTCGGCCAACACCTCCAAATGTTGGCATTCTGTTGGAAAAGTTTGAAATACGTTGTGTTTGACTCTAAATATTTGTCGAATGGTTTGAATTAAAACAAGAAATGTAATGCTAATTCATCTTTATTCCTAGGCATGTCAATGGAGGGGCTTTCATAAAAAAAATTGAATTTTTGTATATAAACAAAAATTATTCAAACGAAAGTCATACAGATATAAATTAAATCATTAAAAATAGTTAATAATATAAAAATTTGATAAATTTTTTGGTGCGAAGAGATGTAACTAACATATAAGAAACATATGAACTTGGAAGAATTTAATACTTAAATGAAGTATTACTTTTTTAAGTGATGAAGTTTGTTTGAGATATTGATCTGTAGACCTATGGTTGGTTGTGTACTATGTTTAGCGCCACGCATATGGAAGGAAAAATTATCCTGCAGATTGGCTTGTAATGAAAAACATTGCACGCGTTGACTCAACAAAATGTTTAAATAGATATATGCCCCAGATCTAAAAAAAAAAAGTAATATATAACCTTAACTGTATCGGGTATTTCGCATGGGATGATAGAAAATACAGATTGAAAGTAGTAAAATGTTAGACATCTATACTTTAAGAAGTATAATACAGTATGCCTGCAGCAAACTGTAATGGTACCTACACTATAAATCCGGATTGGTGAAAAATCACCGATTTTCAGTTGAATCTGAGTAATTGAATTGGTCAAAAACGCGCTACTGGAAAAAAGGCAGCTGTAACTAAAAGAATCTGTGAAAAATAATAACAGACGCTATCGGAAGACATTGACGGTGAATCAGTGAAATATTTCCACTGAAGTTTTAGTGATATTCGTTTAATTTATCAGTAGTCATTCTGAAAAATCAATAATTACTTACCATTGAATAGTGCAATATATTCACTGAAGTATCAGTGATATTTGTCAAATGTATCAGTAGTCATTCTGAAAAATCAATAATTATTTACCATTGAATAGTGCAATATATTCACTGAAGTATCAGTGATATTTGTCAAATGTATCAGTGGTGATACTGGAAAATTTGTCATATTAATTTTTGTTCTATACAACCATTTCACTGAAATTTTTGTGATGTATTTTTTTTCCGCCATAATACAATAAATCAGTGCAAATTTTTTTGATTAGTGCAACAATTTCACTGGAATTTAGTAATTTTTTGTCTAACTAATTAGTGGCAATACTGGGAAATTGGTGATAATTCACTTTTGGTCAGAGCAACAATCTCACTGGCATTTCAGTCTTATTTGTCAAATTTAACAGTGGTCACACTGGGAAATCAGTTATAATTTATTTTTGTTCTATGCAACCATTTCACGGAAATTTTGGTGCAGTGTATTTGATTTTTCAGTCGTAATATAGGAAATCAGTGATAATTAATTTTTTATCAGCGTGTCCAGTTCTCTGAAATTTTAGTCACATTTTTTTAATGTGTCACTAGTTATACAGGAAAATCAGTGATAATTTATTTTTAATCAGTGCAACAATTTCGCTGGAATTTAAGTCTTATTTATTAGAAGCGATACTGCAAATAGAGTCTTCATTCACTTTAGATCAGTGAAGCAAAATTTCAGCAATGATACAACTTACTTTCAATGATACAACTGTTACAACTTACTTTCAGCCACTGTAATAATTTCATCGACGTCAGTCTAATTTAGATCTTACGATACGCAGAAATCAGAACTTTCGATCAGTGTTAACAGTTACACTGAAGTTTTAGTAAGCATTTACACCAAAAGCAAAAGGTCAGATATAATTTTCGGTGCTAATATTTATAGAGTGAAAATTGGCTTAGCATCCTTTAATGAATTTTTCAGCCATCCATCCAGAGTAAGTTTCTCTAAAAGTACAGCAATCTCTCATTTGATAAACTTTCACTTTTATAATGAATTATTTATAGTTCCAGCCAAAGTCCTAAACTTTTCATCATTCAGTTTAAGAACTTGTTGAGTTTAAAGACTTTTTTTCCCCAGTTCCTTGAAAACCGTTAAGTTGAAAGTTACATGTACCTACTAATTTCATTTGGAATAAAAAATTGTAGGGAGACTTCCATACCTTTGTTTAATGTGGGAAATTTGTCCCTAATTGATGAAATTTGCTGCAGTGCCAAATTAATGACATTCTCAATTTATTATATCATTATAAACCTACGAAAAATTAGTGAAGGGAAAAGTATTATAAGAAAACTTTTTCTATTTATGTCCCACCTAGTACTTGTGACTTGGACGAATGTTGTTTGTGATTAAATTGCAATCACCATAACAATGTGGTGAATACTCTATCACGTAATCTCATAATTTTTCTCGAAGTATAACTCATGTACAAGTAATGAATTGATAGTCCTCAAATAATCATGATTCTGTATACATCCGAAATATATGCCATTTTCAGTTTGTGTAAGGACTCATTACCGCATGGATATAAATACAACAATAATTATTACTCAAGTGCACGGACTTCAAAAACTTGCTCTGGGAATGAATAGTTAAGATATAAGCACAACTTGTTTTGGAACTACGTATTCATAGAAAGTAATTTAACAAGCAATATTTCGCAAAATATTGTTTGGAGATTAAACAATAAGTAGTACACATATCAGTCAGTCACTATGAACTAAAAATCAGACTTAATATTTAAGCCACGCTTGTTTCAAATATTTTTTACCTGCATTCTACTATTTTCGACCTGAAAATTACCTACATAAAGCAGTGGTTACTTGTTTCAACTACAAGGGAACGTGAGCACATGCAACAATTTGCAACCCCATTTTTATACTTCCAGATATTTCGTACCAGCTTTTTTGGCCCTATTTTATACTGACATAGTATTAATATCAATTCTTTTTATTTCTGCATTTACAACATTATTTTCTCATTAAGTGTAAAAAATGAGTTCAATTATAGGTTATTTCACAAAGTACAAAAAAATGATGCAGTTGTCCATTATTTATTTCAGATACTTCAGTTATTATTTTACATAAATCCAGTATGAAAATCGTTTAATAACTGTTAAGTTTTTTACAAACTTGACTACACCATTTACTGATACAAAAGTTGCACAAATATAATTATACACTGGCTATATGTGTTGAGATAGAAAATTTAATTTGAGGTTACCTATGATTACTAGCAAAAAAAGTAATGTAAATATTCTATATAAATCTATAAGACGCAATTATTCATTTACATGTCCTTACTCAACATTCAATAGTTTGTGAAAAATTAGGGCTGAAAATCGTAGGGTGATTGTGATATACTGGTATTGAGGTGTGACAATGCCAACGAAAGTATTCAAAGACTACTGAATCTTTACGAGTTGTATTTCCTAATGGAATTAAAATTTGTACAAAAATGCACTGTATTTGTTCTTTACTTTGTAATACCTTTTTTTTTTTTGGGAAAAAATTTGTATGTAGTAAATTTACATATTCACTACAGACAGTAGAAGTATTTGGCTATAGTATTACTATTTCCATTTTGATTTGATATTCTAATTTTATTTTGTCACTTCAATGTAACTGAGTGTAATATTTTAAGTGCTGAAAAAGTATTTATTGCTGTTGTACCTTATATTATTAACACTATGCATTCAATGAAATTTTACAAAAATTCTTGAGAATGTTCATATTTCAAAATTCACAACTTATGCAATTTTAACACCAAACACACATAAGGTCTTTACTTTTCTCCTCAATGACCTGATTGTGCCATCAGCAACAACAAAATATTGGTTCAATGGCTCTCCCACAGAGAGAATGTACATCAATATATTGTCACTGATTGCTTCCTTATGTTTTGTAACCATGTCTGGGAGGTTTGTATCATCCTGCAGCAGAACAGTCAAATGCATTAATGTCAGCAAACGATATGCCACAGAAGCATATTATAAGAAAATAGCATATGTAATAACCAATATTGAAACCCGTAATCAACAAATTAAATGCAAGTTAATTTAAAAACAAACTCGGCTATAATAATGTTACTGGTAGACCAGCAGTACAGATGTTATGAGGGAACAATGAGGTTGTCAACATACTATTGGGATAAAACCAACCAGTTTCATATATGTGGTTAGGATGATGGAAATGACAAAAAAATGATTTAGCATTACTCAAACTCGGATGTTGGCCATGATTAGCATATTCATATTATCTTTAACCTAGACTAAACAGCTGGACACAAACTGTCTCAAAGCAGCTGAAATTCATTGTTTTGCTACTGGTGAGTAGTAAAGAAATTGTACTAAGAGCACCGATACAACAGTGAATGTTAAAACTGTAATTCCTGTTAAGTCATGAAATTAATGAAAATCAGGTATATCTTAATTTTCTCTAATTACATAATTGCCCAACTTCTCAGTTTAGATGCTCACTGCATTTATTCTCTTATGGTGATTCTTTTGTGGCCCCCATTAAAATCACATTAATTAACAAGTACTGTATATCATACAAGCTAAAGTCAAATTATTTTCTTTTTGAAAGGGGCAATAAATAAATCTTCACAGTATGTTTCACAATTTTTTTTTTATCAGTATCAGTCAATTATGAAACAAATAGGAAAAATTGTTCTGTGATTTCAGTTTGCAGTTGCAAGCAGAAATGTATTTATTCTAATATTTATAGCTGTCCATTAATTTTATGTATGTTAAAATAAATAGAAATGCTGCACCAAAGAACCGAGATATATCAGTACAACCGTATGAACAAAGTACCTGTAAGCAAAACAAGTCCCCTTTTTAAGCGATCATTTTAAGAATTATGCTACAGCACCATAAAATTTTTTGCAGATGACCTTGTGTGTCAATATAAAATAATTTTTAAAATCTAGTAATGAGATAGTTTAATTTTTTCTCGCTTCAATATATGTTCTGATCCCTCTCTCCTTTTTCCTGTTATTCAATGACAATGAAATTGCACATACACCATCCAAATTTGTTTCATTACATTATACAAAATTATTTTAATACAATGCCCCAAATTAAAAGGGCTATAATATCACAACCATACAACCTACAACCTTGATTAAACAATAAAATGAACCATTAAACAATGAAGTTTGTGATTTTTAAACAAACTACTTCAGGTGCACAAAATCTGTTTTCATACAAAAATTAAACTTCAGGCACATTTCTTTCAATGCAATATGCATGTTGCAAGCATTATTTAATGCCGTTCGATATTGCCAAAAATACCTGACAGCTGTATTTTATCAATATTCAGTGTGAATTTAATTGAAGCTATTGAGCTAAACATTTGATTTTACAACATATTTCCAGCAATAAAATTGAAAGTGTTAAAACTCAAACTCCCACATTAAAAGCTAGATGACGAAAAAGCACGCACGCCAATTCAGAGCCTTGCATGTAGTAGTGGTGAATCACTAGATATGCCAATGCCACCCTCATTGCTCCCTTATTTGTAATGTTTAATATAGCACCAGGTAGGCGGTACATCAACTATGGTATGACTGCAAATCTTAACTATATATTATGTGATTATGTTGAGATGCTGGAAGTTCTCAGTTTCAGCATCTTATGTTAAGAGAATCTCGCGTAAGAAAAATGTTAAGGTATGTATGCACAAATCCTCACAACACCACTTCAATAGAGTGTATTTATTAGCATATCTAGGACCCCCTGATTTTTGCATAAGTATTTTTGTCCACAATAGATATACTATATTATGTCTGCACTTGCAGATTTCATTTGGTTATTGGCTGCTTGTTTTTTTAAATAATAATTTCTTACTTAATTGAACAAATCAGTACCTAGTCACTTACGACACTAAACATGGTTTATTCATAAGCGCACGCCTCAGACCCTCAACAGTTGAAATCATCCAACCAAGGAAATAGATATGAACTTGTATGTTTTGATATACAGCTAGTCCTGAAATATTTTCGTGAAAATCAGAGGGCCCTAATCATATCCAAATATGTAGTCAGGCTTCAAAGAGACAGGCATGTATACAACCCATTGCAAACAAAACAACAAATGCAAAATTAACATGGCCATGGGCCTGATCACTTTATTAATTTAAACTGTGAAATTAGTAGAAAAATAAATATTTTGTAAATGTGCTTATTCTAACGCATATGTGAGTTAAAAGAAAACCAATGCAAAATAAATAATTTCAGCATTCGCAAATATTTACTTAGAACTTTAAAATATATTAAAAAATATGTAATTACTTTATATCCATGTTTACCAACTTGCACAAGATGGTGCTAGGTTTGACTGTGTCCAAGCTTTGCCATGCTAAGTACGTCGATTGTTAAATATTGAGTTTAAGGTATATATTTTTGCTAACATATGGTAAATTTCCATCTTTACTAGTGATTGGCCGAGGCTCAAATGTTGAGTCAAATTACCAGAGATCGACTTACCATTCAATTTGAGTATGTTTCCAACAGAAATAAAGTCAGTGAACTTGCAAGTCAAGTTTCTATGCTTTGAGAAGTAGGCTAACAAATAAAGTGCCAGTAAACATGATATACTGACTTGGCAAAGTTCGATTATCTCTTTTCAGCTTCACCTTTCATGATTCGCGAATTTTATGTTACTTACCTTAAAAGTTGCGCTGGAACGAAATCAATTACTTGGAATATTAGGCAACATTCGGAAATACTCGAGATGTATTGCAACAACCAAATCTGAAGCCGTCTGACGAAAGAGTATATTCCGGCAACGAGATTGTAAAGTATTCATGTAACACATATATCATCTATGATGGTTTGGTTTGTGTTAATTTGCTATATTTTGGTGTTCTGATTGTTCATCAAACTGTTAACTGAAGAGTATTACTAATTTTCTGCAAAATCTCAAGCAGAATACTAATAAAATATTATGATAATTTAAGTAGATTTGATGTATTCAATTAGTATTCAGATACTGTCTACTTTCTTCAAATTACAAAATAAATAGTTTTCGTTTAGTGATTGGTTGCAGGTTTATTGAAATTAGCTTCTTTCGTCCATTTCATAATTATTCTCAGCCGACTGTTTGTTGTGTGGGCAATATTGATGTCACAATATCTACTTGAAATACTTTGCAGCGAATGAAGGTAATATATATATATATGCAGATTTTAGTATTCCAAATGCTTCTGTGATGTACGGATGTTCCGAACATTACGTGGCGCACATGGTAACATGCATGCGTGTCGCCATTTTCAGCTTGTATACACTGCACGAATTAACTCTGTTTTTGTTCAAGCGAAATTTATTGAGAAGTTTTAATTTTAGTAAACGCATCCTCAAAAACCGCCCACACACACTCCAATGCTCATTGCGTTATGGAAAGTTGTAGCACGGTTTACATACAGAACATGCATTGGCTGTATCTTATCACCTTCCATCCGGTATCATATCACAGTGAAGTGAAGTGTGTTGGAGGAAACTAATTTTGTATTTGGCAGTATAAACCGTGAGCTATGCTCTGATTGGTTAATGTCTAGCTAGAGCCCTCAGCCAATAATAAACATTCTCTGTTAGCTATTGTTCATCTCGTGTGTGTTGTTGTTGTGGTTAAAGTTCGTTAAATAAAACTTACATTTCTCGATCTGCTGCGTGTTCTTTGTGTTAATAATTCAACAGGTTATGGGCCCAGATGCACCAGTAACTCACACAAGTAAAAGAAAAACATCTTTCAAGTAAAAAAACATAGAAATGGGTGAGTACGAACATTTTATCAACAACACCGAGAAGTTGACCGATTGTGCATCATTTCCTCTCTGGAAGTTCGAGATAAACATCTTATTTGAATCAAAAGGCCTCATTGATATTGTTGAAGGTAAAAATAAGCTACAAGACGTTGCAAATGACAAAACGAAACAAGAGTGGAAACAGAAAGATGCCAAAGCCCGTCAGGCCATTGCAGGTACTTTGGACAAGAAACATCGATCCCATCTTCTTTCTTGTTCTACGTCTCATGAAATGTACACTAAAATATGTAATATATTTGAACGTGACACAGAACATCAGGAAAACGCGACTTACGAACAATTTTTTGCCTATAACTTTGATAGCAGTAAGGACATGGCAGTAAACTTAAGTAACCTAGAAAATATTCATTTTCGTCTCAATTCCCTTTCAAAAGACAAGATTGACGATGAAATGTTAATGGCTAAGATAATGTTGTGTCTTCCTTCAAATTATGACACGTTCATAACATCGTGGAATTCAACCCCTAAAACTGAAAAAACTCTCGAAAATCTGACGGCAAGACTTCTAAATGAAGAATCACGAAAATCAGAGAGTAACGCCACAGCCCCCGCTGCTTTCTACGGTGGAACAAAACGCTCTACTCGTCCTTGGCAAAATTTCAACAAAGGGCAAAACCGCCAGGACGATTTTCCTCGTAAAAATGACTCTCGCTTTAATTATGGGTGTAAAATATGTAAAAAGAAAAATCATGAAACCAAAGATTGCTTCTTTCGTGATAAAAATCGCGGTAAAAATCATGACAAAAACCAAGCAGCATTTTTAGCTGAAGACAAGTCAAATTCAACCAAGCAGAATGTTACTACCTTTGTGGTCGACAGTGGCGCAAGCGTTCATATGATCAAAAATGATGAACTGCTGACCCAAAAGCGTCCTAATGACACAGAAATCACAGTTGCTAAGGGCAACAGCACAATTCGCGCTGTTAGTGCTGGAAAATTTGAAACCCCGGAATGCAAACTAAGCAACGTTCTGTATGTGCCAGATCTTTCTAAAAATCTTCTCTCGGTCAATGCAATTACCAAAAGAGATGGTAAAGTTGTTTTTGAGGACAATAAAGTGGAAATTTATCAGGGTAAAGAACTTGTTTACACTGGAACCAAAAACGCTAGTGGACTCTTTGAAGTAAAAATGGGTTCTCAGCAAGAAGCCCTGATTGCCTCAAACAATAATAACGCTATGTGGCATAGAAAGCTCGGACACTTGGGACCAAAATACCTCAAGAAACTTGTGAAACTCTCACATGGTGTAAAACTGACAGATGCTGACCTAAAACCACTTGAATCTTGTGAAGTCTGCCTCAAGGCTAAAGCTTGCCGTAAACCCTTCGGTTTCAATCGTGCACGTGCAACGAAACCTCTAATGATACTTCACACAGATGTAGTAGGACCCCTGGAGACACCTACTTGGGACAACTACCGATACTTTGTGTCAGTCATGGATGACTGGTCACATTTCTCAGCAACGTTTCTCCTGAGGAGCAAAGATGAAGTAAAACAGATATTGAAAAATTACATCACAAAAATTGAAAACAAATGGTCATCAAAAGTTGAAAAAATTCGCCTTGACAATGGTGGAGAGTATGTTTCAAAGGATTTCAAGGAGTATTGCGATGAAAAGGGTATCGAGTTAGATTATACTCCGCCGTATACACCTCAGCTCAATTCTCATGCTGAGAGACTTGGCAGGACTTTAATGGACAAAACCAGAGCATTACTTTTCGATTCTGGAATGGAAAAAGACATGTGGGGAGAAGCCCTTCTCACTGCAACATACTTACAAAACCGCAGCCCTACAAAAGCCATAAAACTAACACCTGCGGAACTTTGGTTCAATAAAAAACCTGACTTGTCTCGCCTCCAAATCTTTGGATCAGTTGCGTATTCCAAGGTACTCTCTCACACTAAGAAACTGGATCCGAAAGTTAAGAAATACATTCATGTGGGCTACACCAGCAACGCCTACAGATTGTGGAATCCCGAAAAACAACAAATCATTGCATCCAGAGATGTCTACTTCACTAACCAAGACGTAAAACAACCTGAAGAAATAAAAAAAACTGTGAGTCTTGACTTTGATGAAGATGAAGACATCAGCTCCACAAAAGACGATTCTCTCTCAGACAAAGACGACGACGAGGAGTATGAGGACGAAATCTCTCAAAAAGAAGAGGAAACCGAAGTCACAACTGATACTCCAAATACATCAGATGCATCGTCAGTTCAAGAGACCCAAAGGAGATCGAAGAGGACTAAGAAATTGCCAGACAAATTGAGCGATTATCACCTAAATCTGGACTCTTTAGAAGAACTCCAAGAAAGCGCTCTCTTGTCATACAAAGAAGCTGTCTCGTGCAAAGAAAAACATTTTTGGCTTCAAGCTATTGAGGATGAGAAACAGTCCCTTGCAAAAAACGACACCTGGACTATCGTCGACCGGAAAGCTGCCGAAAAACAGAAAATTCTGACGAACAGATGGGTTTTTCGTATAAAAGACGACGGCAAATACAAAGCCCGACTGGTCGCAAGGGGTTGTGAGCAAACACTTGGCTACAACGAAGAGACCTACAGTCCTGTTGTAAGCAGTGATGCTTTGCGACTCATTCAAGCTTTGATCGCTCGAGAAAACCATCATATCACAAAAATCGACATAAAATCAGCATTCCTATACGGAAAAATTCTAAATCCTGTATACATGGAGATACCAGAAGGCTGGCAAAAACCTAAAAATAAAATTTGCCGACTGGAAAAAGCCCTCTACGGACTCCGTGAAGCTCCGCTTAGGTGGAACAAACGTTTCTCTGAATTTCTCATGAAAAGTGGACTAAAAGCTCTCAAAAATGAACCTTGCATTTTCAAAAACGCAGATTCAACCTTGCTTCTTGCCATCCACGTAGATGATGGAATTATCGCTTCTGACAGTGAAGATAAAATAACACAACTACTCGCTCAGCTGACTAAAGAATTCGAGATGACTGCTGTGAAAAATCCTGTAACTTTCCTTGGACTAGAAGTCACACATGAAAAAAACGGTCTAAAAATTTCACAAGCCGAGCATGTCAAGCAAGTGCTCAAGAAGTACAGAATGGAAAGTGCTAAACCCGCAACCACACCATTCGTCAAGCAAGCTACCAACGAAGATGGTAATTTGGTCACCGGTTTCCCATTCAGGGAGGCTGTTGGGAGTCTTTTGTACATCTCAACGAAAACTCGACCGGACTTGGCCTATGCTGTAGGTATGAGCAGTCGACGTGTGGAAAAGCCCACGCAAGATGACCTCACCAACCTAAAAAGGACACTCAAATACCTAAAAGGCACTATCAATGAAGGTATTCGCTACTCGAAAGACTCTACTGATGAAATCATCGCCTATAGTGACTCCGACTACGCAGGTGATACCGAAAACAGAAAAAGTACGTCAGGGTATATCATTTACTACGCCGGAGGTCCTATAAGTTGGAGTTCGAAGAAGCAGCCCATCGTCGCCACTTCAAGCACAGAAAGTGAATATATTGCAGCTGCTGAATGCTGTAAGGAAGTAGTGTACCTTAAAAGTCTCTTTGAAGAACTCACAGGAAAAACCATAACAGCTACGATTCATGTTGATAATCAAAGCGCTATAGGTTTGGCTAAAAAGGGTAATTTTAACAGAAAAAGTAAACACATTGACGTTCGCTTTCATTACATAAAAGAATTGATTGAAAATAAAATCATTCACATTGAATATATTCCAACAAGCAAGCAAATTGCAGATTTGCTAACCAAAGCATTGGGTCCAAATAAATTCCAAGATTTTAAAAAACAGATGATTGGATTGTAAGCTTAAAAAAATTTTTTATTTCTGAATTTAATTTATGAAAGTTAAGCTTACCCTTATATTGCCTTAAGTTAAGCTTAGTATTTTGTAATTGAAATCTTGATAGCTAAGATGTGATATTCGTGTGAAATCATTTTTTCTTATCTACAAATGTTTGCATTTACAAATTTTTTTAATATTGTGATTACAAAATTAAGAGGGTTGTGTTGGAGGAAACTAATTTTGTATTTGGCAGTATAAACCGTGAGCTATGCTCTGATTGGTTAATGTCTAAAGCCCTCAGCCAATAATAAACATTCTCTGTTAGCTATTGTTCATCTCGTGTGTGTTGTTGTTGTGGTTAAAGTTCGTTAAATAAAACTTACATTTCTCGATCTGCTGCGTGTTCTTTGTGTTAATAATTCAACAAAGTGCCCCGTTTCAGTGTACAATATGATTATTCGCTCTGCAAACGAATGACAGAAAATATGGCCATGCTATTACAGACAAACTTTATCGGTAATCATATTTTGCAGATGATTTTGTTAAAATTGCTTATCCTGTAGCTTTCATGTGGCATAAAATCGGGTTTGACTCGATAATTTTATACCTGACTTCACTCTTAGTTACACACAACTCAACTGGATACTGTAAAATCAAACTCGTGCATCCCAAATCTTTAGTGCTGTTGTAAAAACACGAAAGGAAGCACCAATAATAAATTGTTTTGACAAGGATACCTTACTAATTCAGATAATATTGTATTAATTTCTTAGGTTTGAAAGTATTTGAGTTACTGAAAACAAGACAGCTAATCTAATGTAAATTAATGTAGACTTTTACGTGGGTTTTGTGACATATGATTCCAAAACCGAGACGTTTTTAGAACCATTGTCTTAGTGATTACATATTATGTGTACTTGAGACGTAGAAGTATTTCAATACACATTTCACGACTTAAAACAAATGTGTGGCATGCTAACACGTCTGCCGCTAGGAAACTACACACAATTTCTCCTTTATAAATAAAGTGCCGACAGATCGTTTCCTATTGTATTTATATTTAAATGTACTGAAATATTACGCACATAACTTCCAGTATTATAAGATTAACACATCTCGCAAGAGCGAAAGAGAAATCACGACTTTACAAATACGACAGTGCATGCTTGCCTGAATGTAGAATACTAGTAATACTTTGAAAACAAATATTACCCTCGTAACGGCTCGATACGACGCAGGTTTGAAATAAAGTATTGTGTGATAATTATTAAAATACGCAACAATAGATGGAACAATTAATATACTGGTTAATATTAAAGTTACATTTCTCGCCAAGCACACTTTATTGTGTGTCTACTTTTCCAATGACTCCAAAAAGTTTGAGAAAGTTCCTGCAGATAGCACCACGGCTACATAAATTGACTTATTTATTACAAGCAGACAATAACAAGAAACTCTGTAACATCAAAGCAACAAAATGTTTATTTCATTTATATTGCTGTCCATTTGCTAGCCGAATCAAGCCCCAAAATGGTACGGCTAAACACTTTGCAAGATATTCACAAGCGACAACAAAAAATGCCTTGTACGGCCAATACCAGGTAGAATTGGACGAAGTTTTAACATGTCTTATGCGTTTCATTTTTGAAATATGTGAGCTGCCCACAGATGGCTAACTGTCTCTGATTTCAAAATACACGTGTACTGATTATTACTTTATATGCACTGTAAGGGTAAAGTGAGCGTTGTTGAAGCCATAGTTACTTTTTACTTTCAGCAACTTTTTATCCTTTTACCACGCAGGTAATAAATACAGTATTCATATTCCACCGCATTCGGAAGTTAACGTCTAAGTCTAAAATACAATTTATTTATTGACCATTATTCCGAATGAGAGGGCTTTCAAAAGTGTTCATTTGACAGTGAATAACCTTTAGCAGTGTACAACTTAAGTAAAGCGCATTGAACCACATATGTATTAATTAAACGACGAAGCTCGTATCTAANCCTTTAGCAGTGTACAACTTAAGTAAAGCGCATTGAACCACATATGTATTAATTAAACGACGAAGCTCGTATCTAGTTCAACCAAAGTTCAATATATGCTCACAAATACTTATATTCATATTATACTAGCGACTGCCACAGAACCATCACCTTTTTTTCATAATAAAATTACTGTCCAAAACACGTAATTTTACGAGTGTGCAGACTTTCGCGAAAACATTTACAATAATTTAGGACTGACAGATTAAGATTTCTTAATACTTTGAAACAAAATCCAAANTAAGATTTCTTAATACTTTGAAACAAAATCCAAAACATTCTCATCTACTATTCTATAAACTATACCTGATTTTCTGAAGTTAAGGTATTGTTTGAGCCCCAGAAAAAAATTGTGATTTTATAAAACAAGTAATATTTAAATACATTTATACAATATCGGCTTATTTCATCACCAAGGAAGTGATTCTAGCCTATTTTTTTAAAAACAATTTACAAGAGTACCCATTTCAATATCGCCCATAAGTCTCGAAACCGTATTTTTGCATGCATAAAATGTTTTGGGAAATTAATTAATTTACTTTAATCAAAGCCTACGTTTGACGTAATCACTATTTTGTTGTCATCCTAAGTAACCAAAATAAATTTTCTGCTGATATTCGACACAATTTAAGTACACAGATATAACCTCACATCAGTCCATAATGACAACCATATTTGTTGTAATGTTATCATTAGTTCAGCAATCGGAACCTATTCCTGTGTTTGAGATAACCACTGGTTACAGGCAAATTAAACGTTGGTTATTCTTAACCATAAAATGAGAAACAGGAAACATCGCTAACCACTACTTAATTTTTAATCAGAACAAAACCGGACACTGTATGTAGCTATGGCTTTTGCCATTAACCAGAAAGATTTTGAGAGAGCACATTCAGATGCCAAGTTCTGCAGCAACGCAGCATGTTCAATTGTCGTACCGCAATGGTACTTCACAAGTTTTCAGTGGAAAAATACTTGCTGCAGAGCGATTACAAGATGCAGCACACATACATTGCTACTAAACATTAATAAAAATATGATCTGCATTGCTGCTTGCCATAACATTTTTTCGTTAGAATGCTTTCATAAAAAAAAAATGTGGCAAGTGTCCTCGCAGCTTGCTCTAATTATGTCGAAATGCTCTTAGGCCAGCAGGACCTACATTTTCCTGTGCCTCTTTGCGTAACTCTCCGCCGGTTGCTGCAATCGATTCCGGTCCGATGTTATGCATTTCAGCGCGGCTGTGGCCTCTTTGTCGGCTTTCGCTTAGACAGCTGTTGCACAACGAGGCCAATCGTAACA
>NQII01001620.1:337578-468351 GCA_002778355.1 Clitarchus hookeri
GCGCTGCAGCTGCTGCCTTCTCGCTGGCTGCTCCACGACTGCGGGTTCCACCGCCGGTTTTCATCATTGCCGAAGCTCAGAGCAGGGGTAGTTCAGGCCCCGTGAGGGGTCCTTAACCACCCTACGGGGTTTCATCTGACCTACAGGCTGATTAGGAAGAAGCAAGATTGGCCCCCTTCCCAACTCCCTGCACCATCCCTATTTGTAGATGTGGAGGNGCTGCTGCCTTCTCGCTGGCTGCTCCACGACTGCGGGTTCCACCGCCGGTTTTCATCATTGCCGAAGCTCAGAGCGGGGGTAGTTCAGGCCCCGTGAGGGGTCCTTAACCACCCTACGGGGTTTCATCTGACATNCCCGTGAGGGGTCCTTAACCACCCTACGGGGTTTCATCTGACCTACAGGCTGATTAGGAAGAAGCAAGATTGGCCCCCTTCCCAACTCCCTGCACCATCCCTATTTGTAGATGTGGAGGTATCCCCCCGCAGCTATTTTAATGGGTCCACTGAGTTTCCCCAGCCAACCGGTGCCCCATAATGTCCCCTCCCCACCCCCTGCCTACACAGGAAGGTGAGAGGGAGGCAAAACTGCCTAGGTAAGGGACCCTACTTCAGTTGTTCGGTAGACACGGGAATTTTGAATATTGGAGGATTTTTACTTTCCCACCAACAAGTCCACGAGTGAATTTGGTGGTGGTTATGGTATTTATGGTGTTCAAAACGGATTTTAAACGCCAAAGTTTGTTTTAAAGTTATTGTACATCGTGAAGGCGTGGCCTGGGAAAAGGTTTGAATTGAAAAAATAAGTAATTTGATAATCGGTGACTAGAAGTAACTGGTATTTAAATAGTGATATTAAATAGTGATTTAACGAGCGATTTGAAGATGCTGTTTTAATTAGAAATAGTATTGAAAGTTTACTAACATCTTATTTTGTCTGTTGAAGAATTGATTTGGTTTAATAACGCATATTTCCTCGTGGATTGGTGCTACTCTGACGAGCGAGTGAAAGTTAATAAAGAAACTTGGTTTAAAAAAAAATTAATTTGCGAAAAGATGCTGAAGGCGTGTATTTACTGGTTTAAAAAAATTTGTTGCGTAATTTGTTCAATAATTCTTTGAAAAGGTCTGTGATTTGTGAAAGAAAGCTTGCTAACTAGCTAAAATTAAGGGGGCCCTCTCCCCTAAGAAAAAATATTATTCTTCGATTATTGCGGGTCTACATGCTTAGGCCTTATGGCCTCTACTTTTACCTGGGATTGTTATGAGCTTGGTGAAATGAATGGACATGGTATATGTTTTCATGGGTGATGTTGTGATAATGTTGTGCTTGGCCATCGGGGTCCCCACCCCTCCCTTCACCAACCTGCAGCATCCTTCATTATGCCGCGGCCGCGAAATGGGAAGGAGGTTGTAGCCACTGGACCCTCCACCCAACCCCCCAGACACCATTTCTGGCGTCATGAGCAGCAAGTCTTTCGGTTTCCGGTCTGGATAATGCAATATTCGCATCCCCTCTCCTATTCTGCGCTCTGCCACAGGTTTCCCCCTCTTTTACAGGCAGTTAGGATTGCCTGTAGGAGCCTGGGGTAAGGTTTTGCCCATTGGGCTCTTGAGGGGGGCGGGTATTCGGACTTAAGGGGTTTACCCACACCTGCGGTCCTTCGTGTAGGCTTGCAGAGATTTAATCACGCGCCAGAGGCCTATAATTGCAGTTGAAGCTCGGCAAGAAGCGAGATGCTACTAGTTTGCAATTCCCTGGGCCTCCCTAGGATGTGGATGGATATCTGGTGTTGTGGAACACAATCTTAATATACACTGAAGAGCCGAAAAAACTGGTACACCTNCTACTCGCCGAGCCAGCAGAAGTGCCGCAAGACTACGTGGCATGGACTCGACTAATGTCTGAAGGTATGCAGGAGGCAATTCACACCATGAATCCCGCAGGGCAGTCCACAAATCCAATCTGCGCCAATTTGAGAAAGGATTGCACGTCTGTCACGTTTAATGATTCTCTTCAATCATCGTTTGCCTTGTTCTTTCACGATCTTTTTCCAACAACAGCGATGTCGAAGGTTTTGATGTTTTACCAGATTCCCAATATTTATGGTACACTTGTGAAATGTTCGCACACCAACATCCAAATGTTATCGCTACCTCGGAGATGCTATGTCCCATCTCTCGTGCGCCGACTATAATACCACGTTCAAACTCACATAAATCTTGATAACCTGCCATTGTAGCAGCAGTAACCGATATATCTTCCGACCGTATCTCCTTACTCTAATTGGTTCCATACCTCTGTTATTTGCATACGCACATCTATACCAGTTTGTGTGGCTCTTCAGTGTAGGTAAACCGGTTGTGAATGAAATGTTGTCATATGTCAGCATTTAGTAGTCTCCTGGCATTATATGGCAGACACAGAGCCAGCTAAAACTCGCCCGGGATGTTTCCTGTAAGAAATAAGAAATTCCTGTGTGCATGTATCCATGCACGCAAACCATTCGCGTAATTTTTTTTCCCTTTTCCTTCTTCTTTTATTAATTTTTCGGTAATTCATACATCCATTTACACATACATATACATACACACATAAAATCATGGGGTTATATTAAATCTTGGTTGTACAGAATTGGATTATGGTAACTTGTTTATACAGAATCTAGAAAAAATAAATTAAGCCGAAATAATAAAATCGAATTAACACATAATAAATTGAATCAGAAGCACAATGTAATCAAAATAATATAGTAAATTAAATCTAAATTTCATAATAAACCAGATTGAAATAGCATAATAAATCGAGATAATATAATAAATCTAACTAATATACTAAATAAACAATACCATACTTACGGCCAAATTTGGCTATGTCCTAGCTATTTACAGATTACATTTTAAAATATATACTTTGTTTAGTGAAAGACTTGTCAGTTTGCTGGAGGGAGGATGAGGGCTTTCGGTCGTTTCCACCTCCACACCAGCCTTTCATCATAGTTTGCCAACTTACGAACAAGGGTTTTTTCTACTTTCGGGATCTTTTTATACAGTTCTGCGGACAGCTTTTGCATGTGATGTTCAATGCGTTCCACTTTCAGCTCGTTGTGGAGCTGGTCATATCGGGTGTACCTGGGTGCATCCGTTATCATGCGAAGGATTCTGTCCTGGAAGCGCTGTAGTTTCTGGAGGTGACAGCAAGCTACTGTTCCCCAGACTGGTGTGGCGTAGGTGAGGCTGGGGCGAATGAGTGTATGATAGATGATTACACAATTTCATGTGCGGAGTGAACTATGGCGATTCATGAGTGGAAACAGCTGCCTTACCCGGGAATTGGCTTTGGAGAACTGAGCATGATAGTGATAAATCCAGAGCAGCCTCCTAGCCATGATTACACCCAGGTACTTGACCTTGTTGCTGTATTCAATTTGCTGTCCACAGAACTGTAGTTTTGTAGTCGGGTTATATCGCCGGGTGCTGAACTCTATAACTTCTGTCTTAGCTGCATTTGCTTTAATGCGCCACTTTGCTAGCCAGGGCTCTATGTCGTCCAGGGCAGCCTGCACGTGACTTATGGCCCGGTCTCTGTTCATTTACGATGCGAAGACGATGGTGTCATCAGCGTAGCAGCTTATATGAGCCTCTCTGGCTCGTGGCATGTCATCAATGTATAAATTGAACAGGACCATACCTAATATGCTGCCCTGGTGAACTCATGCTGTTAACTGGCTGACCATGAACTTTTCACCATCGAGACTGCCATGAAATGTGCGTGATGATAGGTAGGATGAAATAAAGCGGATGAGGTATGAGGTAAAGTTGTAATCGTGAAGCTTGCACAGCAGACGAGGGTGATAGACCCTGTCAAGTGCCTTTTCTATGTATAGAAGGGCGATAACAGTGTGATGTCAATATTCAATGGACTTCGTGTCTTCCAGAGTGAGTCGGGTGAGCTGGTGAACTGTAGAATGCCCACACCGGAGCCCAAACGGTTCGTCATGAAGTATGTGGTGGGATAAAATGTGTGCCAGCACCCTGCCATTCACCACTCTTTCCAGTAGTTTGGAGAGAGTGGAGAGCAGACTAATACGGTGATAGCTGGTGGGTAGTGAGGGTGATTTACCGGGTTTGAGGAAAGTCACCACCCTGGCCTGCTTCCATAGGTCGTGGAAATTATGATGTCCGAGTATGAGTGAATAAAACTGGCCTAAAATACGAATGAATTCAAATGAAATGTATTTGATGAGGATGTATTGAATTTGATCTTCTCCTGATGCTGTGTTGCGGCGAGAGGATTTCATGGCTGTCATCAGTTTGGTGGCAGTTAAATCCGTGGTTTCCTCGGGGTTTTCCCCACCTTGTATGTATGTCAGGATTTGCTGCATTGTTCGTTCATGCTCTACGTCCCCATTGCCCTCGTTAGGGCGGAAGGTTTCTTCAAGAGTCCTGGCTAACAAATTTGCTTTGTCAGCCGGCGTGTAGGCAACCCCCGTGGCATGCGTGAGTGGTGGAATTTTCGAGTAGTTCCCAGTCAGGAGCCGAGTCATCTTCCACAGGGAGTTATCAGCGATCTTTAGAGCATCTACTGAGTTGCCCCACTGCTGGGCTATAAAACCGCTGACTAGCGCCTCCACTCTGTCTTGTGCTTGTTGGTATAGCTCCCTGTGGTACAGGTCCCGGGTTCGCTGCCACAGTCTTTTGTGTCTGTTATGATGTTTTATAGCCTGTTTAACGTAAGGTGGCAACTGTGTATTTGTGTTTCTTGGTGTGGCTGCTGGGATGTGTTCTTTGGCTGTAGTTATGATAGTTTGTTCTATTATTATGGCAGTATTAACAATGTGTTCAGGGGTGTTTATTGTATCTATTATGTTTTGTAGTGTCTCTGCTTTCTGGGCTAGTGTTTCTTGGTAAGCATTCCAGTAGGCTTTCTTATAGTTAAATTTATGTGTGTGTGTGGTGCAAGTTGGGGAGCGAAATGTATGGTGAATGTCCATGAATACTGGTATGTGGTCGCTGGAAAGGGCTGTGTCTGTGTACAGTCTGTACTGGAAATTATTGCCCTTGTTCAGGATAATATCCAGTACATCTGGTGTATGATGTGGGTTGTCTGGGATGCATTTTGGTATGTTTGGTGGATCTACAATATAAATGTGCGTGCTAGCATGTCTGTTAAGTATTCTGCCATGTGTGTTGGCTCTTCTGGAGTGCCAGTAGGGATGTTTGGCGTTCAAGTCGCCTGCTATTAGCACTCATGGAGAGACTTGCAATAGCATGTCTATTTCACCTGTGTCTAGCGGTGAAGATGGAGGGATGTATACGGCTATGATTGTGACTGGCTGATTGTGACTGGTTGATTGTGTATGTAAATGTCTATGGCTATGGCTTCTGCGTGTTGTAGTTGTGGCAGCGGGTGGATATGATGGCGTATGGATCGATGAATGATAATGGCAACTCCTCCTCCTTGTGTATTTCTGTCTTGCCTGTGAATATTGAAATCTGGTATTTTGTGTTTTTTGTTTGGATGATAGTGTGTTTCTGTGATGCTGGCTATGTTGGTGTGTGTGTTGTGCATGTAGGCCGACAACTCATGTTTCTTGTAACTTAGGCCCATGGCATTCCATATGAGAATGCGGTGTGTGTGGGTGTGAGTGTGTTTGTTGATGCGCTGCCATTATTGTGTGATTGTGTTTTTCTTGGTGTGGTGCAGCAGCACTAGTGTTTTCTGTAAGAATAATGTGGTGACCAAGAACTGTTGTTGGATAGTTTGTGTTTGGTATACCCATTGTGTTATCTGGTGTATAATGAGTTCGTAAAACTTCTTGGTATCTGATTTAGTGTAGCCAGGCATCTCCTACATTATCGCATGGAACTTCTGGAATATTATAAGTTGCTGTGCTTTGCGTATAGGCAGGAGACCCTGGCATGCATGTGTAGAGGGCTGTGTATGTTGAGCGCACACGTGGTGTGTTTTTGTGGGCTCTGTTGGTTTTGTGTGCATGTGTCGTTGAGCGGGAGTGTGGGCCGGCTCTTGTTGAGGTGGAGGTTTAAATTTTAATGTTACAAAAATTTGTGTTTATATTGACTCTATTGTGGGTGTCTCAGATGCAGTGCTGGTGTGTGTTTGCATGCGGGGTTTATCCTGTTGTTTTATTATTGTCGTGTGTGGCTTATCTTGTTTTTGTATTTGTGAATACAGCTTTTTTCCTATATTGGGTTGCTGTGTTGAGCCGGCTCATGTTTGTGTAGTTATATGTGTTTCTCTTGGTTGAGCTGTGTTAGACTTACGAGTGGTATTTTGTATGTTTATCTGTGTATGTCCTTGTTCTGTGTTTGTCTGGTGCATGTTGTAGGGCTGTGGCGCAGGCCGGGATCTTGTCCAGAGCAGTTTCACTGGGCACTGTGTGTAAGCCACCGAGTGCTGTTACCCGCAAAGTGCACAGGTGGGCTTGTCTCTTGTGCAGTTGCAGCAGGGATCATTTCTCCTGCAGCGCAAACAGCACTCTGCGCATTCGCACTGGCGACTCGTGTGCCCCAGTTTCTGACACCAGAAGCACTGCACTGGGTCTATGGGATGGATGTGGTGATTCCAGTGGAGGGGCGACATTTATAGGAGACGTGGGATGGCTTTGAGGTGGGTCAGGGCGCTTTTGGGGTTCTCCATCACCTCCACTTCCACCTTGTAGAGGCCAAATGTTGTTTTGTGCGACAGCTCATCATCTGCTACCCGGAGATAACCTTGACATGCTGCGCCATCTGTTGTTGTATGAGGGCCATGTATTTTCCAGCAGGGAGTCCACCCAGGACCATTCGCAAGGGGCGCTTCTCCTGGCGAGAGAACTGGGCGAACTCGATCTTGGTTTTGCGTAGTGCAGCATGGGCCCTCCGGAACACCAGTTCGTCAGTCAGTATAACAACGAACTGAATTGATACTCCGGGATGAGGTCGCAGCTCGTACTGCAGCTCGATGATCCCAGCCTCGGTGAAGATGGAGTGGTGGAGAGAGGCAAGCGCCGAAAATAAATGAATGGTTACCCGCCTCGGCTTACTTGGTTTGGCGCCACTTGTACTGGCTTGTAGCTGGTGTGCGGCGCTCGTCTGTGGGTTACCTGTTGTGGTCTGGGCCTTTCTGGCAGCGCCTTCAAAAGGCCCGCCCTTATTTGATGCTTGTCTGGTCGTTTGCGGATGTGAGAGAGGGCCCGCACTGTCTGCAGTCCGTTTTGTGGTGGCAGAGGGGGGAGAGCCCCAGCCTGCTTCGGAGTTACTCCCATCCCCCTGTCGCCCACCGGTTGTAGGGCATGCTTCCAATCTCAGAAGCGTAAAAGGTGTAGCAAGCAGGCCTCCCGATGTGTTGACCGATATTGGTAGTGTGCAGCCTCCTCCCTCCGTCGTTGTCGGGGTCATTGGTGTCAGCAAGGCAGGCAGGTGGCGAGTCTTGGCGGCAGCGGGCGTGATGGGGCCTCCTGGCCCTCCCTCGTCAGCCTCTGGGCCATCACTGGCATGTCCCGCCGTTTTTCATCATTGCAGAGGCTCAGAGCGGTGGTAGATCAGGCCCCGTGAGGGGCTTTTTACCCCCCAATGGGGTTTCATATTACCTACAGGGAAATTAGGGAGAAGCAAGATTGGGCCCTTACAAACTCCCTGCACCATCCCAATCTGTACTTACGGAGGTTTCCCTCCGCAGCTAATTTAATGGGCCCACTGAGTTTCCCCAGCAAGCCCGGTGCCCCATAATGTTCCCCTCCCCTCCCTCTGTATGCACAGGAAAAGAAGAGGGTGGCAGAACTACGTAGGTGATTTGCTCTTCTTTAGTTGTTCCATAAAAACTGGATTTTATGTAAGTGGCTCTACTCTAGTTGTTCAGTAAAACGGGAAATTTGAATATTGCAGGATTTTTATAGAGTTAAAACGGATTTGAAAAGCCAAAGTTTGTTTTACATCATGAGGGCGTGACCCCAGAAGAGGTTTGAATTGAAAGTATTCGGAAAGTAAGGTCCGATTTCTTATAAAACATAACCCATCACAGATTATTTCAAAAAAACGTTTTTCATTTAATTCCTTACATGTTTCTTTATTTTACTACATAGTTTCCATATTTGTTTAAACACTTGTCATCACGTTCTACAAGCTTTTGTATCCTAAGTCATAGACGTCTGCCGCCTGTGAGGATAACCAGTCTGTAACTGCTTCTTTCACCTCGTTATCTGTAGCAAAGCGCTTGCCTACCTGAAGGCGTTTGCCTTTAGGTAGCGGAACAAGTGAAAATCGCTCGGCGGCAAGTCTGGACTGTACGGTGGGTGGTCAATCTGTTCCCATCCAAAATATCTGATCAGATTTGGGTGTGAATGGCAGAATGGGGTCCGGCATTGTCATGCAGCAACAAAACTCCAGACGTCAGAAGGCCACGTCGTTTATTTCGTATTGCACGTCTAAGTTTAGTTAGGGTTGCGCAGTAAGCACCTGCATTGATTGTTGTCCCTTGCTGCATAAACTCGACTAACAAAATTCCATATCTTTCCCAAAACACGGTTGCCATAACCTTGCCTGTTGAGATTGTCCGCTTGGTCTTGACTTTGACTGGTGATGTCGGGTGACACCATTCCATTGACTGACGTTTAGACTCTGGGGTCATGTGAGAAACCCACGTCTCGTCCCCTGTGACAATCTTCTCTAAAAATTGATCACCTTCCTTATGATATCGGTCCAAAAAATCGAGAGCACAAGCCATTCTTTTCATTTGGTGTTCCTCAGTAAGCAGCCTGGGAACCCAATGTGCGCACAATTAGTGAAATTGCAAATTTTCAGAGATACTTTAGTGCAAAGTTGTTCTACCCACATTCGGAAATTCCAATGCTAAAGTTGAAATTGTGAATTGCCGATTTTCATGACTCTTTTCGTCCACGGCTTTGACCAAATCTTCTGTGATCACTGATGGTCGGCCTGATCGCGTATCATCATGGACATTTTCCCGTCCGTCCTTGAAAGCTCTCACCCACTTACGCACTTTCGTGTCACTCATCGCATTGGGGCATTTATGTATATTTTCTAGGAACTTGGGGCAGAGTTTTGAATATGCATTGTGTGCAACTTGGCAGTTATTACAGATCGGCTTGTCACTGTGTTCGGGGCAAAAACCTATGTGAGGCCCGGTGCAATATGGACCGACTTTTTTCAAGCGACTGTATCTGTGTGTGTGGCCTATTATCGCGCAGTTTTTGCATCGGCGGACATTTTGCGGCCGTTTTCTATAGACAAGCGGGTGAAACACGGTCATACTTAGTCTAATTATTGATTCTAAGGGTGGTAGAGTGTCATCTTGCACCGACATTACACAGAATAATCGTCGCTTCTGCAAAATGTGCCTGTTAGGGTTAATGGGGAATTTGGGAGCAGCAATTTTTTTTTTTAACTGTTAAATAATTTTAATTTTGTACATGCGATCTTCAAGATCTCTCTTTATGCCATTTATTTTGGTGCTAGGCGTTAGGTCAAACACCATTTTTTGAGGTCGTTCTTCTGGACACCTGAAAGTGTAGAACTTTATGTGGTCGTGTGGCAGTTCTTTGTCTGCTTCCTTGAAGAGGACATAATCAGTAGTTAAGACATTTATTTGTTTGCCGTCACGGGTGATGTGTAGGGTGAAGCCGTTTTTTGAGATTCTGCCTAACTTTTTCACTAACTCTGCGTGGCATTTGATGCGGGTACTATTATATGATAGACGCGTTTTTTTACCTGCTTGTTTTTATTGATTCGCGGCTGTATGCGGATTTGTGGGCGGCCTGAAGAGCCAGGTGCTGATTGGGACTTCCCGTCTGGGATTTCCAGTAGTGGGGTGAACCGGTTTGAAACCGGAATATATGGTGACGCCTCTAATGGTGTCTAGCGGAGGCGTTTGGTATCACCATGGTTTCCTTTTTTCCTTCTCTGGCATCGTTTTTCGTACGCAATTGCTTCAGTTTCCATTTCATGATACTCGTGGAGTTGGAGATCGTTATTTTCAGTGTGTGTTATTGTAGCTGCAGGTGGTTTTGAAGTGCAGTCCCCATGCACTTGGATTGCACCAAGCAAGCGAATTGAATTGGTCACCAGAGTACATCTCGCCCCCAGCCATCTCCGCCCCTTTATTGGGAGGGGGGGAGCGGATAAACCGGGAAACTCCTGGAGTGTGGGTTTTTATCTTGCAGTGTGCCTACAGTTATTATTAGACGGCAAAGTTTACTGTGGCCGCGGACCCACTAGTGGCTATACTCGAGCTGACCAGTTTCCTGGCCGGCCACAGTAACCTGGGCTGTGTGTCGCGATTGATAAAGCTAAGAAACGTTGTTGGAGAGGCAAGGCAGCTCCTTCACATGCATTGCTGTCGACTCACGTGCGAATTGCCCCTCTCTCGCTGGCCGCTCGCCGACTACGAGCGAATTGCGAATTGACGACTGCGGGTTTTCTCTAACTCGCTAAAATTAAGGGGGCCCGCTCCCATAACATAAATAAATATCGTGGATATCTGCGCGTAAATTTGCTTAGGCAGAATGCTCCTGCACTTACCCAGGAATTGTTTTGAGCTTGGTGAAATTAATGAACATGGTATTATGATTTCACGTGTGATATTGTGATAATGTGATGCTTGGCCATCGGGGGTCCCCTCTCTTCCCTCCCCTCACCCGCAGCATCCATCATAATGCTGCGTCCGCGAAGTGGGAAGGAGGTTGTAGCCATTTCTGGTGTCGTGGGCAGCCGGGCTTTCGGTTTCAGGTCTGGAGAACGTAGTATTCGCATCTCTACTCCTATGCCACGCCCTGCCGCAGGTTTATCCCTCTTTTACAGGCAGCTAGATTTGCCTGTAGGAGTCTGAGGTAAGACTTTGCCTATTGGGCTCTTGAGGGGGGCAGGTATTCGGACTTACGGGGTGACCCACGCCAGCGGTCCTTTAATTAGGTTTGCGGAGATTTAATCTCGCGCCAGACGCCTATAACTGCAGTTGAAGCTCAGCAAGAAGCGAGATGCTACTAGTTTGCAATTCTCCGGGCCTCCCTAAGATGTGGATGGATATCTGGTGTTGTGGAATGGAATTTTTAAATTGAAGTAAACCAGTTGGGAAATGTAATGTAAGTCGGCATTCAGTATTCTCTTGGCACTACGTGGCAGACACAGAGCCAGTGGAACATTGGCTGGGATGTGTGAAGTAATCCAAAATTCATATTTTGCGTGCATGTACCCATGCACTCAAACACATTTACTAAGATTTTTCATTTTTTAAATTTTTTTTTACTCTCATATACGTACATGCACACACAAATTCAGAAAGTTATATCAAGTGGAGAGATTAGTTAAATCGAAGTAATATAAATTATATCATGATAACCAAATTTAAATATTATAATAAAATCTAACCTAAATAACATAATGAAATTGAGGTAGTATAATACGATCGGAATAGCTTAATTAAATAGGGATATTGTAATAAATATATTATAATTAAATAATACTATATATACATAATTGCGACCGACTTGAGTTATGTCCTGGCTTTCTGCAAATTACTATATACAGGTTTGGTGTTAGTCTTGTCTGGTGGTTGGAGGGAGGAGGAGAGTTTTCGGTAGTTTCCGCCTGCATACCAGCCTTTCGTCGTAGTTTGCCAACTCACGAACCAGGGTGTTTTCTACCTTCGGGATAGTCTTGTTTAGCTCTTCTGTGGCCAGCTTGCGCATGAAATGTTCCATGCTCTCTACTTTCAGCTCTTTTGGAGCTGGTCATTTCGTGTGTACCTGGGTGCGTTCGTTACCATACGAGGAATTCTGTTCTGGAAGCGCTGAAGTTTCTGGAGGTGACAACGAGCTGCCATCCCCCAGACTGATGAGGTGTAGGTGAGGACGGGGCGAATGAGAGATTGATAGATGATTACACCGTTTCGGGTGCGAAGTGAACTATGGCGATTGAGGAGTGGAAACAGCTGCCTTAGCTGGGAATTGGCTTTGGCGAGCCGAGTATGAATGTGATGCTTCCAGAGCAGTCTCCTATCCATTATTACACCCAGGTACTTGACCTTGTTCCTGTACTCTATTTCCTGGCCACAGAACTGTAGTCTCGTGGGAGGGTTCTGTCGTTCGGTACTGAATTCTATTACTTCAGTCTTGGCTGCATTTGCTTTAATTCTACACTTTGCTTGCCAGGGCTCAATGTTGTCCAGGGCAGCCTGCAGGTGACTAATGGCCCGGTCTCTGTTCATCGATGAGGCAAAGATTACAGTGTCATCGGAATAACAGCCGATGCGAACCTCTCCAGCTCGTGTCATATCATTAATATAGAGATTGAACAGGACCAGACCTAATATGCTGCCCTGGGGAACTCCTGCTTTCACCTGGCAGACCATGGATGTTTCGCCGTCGAGACTAACATGGAATGAGCGAGATGATAAGTAGGATGATATAAAGAAAATAAGGTAGAGGGGATAGTTATACTCGTGGAGCTTGAAAAGCAGACCAGGTTAATATACCCTATCGAACGCCTTTTCTATGTCTTGAAGGCTGACAACAGTGTGATAGCGATATTCAATGGACTTCGTGGCTTCCAGAGTGAGCCGGGTGAGCTGGTGAAATGTAGAGTGCCCACACTTGAACCCAAACTGTTCGTCACGAAATATGTGGTGAGATGAAATGTGTGCTAGCACCCTGCCATTAACCACTCTCTCCAGAAGTTTGGAGAGAGTGGAGAGCAGACTAATGGGGTAATAGCTGGTGGAAAGTGAGGGTGATTTACCGGGTTTGAGGAAAGTCACAACCCTGGCCTGCTTCCATCGGTCTGGGAAATGATGATGTTGGAGTATTAGTGAATAAAACTGGGCTAAAATATAAAATAATTCAAATGGAATGTGTTTAATGAGGATGTATTAAATTTGATCTTCTAATGGTGCTGTGTTGCGGCGAGTGGATTTCATGGTTGTCATCAGTTTGGCGGCAACTACGTCCGTGGTTTCCTCGGGGTTTTCCCCACCTAGTATGTATGCCGGGATTTACTGCATTGTTCGTTCATGCTCTACGTCCCCATTTCCCTCGTTAGGGCGGAAGGTTTCTTAAAGAGTCCTGGCCAACAAATTTGCTTTGTCAGCCGGCGTGTAGGCAACCCCCGTGGCATGCGTGAGTGGCGGTATTGTCGAGTAGTTTCCAGTCAGGCGTCGTGTCATTTTCCACAGAGAGTTGTCTGCGTGTTCGAGAGCAGCTACTGTGGTGTCCCACTGCTGCGCCGTAAAATCGTTGACCACCGCCTCCACTGTGTCCTGTGCTTGATGGTGCTGCTCTCTATGGAACAGGTCGCGTGTTCGTTGCCACAGTCTTTTGTATCGGTTTCTGTGTGTTATTGCCTGTTTAATGTATGGTGGGAACTGTGTATTTGTGTTTCTAGGTGTGAATGCTGGGATGTGTTGTTTGGCTGTAGTGAGAATGGTTTGTTCTATTATTATGGCGGTGTTGTCTATGTGTTCCGGTGTATTTATTGTTCCTATTGTGTATTGTAGTGTGTCTGCCTTCTGGATTAATGTATCTTGGTATGCATCCCTGTCGGTTTTCTTATAGATAATTTATGTGTGTGGTTGTGTGTGTGTGGAGCAAGTTGGGGCGAGATGAATGGTGTATGTCCATGAAAACAGGAATGTGGTCACTGGAAAGGGCTGTGTCTTTGTACAGTCTGTACTGGAAATTGTTCCCTTGTTCAGGATAATATCCAGTACATCTGGAGCATGGTGTGGTTTGTCTGGGCTGAATGTTGGTGTGTTTGGTGGATCTATAATATAGGTGTGCTTCCTGGCGTGTCTGTGCAGTATTATGCCATGATTGTTGGCTCTTCTGGAGTGCCAGTCGGGATGTTTGGCGTTCAAGTCACCTGCTATTAGCACTCGTGGAGATACTTACAATAGCCTGTATATTTCGCCTGTATCTAGTGATGAAGATGGAGGGATGTATGCGGCTATGATTGTGACTGGCTGATTGTAAATGTAAATATCAATGGCAATGGCTTCTGTGTGTTGGAGCTGTGGAAGTGGGTGGGTATGATGACAAATGTTGCGATGAATGAGAATGGCAACTCCCCCTCCTTCTGTATCTCTGTCTTGTCTGTAAGTACTGTAATCTGGATTTGTTTGTTTTTTGTTTGGTTGAAAGTGTGTTTCTGTGATGATTGCTGTGTGGGTGTGTGTGTTGTGAAAGTAAGCAGACAACTCGTGTTTCTTGTAGGTAAGGCCCCTGGCATCTCAGATGAGAATGCGGGGTTTGTGTTGGTTTGTTGTTGTGCTGCCATTACTGTGGGTTTGTGTCTTGCTGAGTTTGGTGCAGCAGCAGCAGCAGTACTTTCTGTAAAAATAAGTTGGTGTCTAAAAGTCGTTGTTGTAGTTTCTTTGTTTGGTCTGCCCATTGCGTAATCTGGTTTTAGTGTCTGATTCTGTGTAACCAGGTATATCCGGCATTATCACATGGAACTTCTGAAATGACAGAAGTTTCTGCACATTACTTATAGGCAGGCGAGCCTGGCGTATTTGTGTAGTGGGTTGTGAATGTTTGGTGAGAATCTGGTGTATTTTTGTAGGTTCTGTGGGTTTTGAATGTGTGTGTGGGTGAGTGCGAGCCGTCTCTTCTTGTGGCAGATCTTTAAATTTTGCTATTGCAGAATATTTTAGTTTCTATGGATGCAATTGTGGGCATCTCAGAGAGCGTGCTGGTGTGTTTTTGTGAGTGTGGTTTTACAGGTTGTTTTACTTTTTGCATAGGTGGTTTATCTTGTTTAATTGTTTGTGTGTTCTGTTTATTTTGTTGGTTTATGACTTGAAAGTACAGCTTTTTTCCCAAGTTGGGTTGCTGTGTTGAGCCGGCTAGTGCTTCGTTAATCTGTTTCTCTCTTGGTTGTGTTGTGTTAGTCTTCAAAGTGTTAATTGATGCTATTTTCTGTTTCTGTCTTTCGTTCGTTATTGGTCTGGTGTGTGCTGCTGGGCTGTGGCGCAGTCCTGGATCTTGCCCAGCGCAGCTTCACCGGTCAGAGGGTATACACCGCCGAGTGCTCCTGATCACAGAGTGCGCAAGTTGGTTTATCATGTGTGCAGTCGTGGCGGGCATGATTACCCCCGCAGCGCACACAGCACTCTGCGCATTCGCACTGGCGGCTCGTGTGCCCCAGTTTCTGGCACCGGAAGCACTGCACTGGGCATGTAGGCGGAATGCAGTGGTTCCAATGTAGTCTCGTTATGCCTAGTATTCGTGGTATGGCTTTGAGGCGGGTCAGGGTGTCCTCGGGGGTTTCCTCCACCTCCACCTCCACCTTGTGGAGACCGAGCTGTTGCTTCGCGCGCCGGCTGATCATCTGCTGGACTGGTGAATCCTTCACGTGCTGCGACAATTGTAGCTTGATGAGGGCGACGTCTTCTCCTGCAGGGAGTCCGCCCAGGACAACTCGCAGCGGGGCGGGCTTTCGGCCAACGCGACCAGTTTTATTACGAGTACCTCGCGCTCTGATTTGCTGGCCAATCAGCGTGCGGGCCCCTTATCACTTGTGTCGTGCTCAGTGTAATTTAGGTTTTTGAATTTTCTTAAACCTGCAGGATCATAATTACCTAGGAATTTAATATTTGGATTGTTATGATTTGCCAGATTATCATATAAATTCTTGCTTTTTTCTGCCATTATTATTTTAATGTATTTTATTGATAATAGTTAGTGGATCGTTTTACCAGTACTGTATCTATCTTGGTTAGCTATAATTCTCAGATATATATTTTAAACATTTTGCAGTTCTTTAATTCTGAATTCTGTGCTATGTCCCCATACCTCACATCCATATAGCATAGCTGAGAGTATAATTTGGTTAAATATTTGAAGTTTTTTCCTACGTGGAAAGTTATTTGCATTTAATATTAGGTACAGTTGTTAGAGTTTTCCCAATGCTGCATTTCTTACATTTTCTATGTGTGGCTGCCAAGTTAATTTGTGGTCTATAGTTATCCCTAGATATTTTGTTTCTCTAATGTATGGAATTTTTTTATTAAATAATATTACTTTTCGCTTAGGTTTCGGTTTCTTTTCGGTAATTATTATTGTTTCTGATTTCCGTGGGTTCACTTTTATTCGCCATTTCGTATATCACTGTTCTAGGCTTGTTAATTGTCTCTGTAGGGCTACTATTGCATATCCAATGTGGTAGTGTTGTTTTATTATTGCTGTATAGTCCACGTACATTTGGTTGTTAGCGTTAGTTCGTGTATCTGTTATTGGGATGCAGGCTCTGTATATGCTGTATGCGCCGAACCCTGTGGTTCTCCTGCAGTTGCTATTTTAGTGTTGGATTCTACTCCATTTAATGTTACGTAAAAACGTACATTATTTAAAAAAATGTGCTAATAAATAAATAAATATATATATATATATATATATAGGTTGCTAGGAAGTTGTAGTTTATTAATTCATATTAGTTCTGGGAGCCAAACTTTATCGAAGGCTTTTTCTGCGTCTAGGAAAGTTTATACTGTATATTGTTGTTCTTTATTATTAAATCCATCTGTTTTGTCTTCAATTATTTTAATTAGGGGATGTATGGTGCTGTGCTGGGCTCTGAAACCATACTGGTTTCCTGGAATTAATTTGCTTGGATCTGCGTGGCTTTGTAGTAGGTATAGTAGGGCTTTTTCAAATATTTTACTCATGCTGTTTAATAAGCGTATTGGTCGTCTGTTTTCTGGTTAAGTAGTATCTTTTTCAGGTTTTGGAAATGTTATTACTTTAGCTTTTTTCCAGGCCAGTGGAAATTTGCATAATTGAAACATTGAATTATATATTTCTAAGATATATTCTAGGGCATTTACTGGTAGTTTCTTTAGGGCTTCATATTTTATCCCGGCTGGTCCTTCAGATTTATTATTAAGGCGTGTTTTAATTATTTTTAATGGTTCTTGTACTGTAGTGGGGTCGTATTCAGATGTTTCTTTTAGTTTTAGGTATTTGTTTATGTCTTTATTTACATTTTGGGTAAATTGTCTATCTTGTACCTCTTTATTGGGGGAAAAATGCATATCTAGACTGTCGGCTATTGCGTTAACTTTATCCCTAGCAGCATATACACAAACTTGGGGCGTTTCTATTGCTGGGGTAGTTAATTTTTTGCATTTCCCTGTTAATGATTTAGTTAATCTCAACATTTGGTTTGGGCTATGAGCTGCGTTTTCCGTGGCTTTGCTCCAGTTTTTAATTTTTATTTCTTCTAGTTTACTTGTTACCTGCATTTTAAGCCTGTTATATTCTGTTTTAAGTACGGGATTTCTTGTTATCTGAAAGGTATTTCGCTCTTGACGTTTTAAGGGTATTAAATAATCTACTTCTGCGTAATTTGCTCTTGTGTATTGCCTTTTATCCATGTATTTCGTGTTTTGCTGTAAAGTTTCCTTTGCCGTGTCTGCAAAAATGTTGCGTACACATTTAATTCTAATTCGTCGTTTATTTCTGGCGGGGTTTCTAATTTTCCTATTAAGTCTTTTTGTAAATCCTCCAGTTGGTTATAGGTAGTTTTATTGTGTGTTTATTATTATATCTGTGTGTCTTTAAAGTAAATTTCGTAAAAACTGGGAGGTGATCTGAGTCTAGTTCGTCTAAAACTTCTGATTCAATGTTAGAATTGGGAATATTGGTGAGGATGATGTCTAATTTATCTGGTCTGTTGCCATTGTTTGGTAAGTGGGTGGGTTTAGGTGGTGGAAAAATTAAGAAATTATTTTTATCTGCATGCCTACTTAGTTTTCTTCCATTTGTATTGCTATATACGCAATCCCATTCTTCATTTTTGCTGTATAGGTTTCCTTCTATTAAAAAGTGTCCTGTATCGCCCATAATGGTATTTAAATCTCGTTCATTTAATAAAATTGTAGGGAGAAAATATGCAGCCGCCATTTGGTTGTGGGTATGGTTACTTTTAAGTTTTATAACTGTGGTCTCAATTTGGTTCAAGGTAGTTAAATTTACTGGGTGGTGGTGAATATTATTTTTAATTATTATTGCTGTTCCTCCTCCCCTGCGATCCCTGTCTGATCTGTACATATTGTATCCTGGAAAATTTTATTTTGTCCTGGTGATGGAGACTTGTTTATGTGATAAAAGCTGTATAAATGCCATATAATTTAAGCTGTTGATGTAGTTTATATATTTAAGATTTCATCCCGCAGGCATTCCAGTTTAATGTGTATTCTGTTTTAGGGTTAGCCATTTTGGGGGGAGAGTAGCTAGTGCTTGTAGCAACAGTAATTGCTTGCCCGCAAGTGTTTGTGCTGCCCTGATGGGGCAGAAATAAGGTCGCATGTGAGTGATTAATTCTGTGAAGTGCGTGTCGCGGATTAGTCGTGTGAGCTCCCGGATCTCATTTAGTGTGGCACCGAGACCTCCATCCAGTTGGGGTGGCTGTTTTGGGATCTCCAAGAGAGGCGGACGTCTGTTTGGCTGCTGTGCTGGCCTGCGGTCGTCCGCCCTCGCTGCCCAGGGTGCCGGGCCTCGCCTCCCCAGCGCCCGGAGCGCCCCGAGAGGGCCCGCCGGCCGCAGCCCTGCTGCTTCCAGCCTGACTGCCCTCGGCGGCGCCCTCCCCGGCCACAACTGACACTGGCTGGGTCGGCTCCTGCACCTCAGGCCTGTGTGTACGCGGTTTCCTGCGCAGTTGCGGGAACTGTTCAGTGTTTGTGTGTTTTGGTGCTTGTTGCGTGTACTGCGGACGAGTAATTTTGAGTGTGTTTTCTCGTCGAGTCTGTTAGCGCACGGCAGGGGCAGGTCATCTGTGAAATCAGAGGCAGTGTTCTTGTGCGGACAGTTTAAGCACACTGCGCGCATGTTACAGCGTTTGTCTGTGTGCCCCCAACTGACTGCAGTTGCGGCACTTCTTCAGGGTGCGGTTTGTATGGCTCTATACGGGCACCGGTCTAATAGAGCCTCGTGATCCTGAGGAAGTATTTTCTGCCGTTACCGATGATTACTGACCATGTGTCTGTCGACACATAGTAGGGATCCTCAGGGGTGTGATGGCGGGATTTTCGCTTAAAATTGCGGAGGTCTAATTTGTTAAAACCGCACCTGGTGATGTCCTCGCGGAGAATGTCATCTTCAACTTCCTTCATGGGGGAAGTTTATGATGACAAACCTTTGAGGCTTCTCATCAGGGTGGGCGTGTGTGTAGTGGGTGGTGTTAGCGAGAAGGCACCGGACCTTTTCGTAGTCTGCCCGAGTGTTGGAAGTCAGTTTTAGTACTCGCCTCCGAGGGAGAGTATTGTGAAAATGTATCCCACTATTGCAGAGCAGCAGGGCCGCGTTTTTTAGTGACCTACTGTCTGGAATTATTATAGGCACAGGCCTGTATCTTTCTGTTTTTTTTGGTGGGATTTGTGATAAGCTGCTACTCTCTTCGTTTTCCCTGGCTAACTCATCTGCCAGGATTTGAAACCTGTTCTTGATGTAGAGCACTTTCCCTTCCGCTGTCATCTCGATTTTCCTTTTGGAAATGTGTTACAATGATGATACAAATAAACGGTAGGTATATGAAATATCTTACAATTAAGACGTATCAAGTAGTAAGCAATTACACGCAGTTATGTACACAATTTTTTAATGTTTACAGTTCTATATACATACACATAAAAATAGTTTCACCAATAAAGAAGAAGAACAAAAAAACAGTGCATTATTACAATAGAATTAAACATACATATGCAGCTAGTGGATATTTTAATAATTGTCCGCTTTGTGAACTAAATTTAAAAATTTTAATTTTTGCTTCCTTTTGAAATTTTTATCATTGAATAAATAAAAAAAGCCCATTTTCCGCAATATGCCTGACTGCCTCGGCTTATTTTTATTTGTTTAGATATTTAATCTACGTGGCAATCTATTGTAGAGGCAGATTCCTGTGTAGTGGCAGTTGTTAGCATACTGACTGGTAGCATGGTAGGGTACTTTGAGTGTACTGTGTGTTCTGGTTTTGTATGTGTGTATTTCACTGTTTGTTTCATGGGAGAGATAGTTATTTTGTATTAGAATCAGAAGTTTTAATTTGCGCGGGAGAGAAGAATATAAATACCAACCCAACACCAAGCCAATAGGCATACGTATTATATTATCTGCTTACGCAGAATTTGTGCATGTACATCCAGAATTCCAGGTATGTTGATTTACAAAAAACAATTAATAGCAAAAATTATGTTTTCCGCACTACTTGGTATATATGAACCAGGTTCATCAAGCTATCGCAAATAAACCTAAAGTTGGGTAATGTGTGAACGAGTTTGCAGTCAAACTAATACATATTAATGATAGAGTTTTTTAGTTTGACTAATATTAGAAAACTATGTATTCAAGAGATTTTATTGAATTTATGATGTTTCTCTCAATCAATTTTACTCGTCATCGCCATAGGCGTGCCTAGCAGGGTTGGCACAGTTTTTCCCACTGCGTGAAAAGAACTGGTAAATTCCAGGTTAAAACTGCCCCTGACTTCATTAGTTTTTGCTAGTATTTTCCACTTTTTAGGAAAATTGGGATGATATCACTAAATATTGAAGCAGTATTTAACGTACATATAAATTTTGTTATAACAACGAAAACCTTTATAAGAACTGCAGTGTCTAATATTTTAAAATCATGTATCAAGCATGGCCTATTTTTTATTATAGCTACTCAATTTTATGTAGGCCTATTTTTATATTTTATAACATGTGTTTGTACGCAAAGTTAATTTTATTCTATTGTTCTCCATTATCTAGTGTGGCCACTTGGAATTAAAAAAAAATTAAATTTCCCAACTAAACGCGGGAATTATCAGCTTCCTTTTATGAGTACCTACTGGAATAATTCTCTTAGAATTACATTTTCAAAATAATTATTTATCATTAATTACAACCATAAATCTGTATAAGTTTAACAAATATAAGAATAAACAATGTCACCCTGATTAATTTAATTGGTATTAATAAGCAAAAACAAATTTTCATTATAAACCAATAACTTTAACAAATAGTCTAATTTTGTTACACACCTAGGAGTCTAATTATATTATATTTGCCGGTAAAAACCAATATTTCTGACAAAAACCAAGTTTTTGCCAGTGGCATGGAATTAACTGAAAATTGGTGGGATTTTGCCAACCCTGGTTGCTAGACATTTACATAAAGGGCGCCAACTACATGTCATGTAACGTAAACTGAAGTAAGAATTTTATACATACATGTAGGTGTATGTCTTATGGACTGTTACATTAATTTCTTATTTTCATAGATAACGGAAATGGTCATTTCTATTGTAACATGGATTTTTTTTAAATTGACCACACATACTCAACTTGGTATGATCTGTTTTTAATGCTGTAACAATTATGTTCAGGGGGCCGGTGGAAAAGAGATATATGCCACAAAAATATTTTACATGAAATAGGAGTTTCAGTAAGTCTCTCTAGAGTGAAAATAAGGCATGTTACTTAACTGAAATGAGTTCTTAAAAGAAAAAGCCCTACACAAAAATTTCCAGCCGTAAAAATGTCATACATCATGAAGTACTGCTTCTTCGTTAAGCATTACTTATTTGAGCAATGAATTCATGAACAGCTTCTTGATGAAGTAATTCCTATAAAAGTATTACTTGGTATAATATCCCTACCAACTTAACATAGATAAAATTACCATTTTGTTTACAGTAGCCACCCTGGAAACAAAATAAATTTTTACGTCAGTTAGTTATTTTTTTACTTTTACGCTGGTATTTTAAATATTTTTAGCTTGTTTTATCACATATTTGAGTTTAAAATAATTATGCGTGGATAAAAACGTGTTTGTTTCACGTGTTATGTTATATTTTTATTGAAAGTTTGTTTGCCAAGGTAAAAAAAAACATAGTGACGTGCACACTCGACGAATATATAAATTATAATCGCTATGTTGTTTAAATGACATCGCTGTTAATTTGAAACCTACGCTACCTTGTAATCATAAAATTCTGGGTATTTCGATCCAGCGTCAATAATTACCGTTACTGGAACGACATTATCGATCGGAAAAGTGCTTGCCGGCAACTCATGCTACCGTCCAGCCTACATAACCTCTGTTTAAGAACTCTTATTTCAAACACGTTCGATCATTACCTAGCTAGTTTTGGCATAATTTTGATGACAGTTTTTGTGGTTGAATGATTCAGTGACCCTGTTTTGTTTACGGAAATTTATGTTGTAATATTTTAATCACCCTTTTGTCAAAATCAAAGCTAAAATGTTACCAAAAATTCGTTAGGTTAAAAAAATCGGTTCTCTTCAATGAAATGAATATTTGTCCACAATAATAATTGAATATGTCGGTTTTCGTGATTAGTTTTAATTTGTGTTTGTCTTAATTTGAAAACGAAAGGATGTTTTCTTGTTGAATTTGAATGAGCGACGTTTTTATCTAAAAAACCGTTAGGTGGTTTTCTTGTCATACACCTGAACCTGCGATTATATCACAAATAATAAACATATTCAAAATGATTTTTTGTTGCCCATACTTATGCGTCGTAATATACTTCATATACAAATTATTAAAACTCGTCCTAGTAACCAAAATCTATTGTACACATAGATTAAGTATAGAGGTTTATGTTTTTACATCAAAATGTGGGATTTTAGTTACCCCATTTGTTTCATGTAATTATCTAAATTAGGCTATATTCCTGTTTCCGTCAAATATTTTAAGGAAATAACATTTGTAATGAAAATATTCCGCGAATAACCTAGTCGTAATATAAATATTCAGTGCTTAAGTTCACAACGAAGCAGACTTGGTGAAGTGCTACTTTTATGTGTGAATAAGTAATGCTTCTTTGACTATGAATACTTGAGAAATAAGGAAAACTTATTTCGTGAGTTTGAAAACAATGATAAACAGTAAGTACTCCTTGCTATCAAAATAAGCACTCCTTGTATCTGGCATTATGAATTGAAAATCATAGTTAAGCACGAGTGTAAGTAATTTTTGTTTCAAGTATTGCTCATATGCTCACAATGAATCCCACCCTAAATGTGAATCAAATAGAGCATGTAGGGCTACCAATAGTTATTCTTGGCTAAACTAAAACATCCATGTAGGCTCAAGCCCTTAACATTAGGCCTTCAGTCCAAGTTTATAACCTATTTTGTCGAAATTTAGTAGATTATAGGCTATTAAAAAATGTATTAAAAATAATTATGAGGAATTGAATATTGTACAGCTAAAAAAAGCCTGATAATTTTACAAACTTGAATCCAATCTGTTGTAACAGCTTTTCTGCTGAGTCACAACTCATGCTGCTGCTTGTATTAAAACATATTTGAAATTAAAATAGTAAAATTACTCTCCAACTCACTGCTAGCTTCAAAAATTATTTTCCACAAAATCAAGTTGATTGTAAAAGCCAAATTTTCATAAAGTTTACTTTTATTACTTTTATTATTTCCTTCTTTATTACACTACATCACAGCCCAATGCGGAAAGGTTAGGTCCTAATGCAGAGTTTCTACAGAATTCCAATGTCGGTATTTGTAGCTTTATTCATTAGGCAATAGTAAGAAAGATGTAATATATAACTTGGCTGTAAAAAGTATCGCACGGTGGCAAGATTACTTCAACATATCGACAAATGTTCTGCTTCAAAACCACGTGTCGTATAGATCTGTGGAAACACAGTTCATCCCAAAAGAAATAAGGGAAACTAAAATAACTTATACCACCCCTGCCCGTAAACTTTTACACAACACGTTAACGAAACAAATCAGAAAATAACTCAATAATCAAATCTATTATTCACAAAAAAAATAAAATAAAAAATAAACATTACACACTTCATTGCCCACGCGTAAAGGCAACGAATATGAACAGACGACAGTGCAGAGCGTTTCAGATGTCTCCGGGATACCAACATAAACAAATTAACCAAATAAATTTCCTTTTGCAACTGCAGTATGAAAATGAATGCTTGAAACACCCGTGAATAAGTTTATATGTTAAAGCACTGACTACAAAATAAAATAATAATAACCTAAAAAACTCCAGTGTATATATGCCAATATGTAATTATTGTTATAAATTATGATTTCAAAATTAAATCCATGACACGGCCGTGATTAAAATTATAGAACGTTCTAACTGTTTTTCTTCCCGAAAATGGTTTTAGCAACGTTTCAAATTTTAAATCGGCAAATTAGACAATTAGGGAGTGACACTCTTCCTAAAACAATAATTATATAAATGAAAAAAAAAAAAAACCAATTTTTACAAATGTTTTAGTAATCTGCTTTGTGGAATTGCAAGTAAAATTTACACATTCGTTTATTCCTACAACCTCACCCGGGTGTGTAATTAAAATCAAAATCGGCAAAAGTAATGTTGAGGTTATTTAAATTTTGTGTTTGGTAATTTATCAGATTCGAAGTTGGCAAAACGCAAAATTACAAAAATACGTACCGGTAATCGATTTCGTAGACAAAATCAGGTTACTTGAACAATTTGTTAACAAAATTTGTCGATGATTAAGAAATACTTAGTGTAGCGTGCAGAAAGCGTAATGAAAAAAATTGGCACATAACTCGTTACAAAAACACGAAACACAAGGAAAAAAAACACTTGTTTCCTAGATGGGATTCGTACCCAGAACCCCTCGCGCCACAGACGAGCGCGCAACCCATTGACTACGGGTGTCGACAATTGACTGCGTCGAAAAACTATAGGAATAAATGCCAGGAAGTCTTATTAGAATTAAAGATAACAACGAACACAAGCATTTACTAAACCCAAACTACATACTTGGATTCTATTTCAGAAAAAAATTACATGTGAAATAAATACCCTAAATGTTGTACATACAATATTACTACTAGTGAACATTTAATGAAAGTCCAAGAACAGCAAGTTCAACAACGCCAATGGAACACAAAAGGAAAATGGTTACTTTACTTACCCCATGTAAACATTTACCAGAAGATGCAGCAGCCATTTTGTCTTTTCTTCGTAATCATAACCATTCACAACAAAGGGCGGGTATGCACAGAACTTCCGACTTGTAGATTTTCAGAATATAGACTTTAAATGAGCGTATCTATAGCGACTTAGAAAACAAAGAAATAACCATGGTAGGCTAAACTGTAATTAACTTTTTACTTATTCTTAAAATTTATTTAAAACATCACTATCCAAAGATCACAGGACGTTGTTTCTTTGATCGAGGTTATGTAGGTCGTAACACATCCTACCAACACACTACCAATGTTGTGAAATGTCAGTAAACCACTGGTTGGTGAATGGCTGGAAATGGGATGGTGTTCGACTAATAAAACGACGCTGGGTTAACGTAGAGCCGAGTGTCATTTTGATGTTTAGCTAACTTTGGAGCAAAGGTTGAGCCATCGTTGTCCTAAACAAAAATTGCTGCTGGGGTATTTACAATTTGCATACATTATTTATACATACTGCATACATATTTAACACATTAATATATATAATATTACATATTAATGTACGTATTGATATTCTTAATGTTTAAAAATTTACGTTTATAATATGAGTGAGGAATATAATTTTGATAGCGAAATACCAACTCTTTTCATTGTTTAAATGTCTGACTAAAGGAATAAAGGAGTGGTAAAGTTATTAATTAGACTTAATTCTAACTTATGAGTAAATTATATTAAGTTATTTAACTAAATGATGAATGATATTATAGCGCATAGAAATAGGATACGCAGCTGTTCATATTTCGTCCTAAAGCACTATATCGACAAAAAACATAGAAAGCAAAAATACTTGTAATAAACAAATACTGCAAGTGTAATGCTATTACTAAGACGCTTACAAGCTACAAAATTATTGTGACGTCATTACTTCACAGTCGCTAGTATTGTTTAATTTCTCTAATTTTCTGGAATTTTATACTTTACCTTGACGAGCAACTAATCAGTTCGGTGCATTGAATAAATTTTCAGTAGTGCATTTGTTAAAGTTGTGAAAATACAATGCAATGAAATCTACACGGAGTTTCACCAAAGGCAATCGGGATTTATAATTTCTGTCAGTTATGTATCTTGCAGAATGTACTGTTTGCTTAATTTCATAAAATATAATTTTAAGCTTCACGAACTCAATTTAAAAAAAAAAAATTTTTATATTTTAATGCACAATAACTCGTACCCGTAGAGCAGTTGAAGGCATGATTAGTTTACCTGTTGTAAGTTCGTTACAATATCTGTCTTCCGTGCAATAGTAAATTAAATATTTGATAAAGTATACACAATAAATTCCCATAAATACTTATACAAATAATTTGTGAGAAGTATAAACACAAATATACAAAAGTCAGTGTGCTTCATGTATACAAACGTGAAAATTTTAAACTGTCAAGAAAGTCTTCTAATATTTAAGTTTGGTCGTTTGTGAAACTAGATTATCAACTGCCGTTAGGAGAAAGACATGCACATTTCAACACTTCAAATTAAATCTTCTCTGTTCATATCCAGAAGCAGGTAAGCATAGAAGACTTGTAACGAAAATATTGTTTATCAGACTCTACAAGTTGCTACCATCCCGTCCACAATACTGTCTGTATTAGTTCAATCAGATTTCCATACTGATTATCTGCAGCTGTCGTGCGATAACGTACGCAATTCTCACGTCATGGAGTAAATAACAAACGATTCCCACTAAAAATAAATGGCAGTACCGCGAGGAAAAAACCTTGAGATTGCCAGCAGACTCAAACGAAAAGCTTTAGACTAAGTGTGAAAAGTTTCGCTCTGTGTGGAAGCAATATACGTACAACTGGGCGGAGCATTTGTTCGTAAGGACGACTGAACGTCCGTGTTTTTAAAGTGCGTGACCGCACTCCGACGCATCAATACCACGCTTCAGCGCTCTGGCTTCCCAATAATGACAGTCACTACACGGAGCGAACCTTAGGCCTAAAGTGACTATTGTTAGCTTACAACGCAACCAATGCCGTTAATGGAGGGTTCAAAACCATCTCCTATCAAGGACACATATAAAAACCAAATATAGTTGGTTTTCAGTAAAATGAGAAGACAGGTATATAAAACGGCACAATAAGACAGTAAAAATTAGAAAACCAATTTGATAAATTAAAAAATGCAGATGTCTCTATCTACTGTTCTTAATAAGTTGAAAACCATTTTCTAGTAGCTGTTTTATCAATGAAGAAATTTCCCCTTTTATCCAATTTTACAAAACCAATTAAATTTCTGCCTATGCCAATGGAAGTATTGCACTATTAATTTGCATTGTAAAACTGATTAAATATATGTTAATATTGTGATATTAATATTCAACAATTGTTTGCCAAAGTACGGATGAAATTGTCGAAACACATATTTTGGCTTATAGCTTAACCTTTCCCTGTGTAAAGATATATTTTTACTTAAAACATTAGACATATTTCTTATGTCTAAAGTGCCTAACTTCAGACTGAAATACAGGGAGTGGTATGATGTACCACCCTGGCCTGCAGAGAAATGACATCCCAGCCTTAAGTCACTACAAACAATAACAACACACGGCGAGGTAGTGGCTTTAGTCGTGTCTCCAGGCAGCTGCGGTAATATTCTGAAAACTTTCTTCGCGTGCATTCATGTATTCCGCTTTGAGTTATTATATCACTGTCCATATAACGTATTAGACATTTTTCTCGCTGAATTTTTGGAGGCACATGGCTACTGTGTAGTGCAAGAGCGTTGCAAAATTACTGGGAATCCCTACTGCTGGGAGGTGTCATTGCAAGGAACAATAGGTTTTTTCTTTCAAGGTGGGGCAGTACAAAGGACCACCTGAGCATCATGCTAAAGAATACTTAGCCGGTACGGTATTTTCAAGGTGCTTTGCATGTTAAAAGTTTTAGTTATCAGCAACATTTTCCTGTTTTATTTTACATTGAAGAGAAAAAAAACTGGTAGACCTGCCTAGTATCGTGTAGGGCCCCCGCAAGCACGCAGAAGTGCCGCAAGACGACGTGGCATGGTCTCGACTAATGTCTGAAGGTATGCAGGAGGTAATTAACACCACGAATCCTGCAGGACAGCCCACAAATCCATAAGAGTGCGAGGCGGTGGAGATCTCTTCTGAACAGCACGTTGCAAGGCATCCCAGATATGCTCAATAATGTTCATGCCTGGTGATTTAGGTGGTCAATGGAAGTGTCTAAAGTCAGAAGAGTGTTCCTGGAACCACTCGGTAGCAACTCTTGACGTGTGGGGTGTCACATTGTCCTGCTGGAATTGTCCACGTCCGTCGGAATGCACAATTGACATGAATGGGTGCAGGCGATCGGATTGGATGCTTACGTATCTGTCACCTGTCAGAGTCGTATCTAGACGTATCAGGGGTCCTATTTCACAGCCACTGCACACGCCCCATACCATGACAGAGCCTCCACCAGCTTGAACAGTCCCCTGTTGACATGTAGGGTCCATGGATTCACGAGGATGTCTCCATTCCCGTACACGTCCATCCGCCCGATACGATTGGAAACGAGACTTTTCAGACCAGGTAACGTGTTTCCAGTCATCAACAGTCCAATGGCTGTGTTGGCGGCCCAGATGAGGTGTAAAGCTTTGTGTCGTAAAGTCAACAACGGTAAACGAGTGGGCCTTCGGCTTCGAAAGCCCATATCAATACTGGCCCGTTGAATAGTTCGCACGCTGGTACTTGTTGATGCCCCAGCATTGAAATCTGCGCCAATTTGAGAAAGGGTTGCACGTCTCTCACGTTTAATGATTCTCGTCAGTCATCGTTTGTCCCGTCCGTTCACGATATTTTTCCAGCCGCAGTGATGTCGAAGATTTGATGTTTTACAGGATTCCCGATATTCACGGTACACTCGTGAAATGGTCGTACGAGAGAATCCAAATTTTATCGCTACCTCGGATATGCTATGAATGTCCCATCTCTCGTGCACCGACTATAACACCACGTTAAAACTCACTTAAATCTTGATAACCTGCCATTGCAGCAGTAGTAACCGATCTAGCAACTTTACCAAACGCTTGTTGTCTTATATAGGCGCCGCCGACCGCATCACTTTACTCTGATTGGTTCCATACCTCTGTTATTTGCATACACACGCTTATACCAGTTTTTTGGCTCTCCAGTGTATTTGCACTACTTAAATTACCCGACGTTTACCAGATATAAATTCGTCTTTTAAAAAATCTACAAATGGAGCCATTTAGTATACAGCAGTACTACCTTTGTGAATACAGCCCATCCTTCAAGCCAAAATGTCAGAAAGTAGCTAATAATTTCTTTAACCAAACATTAGACTGTATATCTGCTTAAAACAGCTAACCTTACCGTTACCAATAAATGTTCCTGTCGCAACTGCCTGCAACTTCTAATTTGCCGATTGTACAATATTATAATTTGCAATATGTTAAGTAATGACGATTTTGAAGGATTCCTAGAAGTAGGAACAAATATGCTATGTTATGAAATTTCACATTGCACAAAAAAAAAAAAAAAAAAAAGAACATGAGTTTATAACCACAAAATTACAAACTATTCCCAGTAGTGAATTGAGTTGAGAAAGAAACAGGAACAGTTCAGATTTTTCAACCGCACTGAATTAAGCGTCTGGAAGCGATTAAAGTCGTGAATGTGCCAATTTTCCCCTACATGAAGGCTATCCCTGCCAAATTTCGTCCAAATTCGTAGAACGGTGTAACACTGTACAGAGAACAACAATTATACCTACATAATTCATACTTTGACTTATATATAGATCTGGGTTTATGTATCAATATTAGCTTACACCTCCACGTGTTTTATTTTTTAAATTCTGTAATAACTTCAAGTAACCGTGACAGGTATGAGATGTATGAAATCAGGTATCCGTGTACGGAAAAGTACGTTTGTTTAATAATTTGGATACAGTATTATCATTCTCTATTATATTATTCAAAACTGCACGAAAATTTATCATATTATTCGCTATAAGATGATTCTACCGCCACCCAGGTTGGCTAAGTTGGTCATTGGTCTCCAATTTATGAGGTCCCCTATTCTATCCCAGGTCATGCCCATTGGGAATCTTTCGAACGGGGGTTCTTACGTGGGGAGTGTGGCGGAAACTGATGTGGTGTAAGGGTTTTCTCGGTGACCTCCTATTTATTACCCGTCTTCGTTCTGCTACGTCTCCACCCAGTCTCGTCTCACTTCGTCCGTTCTTCTGGATGGATGGCGGGAGCGGCAGCCCTGTCCCTCGGGTGGGGCAGCCGACCTCGATCAGCACCAGCCTTCCCTCATCCATACCGACCCTGCCTCCGGCTGGAACCCCGTTGTGTATTTTGATTCGTAAAAAGTATGTTCTTATTGTGGTATATGTCCTTGTACGCGGGTTGCACATCAGTGCGGGGAGACTCGAGAACCCCCTAGACCGCAAGCCATAGCACAAAGTCTTGGAACATGTTTTGACGTCATCACGAGGGGAGGCCCACCGCCGATCTCTCATGTGACCTTGGAAGGCTGCGATGTCACGAGACCAGCAACCTAGTAAGGTGAAAACAGGACTGGCCTGTGCACGTGGTTCTGCTTATTCGTTGAATGTCCCCAGCAGTAAGCGTCCAGTTTCAGGGTGTTAACTAATATGCTAAAGACACGTGAAATTCGCCTTCAAAAATACGTGTAACTACTTGTCGTTTAAGTTACAGTAATGGATCAAATGTGTCTGTGTTTCGAAGTGTAAACACATGAAAAGTTTGGAAACGGAAGATGGATTGATGCCAACGAAATATTAGGGTGTGAGTACATTATTCTAATATTGATTAATGCAAGTGTGATTTTAAGTATATATAACATTCTGTAAAGCTACAATATATAACGTAACATCCTAAACCTGAGCGCTCACAGCCGCTCCTTGCTTACACATGTTTGCCATCAAATTTATAATAAAGGGAATGTGGTTAACTTCCATGAGTGAGAGTACCATAAATACAATCTAATACGCTTGAAAAATTGTTATAGGGTACCTACACCCAATAAATAACTGGGTTTAAATCAACACATGTAAAAATTTTTCATAGAACGCAAGGACAAATTTTAATGCTGAAATTTAAAATCCGCATCGTTTGTACCATGAGTATGTGTTAGTTAATAACTCTGTGACCGCGTTATTTAATAAAGAGTATAATTTCATGCATGATTAAGCTGCATTCGTTTATGATAATTGATATACCGGCAAAATACGTGTAAACCTAAAAACCGCAAGTGGTATTTGTAGTAACAAAATATCGTTATTTGACGTAGGTATATTTGGTGGTGCACGAAATCATTAAATAAATATACGAAATTTCTTTGTTAATTTTGGCAGCGTACGCCACCTTAATGCAATTTACAAGTACTTGAACAAGTCACAGCGTTTGCAAGTTAGTTGAGATGCATCGACTATAACACGACATTTTTTCTTTGTATGATTATGCTAATAGTTTTGTAGATTTGCACACAAGAAAATACGATGAAAGGTAAGTTGTCATGTAAGGCTTTCACACTTCAGCGGATCATTCAGTTTATGATCGTCTGTTGTGGAAAACATGTCATCTTAAAACAAGCAGAATTTTGTATGGCTGAGTAATGTTTGTCCATGCAGATCACACCTAGGTGTACCACCTAATTAAATCTCATAGAATTATGAATTTACGTATGACGGGGCAGCGGTGGCGTAGTGGCCAGGGCGCTCGCCTCCCACCACGGCGATTCGGGCTCGAACCCCGGCGGGCTCACTCCCGGACCCTCGCATGTGGGAATAGTGCTGGACGATGCCGCTTGCCAGCGGGTTTTCTCAGGGTACTCCCGCTTCCCCCGTCCTTGCATTCCAGCGCCGCTCCATTCTAGGGTCTCATCTCTGTTATGCCCGGGGATGACGGTCACCTACGGGTCCCAGCTGGAAAGACCGTCACTCGGAGGGTGTTGTTGCCTTTATCCTGGGTGCACTCCCCACACGCCATTATTATTATGCATGACATTTAGTGAACACTAGCTTACCCGGCCACGCGTTGCTGTGGCATAAAAGATTTTGGTTCCACTCATTTCTGTGAAATTAATTGAAGGAAGTATATGTATTTTAAAAATATTTAAACAATCGAAAAAAAACATTGAGAACAACAAACTGAAATTTCAAAAAGTTAGCTGTCAACAAAGGAGCTTCCTGACGCGAAAGCATGGTAAAACTGAGCTTTTTGCAGATTTTAGTACCGTTGCAGGTAATACAGATAAAAAAGAAAGGTGTACAAACACTCGTGGGAACGAAAGGAAGGTTTATAAAAAAACATAATGAAAATTCGTTGATTTTTTCGGGAGTTATACGCGTCCGAACAAACGGGCACAACATTTTTATATAGATAGATTACACAAAATGTTTATTTTGTTCTTTCTCTTGGTATTTGATTGCGTGCAACAGCAATATGCTTAATATAATTGTTTCATGGTGTTTGTTACACATTTGTGTTATTAAACAAATGACAAGAATGCCTTTTTAGTTAGGTTTAAAGAACGTGATAACCTATTATTAATGGTTTTAAAAGCGGAGAACCTTTAATAATGAATACACGTACAGTTAATTTATTGCAATTATTGTAATAACGAGTATGTAGAGGCATCAGCTGAGAGGACTCTTAACTTATTTTCGAAGTTCAATAATTTTGCCTAGTATTTTACAAATTACGGTAGAAAAAATTGCTGCTGCTACAGAATGTTATTTGGAAAGTACACTTTGACAAATTCTAAGAACTGGTGTTCAAACTGCTTGATTAAAAATACTTTGGATCATAAATGTAGTGCAATAAATACCATTCGCTTTTGGTTATGTATTAATTCACATGTGAAATTTCTCATTAACGTAAACAGTTTTAAGTGATATAGAAAAGTTTGTATAATTTTTTTTATTATTACTAAACCTTTAGGTTCCCTTAGAAGTTATGATGATGTTTTGACGCACGAACTGTTTTGTTGAATTTTGCAGTACGTATCACCAGAATGAAAGTTTATTGCAGCGAATCAAATTCTCCACTGAATAATATTACACGTACGGGTACGATACATTACCTTCGGAGAAATACGTGGATAAAATACGTGCCTGTAAGTAAATTTATATACTTTTATATCAAGTATATGAAGAGAATACATAGGTATTCCAAGAGTAGTGTTAGGTGCGCTGCGGTAATCATAGCAAATAACTCAGAACTGTTACCTGAGGTAGGCTCTCAAGTGCTGACGTCACTATCTTGTGAACAGGCTTCTTTCTAACAGTGGTTATGGTAACACCTATTGAGGCGATGGGACTTTCAAACTGGGAACCATAGCCGGCCACCCGTCGCTGAAGGGAATACGGGATGCGTTCGCGTTGAAAAAGGGAGTAACCAAAAAATAATCACCGGTTATCGGTAACGTCCATCATTTTTCCGACATGCGATAGAAAATCACGGCTAGTCCCGCCGAAAACGAAAATCGAAAGAGGATCGCCTCGGGGGAAAGCAATGCAAATAGGTTATTTACATGTACACCTGTTATATGTTGCTCGTGGTAAAGTAAGCACTATTGATCGCCCTGCTTGAGATCTAATTTCCTCTTCCTTTCGTATCCTTCCGCCATGCGTACAATTTACGTTGCCACGGACACTAGGACTTTATTCATTTGCCAGTCAAGTGAAAACGTGAAATTGTCAAGAATCCAAACGGGATGCTATTCTGTCAATTCTTACTCTAATTAGTGTACTGCAAAAAAAAACACAATTTTTGTTGATCCTGTATAAAAATAATGCACGCGCAATACATCGTCGTTACTATGACTGAACTAGGAGTATTTTACGTAATTATCTGCCAACTTAAGGGCACCGTCCACCGGCTGGCAGTAAAAAAATTTCAATAGGAAATCCCATTTTAAGTAAATGTCGCCTCAGTGTGTTAATTTTACAGATAGGCGTTAAAAAAATGTATTAGTCACGAATTTTTGAGATGAAGTTCCGCACGTGCGTACACTTTTAATATAGATAGGCATTATGTACTTTTTTTATAAGATACATTTTCTTATTTCCTTGCAAATAAGATATATATATATATATATATATATATATATATATAATGGAAACGTTGGTACACGCAGCAGTATGAGAACGCTGTACGTCTGCGCGTGGCGACGATGGCGCTCTTGTAACGCATGCAACTCTAACCCTTATTGCTCTCGCGTTTCTCGGCTAAATAAGGAGAAAAACAACGCAGTCAGGCGGGACCCTCAACATCGGGGTCTTGAGAGTACGTCACACATCTACGTACACGACTACGCAAATTGTAGAAAAATTTATCTAAGTGGTGAAACATATTACATGTTGAATTGTTTGTGTGGACCTCATAACATTAAGGTATATAAATATGAATCTTTTTAATTTCTGTAAGACAAAAAAAAAATTTGGCCCCAAATTTGGCGTCCCTAAAATCTGCCACTCTAGACTGCAGCCTACTCAGCCTGCTGGTAAATCCACCACTAGTGTGGCCCATTAAGATTCGGCGAACACCAGAAATATAAACGACAAATTATTTCATACAACCGCATATCAGTACGTAGTTTTGAACATCTGTTTTGCAATTACGCAGACGAATTTCTCTATTTTAAATACAGAATGTTCCGCGACTCAACCGACATACTTAGGCGATGTGTTATACAGATGATTGGCAACAAAAAATGTCATATATACAAGTATGTTATGCAGCCCCATTTCAGAGTTACAGGGAAGTAAATGCAATCGACTACATTCATGTTGTAAGTGCCAAACAAGCTGTTCAAAATGTGCCCAATCTGACCGTAAGCAGACACTGCTAGTGTGGCTGGCGTGGCCAGTGTTCGTTAGTGTGTCGAGTGAAGTGGTTGTGAAACAATGCCAGGAATGTTTACACGTGCAGAGTACGCAGACATGGTGTTTGTTTACGGACACTGTGACGGAAATGGGCGTAGTGCAGCAGCTGAGTGATTGGAAGAAATGGGCCAATCCCATGGCCGGCGCGCTCTCCAGACCTCTCCCCGTTGGACTTCTTCTTCTGGGGCCGCCTGAAGAGTAGGGTTTACAGTGGACGGCGATCAGGCACACGATACCAGTTGCTTACAGGCGATGACCGACGCCATTAATCAACCCAGAAATGAACTTGCAGGCGTGCAGCGGCAACACGCCATGGCAGGCTGCAACGTATCGCAGTCTGCTGACGGTCAGATGGAGCACATTTTGAACAGCTCGTGTGAGACATTCGACAANGGGACCCGTAGGTGACAGTCATCCCCGGGAATGACAGAAATGAAACCCTAGAATGGAGCGGCGCTGGAATACAAGGGCGGGGGAAGCGGGAGTACCCCGAGAAAACCCGCCGGAAAGCGGCATCGTCCAGCACGATTCCCACATGCGGGAGTGAACCCGCCGGGGATCGAACCCGGATCGCCGTGGTGGGAAGCGAGCGCCCTGGGCACTACGCCACCGCTGCCTTGAGACATTCAACATGGACGTAGTCAGTTGCATTAAAGACGTTCCGTAATTATAATTTGTGTTTTTATTGCATTTACATCCCTGTATCTCTGAAATGGGGTTTTATAGCCTACTTGTGTACATTACATATTTGTTGTCAATGATCTGTTTAACGCGCTGCCGAAGTATGTCGGTTAGTTCGCGGAACGTTCTTCATTATAAGTAAATATTGCCTACTTTACATGGAAGAGACTGACTTGAAAACACGCTGGCGGGTGAGACATTCGTCTATTGTGACTACTAGTTGGGACGTGCTGCGTTCCACACGACTGACCCGTTACAAACGCCAGCAGCTGCGCACGTAAATTGTTCCGGTTGCCGCATTTGACCACGTGGGTTGCGTGTCGCCCGCCGCTATTTGAACGCTCGTCTACTATAGCGCTCAGAGAAGTCATGTTGGCCAGAAAGTGACGGGTAACGCGCGCGTGCGTCCCAAAACAACAGCGTGGTTCCACATTCCTACTCCCTCCAGGAGGCGATGAGTCGTAGGCGGGTCCATCTGCTCGACAAGCGATCCAGTCGCCTGCTTGCAAGGTCCAGTTGTGTCACGTCACTTGCTATATTAATTTAGGTTAATAATTCCCTTATTATTTAGATACTCACTAACGTCTGAATAACATTTATTTATTCAAAAAGCAGCACTTGCGATTCATTGTGCAGCTACATGTTCTGTGGTTCACGGTTGCCTGCAAGATAGCGACACAGTTACGTAAAAAACGATTACTGATTATCGAAACGAAAATGCCATTGTCTAAAGCTTCACTAAAATGTTACTCGATGGTAGTGTTTATTATATGGACACATAAATAGATAATCGCATCACTGGGGAGTATTTAAAATCACCAACTGTACTTATTATTACACAAATACTCGTTATCGTCGTATTTCTGCTGTGTATTCCAAATATGACGCCATTTTCTTTCTCTCCAACCTCCGGTTGGAACATATAGCACCTGGTTCATCCTCGGTAACAAGCAACTGGAAGCTAAAGTCGCTGTTAGACGTTGACTTGAGAAGTAAAACGAAATTTTCAGTGCTAGCCAGTAGTTAATTATTGACCGGGAGATTAACAGGAGGTGGTAAAACCGGCTCTAAATGACTAGACACGCAAAGATAAAACAAGCAAGCTAAGTGCTTTTGTTCATTGTTGTACATTCAATACCATACACGAAATTTTTCAAACTTATCTCGGCTCACTAAAACTTTGCAGTATTTTTTTGGCATGCGTACAATTTTACCCTTGTACCTCAGGTGTATAATATAGGCAGACGAAATGTAACCAATCAATCGATATGTTTTTATGTATACTTAAGAGCTGTTATATGCGTAAGAGAACGAGTGCGCACGGCACTTCATGAAGGTTAATTTCCCCGCCCTAACAGAAGCAAGCACTACACCCAGGAACTGTTTCTTTCCTAATAGTGATCATAGAGAAATACAAGTGCGGGTGTTTGCTGTCACATGCACATCGTATTTTAAAACTATTATGCAACTTCTTCAAGGCAGAGAGTTAATTTAATAGGCAGTTCACGGTAAAGTGAGCACTTTTGAGGCCGTAGTTACATTTTACTTTCAGCCATTTTTTATTCTATAAGGACATTTAAAAATAAACATTGCCATATAAGTAATAAGCACAGTGTACATATTCCACCGCACTCAGAAGTCAATGACTAAGGCTTAAATAAAATATATTTGTTGACTATTATTCTAAAACAGAAGGCTTCCAAAAGTGCTCATTTGACCGTAAATAGCCTATATTATTCTGATTGACCAGCTGACCGAATAAAAATTTAAATAAACATGTAGGTAAAAAGCATGGACATTGTCCAATGTTCATGAAACATTTCTGACATAATTATTTGTGGATTATTTTTTGTATATATAACTGTCAGCAAACAAGCAGCAGTCTCCCCTCCCTTCCCGGCTCATTGCCTCGAAAGAGCATTTATAAGAATAGGACAAATGAATTAAGGTTATTGTTTTAAAATTTTATTTCACGTAAGGGTTATTAAAATTTTTACAACTAGTAAATGGAAACCACTTATAAAATGAATTTGCCATTTTTATTGTGGGCTGTTTGTCGCTTTATTTGTGCAGTTCGGGAATGCTTTCCTCTGTAAATATTGATGTAATTGTAAAATTTAAAGTGTATAGTATAAAAAAATTTAATTCCACCTTTTAAGAATTTTTATTAGGTATTAACTTCCGATTCTAGAAGTAATACAAGTATTGATGTTTATGTACCCTTGTCACCCGCCAGGTATGGAGTGATGGATCACGGAACCCTTCTCTCTCTTGCGGAACATGAAGAAAAGTGGGGAGCAGTGCTGTGTGCAACTGCCCCACTTCACAATAGCCCAGGCACGTCACTGCTGCACGATCTCTTTCCAATTGGCACCGATAATGCAGCAAACCGAATATGAATGGACAGCGTGGCACGACACGGTTCGGCTTACTGTGGCCCGTCCCGTGGTTAACCTACTTGTGCCGGCCAGCAGACTCATCCGACTACGCGAGAGTCGGCTGCAATGAAGTTCCACTGAAAGCGGAAGAGGAATCTGAAGAAAAATTGAATATCATACAAATATATAATCGGTGCATGCAGTATTTTAGAAGAGGGACTGTCATCGCTGATACCGTGAACCGGGGTTACTTTGCACCTGCTGGGGAAACTTTGCACCACTCATAATGTTTGTTTTTCAGCCATTTGGTGAAGGATTAGCAAACATTACCTGGGTATATAACATAAAAATGGTAAAATATTAACCTGCAGTTTACTGTTTCTTTGCCAAATGGCACGTAAACAAAAATTTTGAGTGGAGCAAAGTCACCCCAGTAGGTGCAAAGTATCTCCGGTTCACGGTAACGTAGAAAAATAGGCAACAACGCAGGTTCTTTTACCCGGCCGACTTTAGCACGGAAAGGCTTGGCAAGCACTGTAACAGAGACGGACAGTGAGGTGAGAGAGTGACAGATGACAAGTGCTGTTACAGTAGATGCTGCAGAAGAGGCTTTAAAGTCCTGCTTATATTATACTTTTTCCATTATTATCCCCTTATGCCTAATAAATAGTACATTCATTATTTTGTATTAAGGGTTTCCTAAAATTTGCTTATTACTATCATATCTAATTTAGCAAAAAATATATTAATTTAAAAAAAAAAATCAACGATGTATATATTATCTAGTCGACACACAGTTTATGTATTAAAAATTATTTTCCATTAAAAATAGATTACCTCAAAAATTTTATAATTGAGGCATATTATTTGTGGTATATTTTCCCGAGTATTGTGCATTTTAATCATATGGGAACTGAGTAATTTGCTGTATTTTCTCAGCAAATTTATTTGAAATCAATGAATTTTTTAGTAAATAATTTAAAGCTTCCCAAGCAAAGTAACTGGAGAATGGGTTCAATATGTCTATTAGAAAATTTTTTTTATCAATTTAATTTTTGTACTTATGAAAATAAGTTCCTTAGACAAAGATATTTCAATAGAAAAGATGGCTATAATTAGCTCGGACGATTATATGAAACTAAAATGTTTGCCAATGCTCAGCTATTTGAAGTATCGCGATATTCCACGGGCCTATATAAGCATTAGTCAAGTTCCTCATACGCGAACATTTGCGTTTGGCTCCACCGTGAGTGTAGCCCGGCTCCCATGGCAGTAAGCGGATGTCTGGTGACTACTCTCATGCACGTACAGACAGCAAGCACAGCACCTTACTCAGCACTAACGACTTATAATAGCATTGATGAGCGTGAAATTAGGCGTTACATTATTAGGAACATTGTCATTATTCCTAAGTGGTCGGAGAGAATAGGGGAAACTATGACACGACATCCAGAGTCACGAGAAGTCATGAAGGAAAAGCAGAGAGAACTCACCACGGATATGACCAATCCAGTAGTAATGATCCTGGCCATCGTCGTAACCCTTTACTGCTTGGAGGCGCGCTTTGGGGGAACTTATATAGGAGATGCCTACGTTCAATAATCGCAGGAAACTTGATAACCTGTGATCTTCCATTAGCGGCTAGGATTCACCAAGCCCTTTTCCTGAGAATGCGAGTTCCTAGTACTCGGTCGCACTCACATCAGCCAGGCCGGGAAGAAAGGAGTTGGAACCCATTATGTAGACAATACATGTCCTCTTAGCGCCGCTGTAGTCGCGACTGGCAGGCACCAGAGACCACCCACCTCAGAATGTCTCACAAAATTGAATGGCATCGAAAGTATATTAGTAGATATAAAACGCTTGTTCTAGCACTGTTTTGTAAATTTCTCAAATATAATTTACATGTACATACGAAAACTATAATATTTAGATAACAAATTATTAAAAGAGGCAAATTCTTTAAAAAAAAACCCTTTTGGTCCCATCTGAGCACATCTTAAAAAGTTGATTTACATATCGTTATTTTACAAATGACAATGTTCCAGGGATTTTTTTATCATAAAGAGTAAGAAAATAGTGTTATAAAATTTAAAAATGCAATTTTTACCCAAAAATTAAGTGGGGCTAATAAAAATTTAGCCTGACGAAAGAAAGCAATAGACAGTATATTTACATTTCACTCCTATAATTCAAAACATCATTACAAAGTTGACCTCCAGCTCTCGGCACCTTCGCACGCGAAGGAAACACTGGGCAGCGACATGCAACAATATGTTTTACAGTATTTAGCCTGACGAAAGAAAGCAATAGACAGTATATTTACATTTCACTCCTATAATTCAAAACATCATTACAAAGTTGACCTCCAGCTCTCGGCACCTTCGCACGCGAAGGAAACACTGGGCAGCGACATGCAACAATATGTTTTACAGTATTTTTATTAAATAACTTTTTTAAGAAACCCATTATAAATTTTATACTTCTCGTCTAGGATACAATTTACATTGTTACACGCGCGGAGTCTCGCATCGGGCGTAGACTACTGTTATGCGCGGTACGACCCTGCGGGGATGCTGACCCACATGGACCCCCCACCCCCCCTCTTATGACCAAGGCCTTCCGGCAACAGACCTGGGTCAGAGATCTCCAGAACAATAGGGACTGGAAGAATCTGGACTGAGCAACGGTGGGGCTGTATAAACATGTGATATGGGCTTTATTGTAAATATTTGAACTGTCAAATATGAACATATGATTCATCAAATAATTCTTTAGACTTTGATACGTTTTTTACTGGGACTGCTTTTATTTATTTAATAACATTAATTTATTTGTGGTAATTGTAAATTGTATTAAGTGAATCTATTAATTGTAAACAGCGATAATAATTTATTGTGAAATATTGAGTCGACAATAATCAGTTTGGGTATCATTAGAGATAGCATCAGAAAAAAATAAATTCTGATGAGACAATTACAAATACACAATTCCTTTACCTGGGACTCGAACCCAGAACGTCTCGCACTGTAAGCTAAAGTGCGAACAACTGCGTTACGGAGGTAGGATTCCGAGCATCAGCTTCGGTTTTAATCAGTCTAAAGTTTTCGTAGCCTGGGTTTACGAAACCGCAAATATTTACAGGGGCATCATTTTGAAAACAAGTGCGTGAATCACTTAACACATGTAAGTTTACATTGCCTACAGCATCACTGCTTGTGTGAATAATTTGATGGAAATAGGTTGACTGTTTCCCGAGATATGGCGTAATAGTAGTTTTTTCTCATCTGGTAATATTGTAATAACATGCCTAAAAACATGCTCGTTACAGGCATATCTGAAATATTAAATAGATATTTTCTGCATACAAATTTTAGTTGATTAATGTCAAATAATTTCATAGATACGACACATTTATGTAAATAATTTATATTGCAGTTATTTTGAAAATATGTTTGACTCACTTACACTATGTTAGTTTACATGTCATGCTGTAGTACAGATTGCGTAAATAAATTGGCGCTAATTAGTTTATTGGATACCAAGATATAGCATATATATAATCACTTAGCACAAAATTACAAGAAGACAGCCAAAAGAGGACATGGGTGTAGCCTTGTTTAATGCTTCTCATGTATACTCTTGGCATACAAAGTTTAATTGAAACTGGTTGAATTGTTTAACAGATATGAAAAAATTATTGATGTTCATGTTTATTTGTCTTGCTGTAGTTCTACGTGTGTGCAAAATTCGGTGCGACTAGGTTGATTAGTTTCCGACGTATGGCATAAAAGCTCAATTTTCTCATGCGGCGCTCTCTTCACTAACAGTCTTCACTAAAATATTACAAAAAACGGCTATATCTTTGAAGTATAATGGCAGTGGTGATTTCATGCAATTATGTTATGTTATGTAGGTATAGGCACATACCATATTTGTCATAGTTACTGCTACATATTAAGTTCTGTTGAAATTGTTTGGCACAAACAGCATACTAAACGAAAATATTTACATAGCGGTTACTTTGAAAATTCACGACTATCTTCGTTAGGGGAATCAGCCCCCGCCTTCTTGGATACACGGATTTTCGCCAAAATCTTCGTCACGGCTATTGTATTCTATTTTAGAGATTGGCAGGGCTCGAGTAATTACTTTTTATATTTTACAAAATCGGTGTTGCTTGAATACTGTTGCTTGTATAATTTCTTTTATAGACCGCGAGAAAAAATTATTTATTTCCTGCCGACAGTCACTACTAAAATATTAATAAAGGCAGTTAAGCTCTAATAATTTGGTAAGCTAATATTTATCACAGGTCGCGAGAAAAATTTCGTTAAACATTCTTAAATGTAACTTTTGTGAAAAATTCATAAATCCAATATGGCAGGGGCTGATAACCCTTTAAGTCGTACAAATTTAGATGAACTACAAAAGTAAAACTGGTGGCCTGAAGTTGGTGGGTATAAGTTAATTACTTCCCAAGATAGAAAACAAAACCTTAATTTTTAATTTGGCGCTACCTTCCAAAATGGCGGACAAATGAGTTATTGCCTTAGGCATGTCTCATTTGAGGTTTACATAAATACTGTCACCATGAAAAATAAGGTGAAATTAGTAACATTGTTTCGTTGATATAGCATACTAGTCTAGAGTGTTTATACGGCCACTATTTCGAAGCTAATTATCTGAGCCTCTTAAAACATATTCTATCAATTTACGCCACCTACCACATTACTACTTGTTTGCCAGCAGATAAAGGAATTGGTTGATTGTTTCCCAAGATATTGCCTAAAATAACTTTACTTATTCTTGTAGCACTACCTTACAAGATGGCTAACGAAATGGTTATGTGTATACAAATTTGATTGTTTAAATATATACTGCCATCACACAATGTTAAGTTGAAATTGGTTTTGTGGTTTCGTAGAATATAGCATACTAAATTTAAATATTTATATGGCTTTCATTTTGAAGGTAATTGTCACGCCCACATAAAACATGTCCGTTTTATGTGGCCTACTGTAGTACAAATAGTTTTCCAAATTTGGTAGGAATCTGTTAAATGTTTCCCGAGGCATGACGAAAATACTTTTATTCATGTGGAATTATCTTAAAAAATGGCTGACAAATGATGTTCTATAAGATATATTTTAGCTTATTGTAAAAGGCAGGCCTACTGCCGGCATACAAAATTAAGTTTAAATTGGTTGCATTGATTAATATTAAACTTAAATATTTATATTGCCACCATTTTGAAAACAAGCCCCTGGTCTACTTTAAAAATGTCAGTTTACATGGCCTGTTGTACTACATGTTTGCCAAATTTGGTATGAATCGGTTTATTGTTTTCCGAGATATTACATAAAAACATTAATTTTGATGTCATGCTATCTTAGAAAATAGCGCTCAAAAAGGCTATGTGTTGACACATTTGATGCTTGTAATAGATCCTTTTAACTTAAAAAAAGTTTGGATGAAGTTGGTCAAACGGTATGGTAGATATAGCATATCAGCCAAAAATATTTATTGGCAATAATATTGAAAATAAGTGCCTTGCCTATTTACGTTGCATATATTAACATGACCTACAATAGTATTACTTATATGCCAAATTTGGCAGGAATCGGTCTTGTAGTCTCAGAGATATAATGCAAAAATTTTATTTTTCATGTTCCACTATCTCCTCAAAATAGCAGATAATTCAAATTATGTATTTCTAAATTCAATTCTGTAATGGTGTACTGTCAGTGTACCAAATTTAGTTAAATCGGTTAATTGGCTCCCAAGTTTATAACCCACTATCTTAAAAATTTTATTTCCACCATTTTGAAAATAAGTACCTTACATGATTAAAAGCTATAAAAATTGGATATGGGGTTGTACATACATTCCAAAAATGCATTCGGGTGATTGCATAAGCGTATCATTCCTTCAGAATGTATGATAAATAAGGAAACAAAGTTTATAATTAGACGGATGCCATGTTAATCCAACATTAAGAGCAACACGTCAATTATTATGACAAAATATTGTTTACAGAACATCACGCAAAATTCATCTAGAGGTTTAAATTGTTATTTGAAAAAGTATGATTATTTGAACGAAATTTAAGTAAGTTAGTAAATGAACTAGAGAAAAATTTAATGTTTAACGACAGCGATGTCAACGTGACACAGAACTCACTAAATATTTGTCCACGCCTGCTTGTAGAAATTTACTTCGAGATGCGAGGTATGGAGGGAAGTGATAGAAAAATGATTTCTTACCTTGTTGCATGGGGAGTTAACACAGCTGGCTTCCTAACGCTGCTGGTGCAATGGTTTGCAGGCGGTGAAGGTTGGGTATCGTTCCCGACAGCGTTTTCGCCGCCGATCTCTGCAAAGCCTCCTTCTCTCACTGACGTCACAAAAGAGAGGGGGGCCGCTGCTAGCGTAGCGGTTAGAGCGCTTGCCATACCATCAATGCGAACAGGGCTCGGTTCCCGGCGAAGTCGCTTCCGGATTTTCGCACGTTGAAATCGTGCCGGACGATGCCGCTGTTCGGCGGGTTTTCTCGTGTATCTCCCGTTTTTTTCCGCGCTTGCAGTCCGGCACCAATTTAAACCCACTTCGCTTCACCCTCATCGGCTTTCAGGATCCCGTTGTTAAGGCTGTTGACTGGTTGAGAATTCGGTATAGGAAAATACATGTTAATGAAATTCGTTTTTTTGAAGTCGAATTTGAAGATATAATTTTGAAACAAATCCCAAGTGTAAGAAATGATGCTCTCAAGCTCTTTATCTAGGAAAATATAACAATTTGTTTGCCAGTATTTTTTTAATGTAATTGTTAAGTTTTCTGATCTTTCCAGGAAACAGACTATACATTAATGTTACAAAAGGCTTCGATAGGAAATAAGCACGTATTTTTCTGTTCAAATAAGTCTCCGATAGTATATATCTATCTTTAACAGGAACGCCAAAATCCCGAATTTAATTAACATTTATTTCCCTAAACCAAATTCTCGGCTCCCACCTACACGGCGCTTGATGTGCGTTGCAGAGTGCTTGAAATACGCGTTTTTCGACGAAACTATTAAACGTGCGGCCAATCTTATCGACGAAAAGAACACACACTTCATACGAGGGCTGTTGAGTGCTTTGAAGACGTCACACACAGTGGAAACAGTTCTTAAGGTACTCCAGAATGGCTAAAAACGGCTTTTTCAAAACGCTGTTTGTCGAAATAAACGCGTCAGGTACATACAAATATACTCAAGGGCGCTGCATTGAACCTTCCTACACACTTTCAATCATTATATAAAAGGGTCACCGCCGAATGTCCCATAGGTACACGCCGTGCCGCAAGAACATTGCACGCCAGTTCAAAGCCTTGCGCTTAGCGACGATGGGGCACGTGATGCGCGTGGCATTGTCGCCCTTATCGCTCCCGCGCTTCTTGGTCTCAAACGCAGAAAAAAAAAGCTTTAGATAGGAGGGAGCCTTCAGAGCTGCCCAAACCACCCCACTCAGGACTCCACGTAGCAGAGGGTTGGCTACATATGAAAGCTCTCAAGCAGCTTCGCATCTAACATGAACCCAGGTTGTCACATTTGGCGAACGTAGTGGCCCGAGGGAAGGAAGGATGTTAAAACTCAGAAATTAGCTTCACTTTTCCCATTGCAGAAGCTGATAANACGTAGTGGCCCGAGGGAAGGAAGGATGTTAAAACTCAGAAATTAGCTTCACTTTTCCCATTGCAGAAGCTGATAACGAGGGAAACAAATGAGGGAAAAAAATAATTGTACACTGCAGATAAAATAAGTGTTTTCAGGCGGTTTTCGAGGGTTCTTGTGGTTTTGTTTTTAATGTGCTGTCTGTTTTTCACGGTTATTCCCGGTTATTCCTACGTATTTATTTTGCGAGANTTGTGGTTTTGTTTTTAATGTGCTGTCTGTTTTTCACTGTTATTCCCGGTTATTCCTACGTATTTATTTTGCGAGAGTATTTTGTGGTGATATTCGTCTCCAATTTGTGCACGTAAAGAGTGAGTCTGTAAAACACCGACAAACTCCGCAAGCATATTTCTTATGAAAAAAGTAATTCGCAAACATATGCGACACAAGGCCGACGATGCTTCGCAAGGGTGGTACACACCCTTGATGGTGGAGCTGATAAACAGATTTGTTGTTAATATTACATTAAGTATTTTTAATGGAACAATAACATCCAGGATAATGTGTATTTGAACGAATATCTGCAACCATGAAAAAACCATTCGCTGTCATAAAATGATGTCACAGAAAAAATAAGGGTTACAACCATATTGTCTCATAAATGGTTGTAATGCCGAGCCTTAATTGGTTTTCCATTGGCGGATTACAAATGAGCACGATAAAATTAACGGAAGACGACTTCTTGTGTTTTGACCCCACCATTTAGCGAGGGGTTCATGCACAAGTTTCACTGTAACTGGTTCGCAAGTTGCTTGCCTGCCGGGCGCAGTAGCACAGTGGTTTCGACATTCATGCATGAGTTCCTCACAAACGGGGTGGTTCAGAGTGGTGCCATAAGACGACCTTTATCGTTAATTTCAACGTGCTCATTTCTAATCCGCCATTGGAAATCCATTTAAACTTCGGCGGCACAGACATATATCCAACAACAGGATTGTAACCCGTATTTTCTCCATGGCATAATTTTGTGGCAGCGACGGTTTTTNCACAGACATATATCCAACAACAGGATTGTAACCCGTATTTTCTCCATGGCATAATTTTGTGGCAGCGACGGTTTTTGCAGCGGTTACAGATATCCGTTCTACTACACATTAACCAGGATGTCACTGTTCCATTAAAAATACTTTATGTAATATTTACAATAAACACGTGTTTCAGTTCTACATTCAAGGGTTCGTGCCACCTTACGAAGCATCGCCAACCCTATAGGGACGTTTTCAACTTACTTTTTCGTAAGGAATATGCAGGTGGAGTTTGTCGGGGTTTTTCCGACTCACTCAGTATATTTAATATTATTACTACGTGTTTTTAGCTAAACTTTTTTATCTTCGTTTTCTTTACGCTTGATTCTTTTCCTCGTGATGAACTTTGGCAATGGAAAAAGTACAGAAAATTTTACAGTTTAATTCAGTTACACTGTTGCCATTTTTGTTGGATGGACGAAAACATTTTGTAGAGTATGTTCTGTTTCTGAACCGTTATGAGTGGATACGGGAGTAAGGGAGTGCAATTTAGGCCACTTTGGTGGGCAGAGATAGTAGGAGTTTTAATTTAGTTAAGTATGAGCTTCCTCGTAAACACCTTTCAGACAAATTGGGGTTATATGGAAAAATAATATTGAATTACGTAGTATATATTATGGTTTCATAAGTTGTAAAACTAGCTGCTCGCGTTTGATAACCTGGTAATTTTCGTGCAACATTTCACAATGGATTTTGCAATTTTTATAGGAGGCTGTGTTTCGCAGTTACGGGTTGAGTAAGTTTGATGCCTAAACTGGACGAATTTACATAGTTTATGTCACGAGACTGTTGACTAATAGGCAGGAGTGACCATGTTACGCAACACTAAAATCCTGTTAAGTTTGTTCTGTTATAGGACCTGATGATGGAAGTTTGATTTCTCGGATAGTGACAGTGAGAGTCTTTGTAAGGAACGTAATGTGCACCCTTAGTACTATATTTTGAGTGCCCATGAAATATATTGTTCTGTGATGATTTTATTTTAACATGCCACAAGAAAAGGTGGAATTTAAACTCAATGTTTCCCTTTTTGAAATATATAACCATATGAAAATGTGTAGAGAACGAGGTCAATGAGATCTGTGTACTAATCGAGAAATGTAAATATGTTACGCTAAATTGGTGTTCAAGATGTAGTTAAATTCATGCATTTAAATTGTTGAAACAACGTTAAATAAGTTTCACGGAAACTTGACCGAAATCCGCAGTTTACTGTTGTTCTTGGGTGAACATTTTTGTATGCTGTTATTTAATGTGTGTGTCTATTTCTAAAATGCACGAAGCTGGTGTAACGGAAGTTAGGTGGTTAAGAATTTTCAGGACAGACGCCAATATTCCTGAAAACATTTAACTCGTTCCTTTCAACTGAAAAAGGCATCTTTTTGTACTTTCATCGGTGCTCTAATCCTTGTTAGGCGTCCACCAAAACCTCTTAGTTCTCACCTGTTTTCCTGTGTGATTGTGTGGTACTATTCTCTGAGATAGAGAGAGAGAGAGAGAGGGCGAGAGGTACGATTTTTTTCTTTTGTTAATTTTTTTGTTGCAACTTATACAATGTCTGGCTGACGAAACAGTATATTTTCAGAACTAGAAGCAGGATAAATTTACAATGATATCGCGCTGTGTGTAATATCACTGTAGTTTGATAAATGCATAGCCTTTCTCCATCCTGATACGGTTCTTTTTATAAAGCTTGTTTTTTTTAAGGAAGAAGTACCCTTGCCATCTTGGATTTACGTATTTTCCTCCATAACTTAATTTTCGGAGTCAATATTCAAAAACCAAGCTAGTCAAGGCATAGCGAACATTTTTAACAGTTATTATTTCGAAATCCCGCTTATTTTTCTCACATGATTACTTTCACTACTGTAATCGTAATCAAACATTACCTAATTATTTAATTATTTCAATCCCACGTGGGAAAAATACAGGTATAATTGAAACCCTACAAATTTCCAGAAATTCGTTAAGTAGTCATCTACGTCATGTCTAGCTTTGATTTTTTTATTTCTGGTCATACATTTTCATTACGGAAGATATTTTGCCTGATAACTGTTAACATTAATACAAAAATGTCAAAACATTAATTTCATGCTGTGTAGCGGGGCTGCGGTGGACATGTGGCTAGCGCAGCTATCTTCGCTAGTTGGGAACATGGCAGACGTTACCACTAGCCGGTGGGTTTTCTCGGAGTAGTTTCACCTGGTCATACATTCCGCCGCCTTTTCACATGACCCTGCAGAAACGACACGCATCTGTAACTTCCACCTCGGAAACTCACCACTCGGTGGGTGCTTTTATTCACACTATTTTCTTTATTGGGTTGTATCCCGACGTAAAACCTAATAACAACTATTAAAAAAAATAAAATTTGTTAGCACAAATATATTTAAGTAACAAAAACTATATTACCAGTTTTAATAATGGTACATACGGGACTACGATACTGTATACAGATAGAGCATCCCAAGCTAACATTCTGCTTCGCGACTCTGAAATTGAGTAAGAAAGCCACTATTTAATATAGTGACAGTTCACTCCGCGGCACCTCGAGGTGTAAACACAAATTGACGACATATGTTTTTACCTTCAACCTACTTAGTTTAATTTGTAAGAGTATTTGTCACAATCCACCTACATTTTCTTAGGGAGTTTTAGTGTCTTAACAATTGTTAGCTATAATCTTATTGATGTCTCGAAGTCTTGATAATTCAACATGTCTATCAAAAATCGCTTAGGCGTTTATTGCTGAGCATGTAAGTGTTTATCTGCACAATCTCTATTTATTATTTTCCTAGCCATGCTTTAATTTTATTATATGAATTGTCGTTTTTTCTTGTCAAATAACGATAAGCGACAAGAATCCTACAAATCATATCTCGGAATTAAAATTATTTCTTAATAAAAAAATATTTATTAGCACCTTTCATGTTGTGTATTTTTTTCTCTATTCAAGCGTGACATTTTCCAAAATATTGTTAGGTCCAAAACACATTTTTTTTTCCAAACACTAAGTTATTATTTTATTTATTTTAGCGCAAAATGACAAATGGAAAATATAAGGAATAAATAGACCCATAATTTAATTTTCGTTGCGATTTCGAGGATTTGCAATAATGCAGGGATCCACTGAACGTTGTAAAAGACATTCATGTACATTCTCGGAAATCGAGCTGTGCACAGGTACTAATTGCTCAAAACCCACGAGATAATTTTATTGCAATTATGTCAATGGTTGACTTCTTTCTTCTGAAATGCTTTTTTTTCGGTTTAGACAACAAGTTCATTCACAAGTCGTATAAAACGTGAAGCCTGAGACTGTTACAAGCGAACCAGCAGGTAAAAATATTAATCATGAATTGTTTCTCCACGTTTGCTAGTTTAGACTGAGTTGAGAAAATTTTGCAAATTCAACTACAGTCTGTTTGCATCAGCCTTAGGCTTACTGGGCACAGAACATAATTATCTTGGTCAGTCACATTTAATTTTAATCATCCTGGTAATAAAGTGGTAATAAAATCCTGTTAATAAAAAAAATATATATATCCATATAACTGCAAGAACAGTGAGTTAGTTATTTATTGGTGTGAGTGTGCATGCTTTATGTAAAACTTCAAGCCATTTGGGTAGATGATTGTGCGGTGTTTGTGTGTACAATTTTTTTCTTGGGAGTCATCAAAATAAAGAGTGGTTGGTTTATTTGCTAGTAATTTTGCCACCCATAGTGTTTCTTTTCAGGGTAAGCTGAATAAGAGCAACCAATTACTTTTAGGTATTTACATGAATTTTAAGTAATGAGGAATTTGCTAACCCTATGATCACAAATTTCATTGGTTTCAAAACTTCTGGAAGCCTCAAATATTTCGCGGGTCCAAATTTATTTAGCGTATATATGTTTTGTGCAACGTGTCATAGTGTGTAAACTACATTACTCTTGGAATAATGACATTTATCATTACAACTTGTTGATAAAAAACAGTTTACATTCTACATATACCTTGACAAGTTTACTTCCTGCTTTTCGTTAAAAAGAGACTAAAAATAATGTTAAACATTTCAAAATATTTTCATATGTGGAACTTTTTGCACATAGGCTGTTCGGGTGTCTGAAATGGCGGTGAAGTGGTTGCTGTGATTTGTAAAACGCACTGTCGTTGTTTTGGATTAGGTTAGATCGTTTAATTTAGAGCAGTGAGTCTATTAAACAAGAAACAAATTTATAATATCATAATATGACATACATGAAGCAGCGGTGATAAACTTTCACCTGTTTAAGCATTTTGTATGTACACATAGGAAAAAAATGTATGGTCAAATTTTATTTAAATATGAAAATTATACTATTTCCTTATATCTGTATACGCGTTGAAATATTTTGCGTCTCTGTAAATTAAAATTATTTTCAGTGAAAATGTAGAAAATAATATTTTATTACTTAGTGCTACATTATGAAAGATGTGCTCAGTACCAAGTTATTACGAAGCCAGACAAAGCAACATTCGTCTTTACAAACAATAGAGCCGATAAATATCTTATTAAATGTTGGTGTCCTTAGCATTACGCAGCTACTCATAAGCGTGTGATGTATTCGTAGGTATATCTAAATAGCAGGTACCGTAATATACACTGAAGAGCCAAAAAACCTGTCACACCTGCTTAATATCGTGTAGCCCCCNTATGCCCCGAGCAGACAGAAATACCGCAGGACGACGTGGCATAGACTCGACTAATGTCTGAAGGTACGCAGGAGACAATTCACACCATGAATCCTGCAGGGCAGTCCACAAATGCAATCTGCGCCAATTTGAGAAAGAGTTGCACGTCTGTCACATTTAATGATTCTCGTCAGTCGTCGTTTGTCCCGTTCTTTCACGATGTTTTCCGGCCGCAGCGATCTCAAAGATGTGTTTTACCGGATTCCCGATATTCACGGTACACTCGTGAAATGGTCGTACGCGAACATTCAAATGTTATCGCTACCTCGGAGATGCTATGTCCCATCTCTCGTGCGCCGACTATAACTCCACGTTCAAACTTACTTAAATCTTGATAACCTGCTATTGTAGCAGCAGTAACCGATCTAACTACCGACCGCATCGCGTTACTCTGATTGGTTCCATACCTCTGTTATTTGCATACGCGCGCATATACCAGTTTTTTTGGCTCTTCAGTGTATTTCGCCACCACTTTCATACTTGGTTCTCCATATAGCATAAATCATTTGTGCGCTACTGCAATTAACTAGGAGCTGCATCGCGTACATTGCTGAAACATTATGATGTGGAAGGAGCTGGTGCCAGCGCTGTGGTTGATGAGTCATAATATATTTTTTTAAATTTAGAAGAATATTCATTTTGTACATTCCTTCGCATCAAGTTTTTGGAAACTTAAAAACATTTCATTTAAATGTACTTGAGTTTATGAGGACATCTTTGGGCAATACATCTCCATCTCTCGCATAAACGTAATCTTATTTGCTACAATCGTTATACAAAATTTGCCAACAGGAATTGCAAACTCGGATAATATGTCTACATCACCAGAAAAATACCTTTGCGGAGGGGGGTGGGGACTAAACGGGTATTAAGTCAAACGTCATACCTTACAGGAATCCAGATAACTAAAACAATTCTCGTGGCTGAACACACCATTCCTTCAGTTTATATGAAATTACTAAAAAATACTCCCTATAATAATACATTTTAATTCAAAATATCTTTGACTGTGGAGCACAATGGTGAATACTCACTGGTACCAATTTAACATGTCGACTCCCACATGAGTAGTTGTTAGCGGAATATGACCTAACCGCTTATGCAGTGAGTTGAAGTAATTGCGAGTCCTTCCTCTTTGCTAGACAGTTTAGCATGCCGACTCCCACATGAGTAGTTTTTGGTGGAATATGACCAAGCTACCCATGTACTGTGCTGAAGTAACTGCCAGTCCTTCCTTTTTGCTAGACAGTTTAGCATGCCGACTCCCACATGAGTAGTTTTTGGTGGAATATGACCAAGCTACCCATGTACTGTGCTGAAGTAACTGCGAGTCCTTCCTTTTTGCTAGACAGTTTAGCATGCCGACTCCCACATGAGTAATTTTTGGTGGAATATGACCAAGCTACCCATGTACTGTGCTGAAGTAACTGCGAGTCCTTCCTTTTTGCTAGACAGTTTAGCATGCCGACTCCCACATGAGTAGTTTTTGGTGAAATATGACCAAGCTACCCATGTACTGTGCTGAAGTAACTGCCAGTCCTTCCTTTTTGCTAGACAGTTTAGCATGCCGACTACCACATGAGTAGTTTTTGGTGGAATATGACCAAGCTACCCATGTACTGTGCTGAAGTAACTGCGAGTCCTTCCTTTTTGCTAGACAGTTTCAGCGAAGGTAACGTCCTTCTTAGGTTCTCTATTTCAAGTTAGCATACACAAGTTAGCCGTCATCAGATTTTTTTCAACCTCCATTTCATTATCCATGTCAACCAAGTTTTTACTGTGTTCATAAATTACATTCATTGGCAATACGCTTAACTGTAACTTTAGAAGTCTATAGGTTCTGTAAACGTTAAGGATTCTGGGATGCAGTTTGATGCCCCTTACACTTCAAGTCAGAATCTACACTTCCGCTGAGATAACTGTGAACAAAAACTGTCACGTACTGGAGGCTTCTCTCTAAAAATCCAAATTCTTTGTCGACATAAACTTAACAAATGTTTTGAATTGATTTCCATATGAATGTAGGCTGTGATGTTTACAGTTTGTATGAATTTTGTATGCCCTTTTGTTCCTTTTTATAGCATGTTGCCATACCCTGTCACAGACATTGATCTGCGATAGGCTCTTGTCCACACGAAATTTCTTAACACCAGTTTGCTGCAGTAGTTAATGCGACAGCTTCTACAACTGAGCTAGACAAGATCTACTGTGTTGCCTGATAGTGTGAACGATGTTTGAATTGTTAGGTATTTATCAGGCCGACGTCCTTAAGACACCTACAAATGGTTCATGGTTCGAACCCCGGGCGAGGCATGTACGAGTGTGTCATTTTCAGTTGTACGGGTAAGTCATTGTTGTGTGTAAGGAGTCTGCGATCAGCCTCCACATGTGAAGTGGATCAATCACGCTCAAAGTTCAAATTGCACATGCATTACCCATGAGAATACTTACCTAAAATATGCACTGTTTTGCTCTGACTTGCCAAATTAATATGGTAGTAGACGACTCAGAAAATAAATGTAATCAAGAATAAACTTTACTACTGACAGATCTGCCAGATGTAGTTAACCCCTTTATTACAAAAGTGGTACAATTAAAAATAAACAAATATTGGGTTTTTAAATTTATTTATAATACATCTACCATGGAGTTATTTTAATGTTATTATTTTTGTGTTGTGACTATACATTACTGATATTATAACCAAGAAAAAATAGCATATCAAAGCAAAATTTTTTTCCATAGTCTGCTCTTACACTGGTTTTTCATTAAAATATATTAAAAGTTATTTTTAATGCAATGAAATAAACCAGTTATACCGTTGTTAGTGTTCAATAAAATAGGGTTGTTACACTTACAATTTAATCCACACACAGAAAAAACTAGAATGATATTTATAGATTTTTTAAACATGCTGGCACAATGTTGTTTCTTAGATTCTCGCTACTAAAATAGTCACATTAGACCACAAAAAACTCTTAAAAAAAATTATCAGTTCTGTCTTCCTATTGGTAGTAGGGCCGTTTTGAGCCCACATTACCATGTTCATTCTTAAACACAACAATATGCAGTTATGAAAGAGTTTTTTTTTTCACCATTACTATAAATGTTATTGTGATGTCACATTCTACACTGAGTTTATCATTTAAAACTTTTCATAATTATATATGTAAAAAACTATTAAAATTGCACTTAAAATATAAACTAACTACATAAAAAGTAAAAAACACGAATATGTTTAAATGGAATTATTTTAGCAGTAACAAATATAAAATTATAAAAATTAAAAAAAACCTTAGGTGAAGCACCGGACACAATGACAATGCGAGTGCTGTTCTGGAAGTGCACATGATGCCCTAGCAACAGTCATATCTGAAACTTAGCCCCTGAATGCTGAGATAGTGGTTGGGAAGGTGTTACTTCCCATCCAAATCGCTGGGCATTGGTACTTCAAATTGGCGAGAAATAAGTTGAGCTCGCTCGAGGAATCTGGCAGCGAGAGATCGCACAGTGCCCAGATAAATAAGGTGATCCGCCATCTGCAAGTATGGGTCACGTTCGTCGCAAACATCGAGGAGGTGAATGCGCAGTGCTTCTACCAACTTCTCGTACAACATCCGTGCCGGCAGTGGATTCTGCAGGTCTTCGTGGCCTGCGAACATAACGACGTTCTTGCTACAATCCATTCACGGTTACTTCACACTTTTCTGAAGGCCTGCTAAAGTTCTACTTCCACGATATTCCTCCTCTTCGTGCAAACTGAACTTAACCAAGTCTGGAAAATTACACCAAAGGACAACGCACCGAATTCGTGCGAACTCAGTTATAACAAATATTTTGCACGAGAACTATTTCCTGACTAGAATTTACCAACACACGTGTTTTCTCGCTGACTTTATTCATATTTATTATAAATGAAATATTGAAATTTATATATATAATATAGGTGAAACTTCAGTTTAACGGAAAACAATGTACTTTTATGCAAACAGAGTTATAAAACGGCTGTGATACATGAGTTATTTAGGAAATAACTAAACACTTCATTCATGGGGTGATATTTCAAAGGTTCGATTCAAAAAGTGTGAAGAAATGGCGAATAGACTATAAGCCTGATCTCCTTGCACGAGCGCATGCTAGACTACCCGCGTGACTGCAGATGCAAGTTTCACATCCTGAAAACACTTTGCGACTCGAGATCTCGTAAGGAGGCCACAGTTTTTATATTGGAAATTGATTAAACTATTTTTTTTGGATCTGCGCAAGCATTTCTGAAGTCAGCTAATTTGACCTTCTTCACCTATGATACAGTAAAATGGGACGTAATTCTAATACCCAATAAACACTCTATATACATAACTATTGGATATAATATTCATGGACATATTGACGTCACACACATAATTTACATGCATGACAGATTGATATTATGATCAAACTTCCCTGCGAAATATGTCACTAGTACACATAAATGACGTTAAAATTGCTAGTAAATATATTTCGTATTAATATTGTATACAAAACATACATCACTTGGTGTACATGCATCTACATAGACATAATGTCCTCATAAAGTGTGCTTATGTAAACTGATTTTTGTTTGTATTATCTAAATGTATATTTAGGAAGTAAAACGTACATATATATACAATGCCCATTTTCCTTGAATACATTTAAAGGATATACATGAAAATGCTTTCAAAATGAAAAATGAATTAAAGATATACATATTTAGATAATGCAAAGGGCATATTAAACAAAATGAAAAATTCAATGCTGATTACGATAAACAAAACATTATTTAATTGATACATATATAGGTGCAAACTATCTGTATAGAGGGGCAATTTTTCAGTATCGATTTTACGGATGTGTAAAATTTTAATATTATCCAAAAAAAATTTTTGCTCTTCAAATTGGAAAACGATTATTAATCAAATTTTTATAAATTATTTATAATATCGAATTAATTATCTTTTTTCGCATTAATATTTACACACGCATATAAAATTTAAAAAATACCTGCCATGAACATACCGAAATCATAAATTGTACTGGTTGATAAAATTTGAGTTCATAATCAGAGAAACTTATATTAATTACATCCCTAAGACAAACATTACAAAATTGTATGATTTTATAAAATGTAAGAAATTATATTAACAAGATAAATAATTTAGCTTATAATAAAAAGTGTTTTCGAAAAATAAAATAAAAAACCTTAAGAAATCTAGTAAATGTAAAATTTAGATCAGCTCGAAAAGTATTTACAATGTCAGAAAACGAACTGTTAAAAATTTAAAATTATTATAAGAAAGAGATATGAAGAAATAATGCCTTTTACGCTAATCTATTCTGAAATAGATATGCGTGTAATTTTGTTAAATTGTACCATACACATTAAAATGTTATGATATTGAAATAAAAGAAATTATTTCGATCTAGGTGACTAATGTAATCCTGCCTTTATTTATGACAGGAAAAATTATTATTTTAGGAAGTACGAAAATATTGTTAATTTTGACTCAAGTAATTACCCTCCAGTAAAACCCTAAGAATATAATTTAAAACATGGACTTTGGTGCAGGTATCTGTCACAGAAACCAGGAGCCGTAAGCTGTATTGGGTTATGTCACAGCTGGGACAGCACTTGACGGCCATTTTGTGACATCACGAGAATTAAAATTTCCCGTTTTACCCACAATCACATCAAAAATCGATTATCTAACCCAAAATCGTTTCTTGCCCCAAAAAAAAAAAAAACAGTAAAATTTTCAGATGAAAATATTTATAATTTATATATATATATATATATGTTTTTAAATTTTCCGTGCGAGTCCTTACATGAGCAAGGCGGATCTAAGACTCCTCGACACGTGAGCCAAAAGAAGCCTCATAGCAGCAAGGCGGATACAAGACTCTTTGATGTGTGAGCCACGCCCTGAGAGTCAGACGAGACAGCAGCCATGTTCGTTTTTTTTACTGTTGACTTAATTGCAATATTGCATGTCTGACCTTGGTTTCAGTAACCTTGACTAGAAAATAAAGATAACATTTATAAAAACACAAAAAATAACTAAAATATTTTCTGAAAATTCTAAAAACTATTTAAGATGATATATTTTATAAAATATTTAACAAGCACTAGAAATTTTTTTTTCAAAATCCGATCATATTAATTTCCACGCGAAATTGAAAAAAAGTTTAATTATATTTAAATACTTATTTGTTGTGTTCGTAGTCCAATTACTGGTTTGCAGTGGACATCAACTCCGGGGTTCGATTCTCGCAAAGATGACGGAGCACACACGTGGCCCCTCCCATTAAGGCGACAAGCAGACGATTGACCGGTGCCAAGTAGTCATTGGCCATTTAGTTGGCAAGCCTTCAAACTCACAACTATCTCGCCAATTTTTGTTGGCCATTTGGGTGGCCGCTCCCCCAACTTCACCCAAAGCGAATTATTGGACTTATGTGAAAACCCTTCCCTACTGACCTACCACTCACACTACCACCCAACCACCCGAACCTCCAGTTACCTCACCTTCAACCCCTCTCCATCTACCCCTCCCACCACTCCACACATCCCTCTATGGCTCCTCAACTTACCGCGATTACTCCATTTTGGACATGTGCCATGTATGAGAATGAAGAATCGAGTAGCCACTTGTGGTTTTAAATTTGGTGTGACATAAAAAACCTTTCTTAATTTTTATTTATTTTGTGTTTAAAACCTCAGTTATTAAGTAAATTGGAACCAGCTGTGTCTAATAATGAAGTAAAGTCTTATTGGGTTTGGAAATGATGCATTCATGTCGAATTTAAAGTGTCACTAACAGTTAGCAAATTATATTCACATATGCCTACAAAAAGTTTTATAACTTATCTTGTTGTGCCTGCATTCTCGGCGCTTGAAGTGATGACTACTTACTTCATTTCAAGAGGCTTACACTAACAATTCTCTAATTATATTAAACTATGATTATATAAAAATTGTTTATGCTAGAGTTTCAGAGCTACTATGTTTACGACATAACTTGAGGAAATGTGGTTGCTACATCGTTGACTGGCATGGGTTAATCGCACAAATTCGGCACAGTTAGTTTAAAACAATCTTAATATTATTCCAATGGGCAGTGTTCCGAATCGCTACTCCGAGAATGGAGTAAAGTAAGAGAAAGTAACGTGGATTTTGAACGAGAATAATGTAAATAGTATTCTGTGTTAACAAATATGTAAGCAGCCAATGTAAATTCCTAAAGGTATTTGTCCATTTCCCCAAATTATTTCTTTATAAATATAAGTTATAAACATTGAACAGCTTTACTTGCTATAAATTAATCATACATATTACATCTAAAAATGTAACCTTTATAAAAGTTAATTTTAAATAAAAATACGAATTTTATCACTCGTCATTTGTAGCTTTACCGTGTGTGTCTGTAAACAGAATGTCCACATTTCCTTTGAATTTATTTTCTACTAAAATTTCCGCCATTTTACTCTGGAATGATGCTCAGAGTAATTACTCTGCAGTTTTGGGACACTGCCGAGAGCGAGTAAAACATTTACTCTAAGTGTTTTGGACAACCAGAGAGGGAATTTTACTCGCAGAGTAACGTTTTGGAACGCCACCATGCCTATAATATTCAATATTGCTTCGAAAAAGTCAAGTAATCATCGATTCAGATATCATCCGAATTTGTCTTAAAATACAATCCCTGTGATATGCAATTTGCTGTACCCATGAATTCATGAGGTTAAATTCTAAATGCAATAAATTAAACTTAAACAAATTTACCACACCATTCTTATTTATTAAAATATGAGTACTATCATCGTCTTGTAACAAAACTTATAATAATCGCGATCATAGCACAAGCTATGTTCTATAATGCATTGGTTGAGAAACCAGATAAAAATATAAAAAAATTTAAGAAAAAATTTATATAAAGTTTCTTTGCATGTATAAAAAATTAAAAATTTATATGAAAAAAGGTAAAATTATCAAACAAAAATGTAGCGATTGGGCCCTACTCGCCATGTACACCATATTTTAACTTATACATTCTTCAATGGTATGCTTAGGTAAGTGGTTAGGGTACCCATTTTTAATCCAAGGGTACGTCTTCGAATCCAATTACTTCCCAAAGGACGACTTTTTTGATTAGCGTCCACGAATGCCATGGTGAAGTGCAAAACTTACATCCCTGCAAAATTATTCAATTTTCTATTAAAAACACAAATATGATGCTTTGTAACACTGTATATTTAATATATTTAAGATTTTAAACAGTGAATAAAAATAATTTTATTTATGTCACACCAAATCAAACATGGCAGACAGCACTTCGACTCATTTTCACATCTGGAAAATGTTTGAAATGGAGTAATCGTGGCAAGTTGAGGTGGGTGAAATGGAGTAATCGTGGCAAGTTGATGTGGGTGAAATGGAGTAATCGTGGCAAGTTGAGGAGGGTGAAATGGAGTAATCGTGGCAAGTTGAGGGAGGTGTGGTAAAGGAAGGTGAGGTCAGGTGAGTATTTAGTAAGGAGGGAGAGGTTTAGGGAGAATAGAGGTTCGGGTTTTGGTTTGGGAGTGTGGGTGGTTGGTGAGTAGGAGAAGAGGAATGGTCATGACATAAAGCCAATAAATCATGTGGAGTGTAGTTGGGTGGGAGCAAATTAAATAGTCAATAAAAATTGGCGAAGATAATGGGTGGGACTGGAGGCTTGCCGATTAAATAGCCAATTACTAATTTGTGCCAGTGAGTCGTCTGCTGGTTGCCATCGGGCTGGATGTTCCGCCATCTTTACGAGAATCGAACCCCAGAGTTGATGTACACTGCGAACCAGTAACTACATGACGTACAATCCAATATTAAGTACATTAAATAATTATTTATTATTTAACTTTTTTTATTTTTGAAGTAATGTAAGCGTAATTTTTAGTTATTTTGGTATGTATAGTATTGTTTTATAAAATGTCGATTTTAAAATGTATTGAAACTTTCAAAATGTATTTAATTTTTTGTTTTTTATAAATTTTTTTGAGTTTAAGATTATTAGGGTCAAGGTAAAATATTAGCACAATCGAATGACCTCATCCAATATGGCAGTTGAGTCATATATGGCCAATGTTTCACCTTATCCTCAGAGCGTAATTCATTCATCAAGAAGTCTCGAATTGGCCTTGCTAATTGAGGACTCTTTTGGCTCACCCATAAATGAGTCTTGGATCAGCCTTGCTGATTTGAGTACTGGTGTGGATAACAAAGTAAAAATATCTCTATCAGAAAATTTTTTCTTTTTTCTAACGTTTCTGGGAGAAAAGTGATTAAGGGGTTAAATCGTTAATTTATAAAATAACTTTGTGGTAAAGCGGGACATTTTGACTTTCGTGAAACAGTGCGAACCCAAGCTGTGGCATTATTCAAAATGGCGGACAGCCCCTGGCTCCTGTGCCAATTTCTCGCACAAAGTTTTCAGAAATATACTACTAGTATAATTTTTAAATCTGATACAGACGGACGCATATTGTGAACAAGAAGGTGATCACCAAAATGATAGAAAAAATGGCGAATACCCCCTTGTATTCAAGTCCCATGTACATACTGAACACACAGTGACAGTAATTATACGATTATGTAGGTACTTTAGGTCCTGGAATAGGACGTAGGATACTTTTTATCCTGGAAAATTGTACAGTTACTGTGGAATAACAACAAAACTTAATTCTGCAACTGCTGGGAACGTGACCGAAATATTTTTTTCTCTGGCGTCAGAGTTTATCAGGCCGCCCAAGGACCTCTGAAATGGCTTGAGGACTGCTATCAATCAATAACAACCGGGACCGAATATTTAACGTGCCCTCCGAAGCCCGGAAGCACTCAGTTGTTATGCCACTAATCGGTCACCCATCCAAATATGTTCCGCTGGGAACGTTGCTCAACTTTGGTGATAGATTAAGATCCCTTAGAGAAGCGCATAAAGTAGTACCTAGGTACACTTATTTCTAAAGTTACAACGTGATGAAACTCGGGTTTGGATTTTCATACATCGACGCTGGAAAGCGGAAATGTGGTAACTACGCGATAGTTGCACAGAAACACTCCAAAAACAATACCCTACTTCTTGGCTATCGGGTAAAAAATAGTTTCTTTCTTTTGGGTTGCCGTAATCAGTTAAAAACCTAGGCCAACATAGTAAAATTTCAAAATTCCGTTTTCACATAAATTAATTGTCTATTCCCAATTTATTTGTTAGCGCATTACTGTAAAGCTCAATTGTACCCAGGCAAAGCCAGGTCGGTTGGCTAGCTTATAATATTAGTAGGATACTTTTCCATTAAAATTATTAACTTCATTTCTACAAATTAGACCATATTATTACTCACATGTGTTAATATCTTATTGTATTTCAATAACGAAAGCTAGAAACTGTAACATTTTATATTACATCAATGTTCTTGATTATTTTAATTTTTTTGAAAATTTTAACAACTTTTTCTTTTATGATTATGTTGTTCTTGTGTTTTATTCGTCATTTCCTAGGGACATTTCAAAAGCAACCAATTTTTCCCCGCATCTTTGTGAGGCTCGGTGTTGTGTGGTGGTGCGTGTTCGCCGATACTCGGGAGTGCTAGTCCACGGATTAATTAAATGTTCTATATATTTACTTGGCATACATGTACTTAACAGAAATGAAAAACTCAATAATAATTAAGGCATAATATAAATTTTCGCAAGTAGTTCTTTATGCAACACCTTATAACATAAAACTTCAATGTCTACCATGAAATAATATATATTTTTAATATTTTAATTATTAATATTTTGAATACTTAAATAACTCAGAGATGAGAAATGTTTTATTCGTGCACTTTGATGTAATATTTTGGGCTGCTAGGAGCGACGTTAACAATTTATATATTTTTTAATAGTTTCTATGAATTTATGCTATATGTGTAATATATTTTAATCTATAATTTGTACCTATAGATGTGTTTATTTAAATAAAGACGTATTTTCTAAGGAGTATTGCTGTCTGTGCACTAATTCCTCGTATAGGATAATGTTTTTGTAAAAACTCATTTTCCGTCGTTTGTTTGCCATAAATATAAATATATATTATCAAATGAATTCCTTATGACGGTTATTTTATATCCACATTAAAAAAATGTTGTATTATTATATCTTAGGAAGCCAAATATATATCTCGATGGATAAATAATTTCATTAAGTTAATCTGAATTAACGAATTTTACTGGGTATTTATTAGCTACACATNATGTGTTTATTTAAATAAAGACGTATTTTCTAAGGAGTATTGCTGTCTGTGCACTAATTCCTCGTATAGGATAATTTTTTTGTAAAAACTCATTTTCCGTCGTTTGTTTGCCATAAATATAAATATATATTATCAAATGAATTCCTTATGACGGTTATTTTATATCCACATTAAAAAAATGTTGTATTATTATATCTTAGGAAGCCAAATAGATATCTCGATGGATAAATAATTTCATTAAGTTAATCTGAATTAACGAATTTTACTGGGTATTTATTAGCTACACATNATATCTCGATGGATAAATAATTTCATTAAGTTAATCTGAATTAACGAATTTTACTGGGTATTTATTAGCTACACATCTCATTCTTCAGATAATTTTTTTCTGATGGTGAACTTATTTAAGCATGCATACTAGTAGTATTAATACCAAGATTATCAATAGCTTCATTCATTTGTCCATATTTTGATATTTATACTCGAAAAAAATGAAAGTTTTAAAAATATGAGTTACATCAATATTATCGAGTTTATCATAAGTACTATAATATATTTTAATAAGACTAAATTGTTCATAAATATAAGCATCATTAAGCAAAGAAAATCATTCAACAATATTAATATCAAATTCAATGATATTGTTATAGATATTTAAATTTTCTCTTGTTTGATTTGAAGGAGGAAATGTTTGTCTCTCAGAGTGTAGATAGTTTTACATACCATTTATAAATTAAAAAAAACACATATATATAAATAAATAAAAATGAAAGATCTAGAACAACTTGTTGAAAAATTGAAAAATGATAAAAAAAAAANACACATATATATAAATAAATAAAAATGAAAGATCTAGAACAACTTGTTGAAAAATTGAAAAATGATAAAAAAAAAACACACGAAACTGAATATGAAAGAAACAAACAAAGAACTTCCTTTAATTAATGAAATTTAAAATACTGNAAAAAAAAACACACGAAACTGAATATGAAAGAAACAAACAAAGAACTTCCTTTAATTAATGAAATTTAAAATACTGGGAAATATGTAGAGAAAGTATCGCAAGAAAATAAAAATTTGATATCAAATTAAGTTGCTGTTGCTGTTAAAAAAAAGTTATTGATCACGATCGTATCTGGAAAATTAATAGGAATAGCATGAAATTGCTCACCTATGAAGAGGATGAGTGTTTTCAGTAACACTTGGGTGGCCAAATCAGTCTCCTTAGCTTTATACAAGCCGGCTAAGCGCCATGTATCCCTGATTATGTCATTGAATGGGATCATCACACGCTGAAGAGCGGCGAGCCTGTCGCCAGTGAACAAAATCTTCTGTCCCGCGCGGGACTCACTGCAACACCGCAAACGGAAACGCCAGTTAATAGCACTCCGTGCAAGAGCCTTGAGCCCACTGCACACGGGACTCTTTCTTGAAAACGTGGGTGAAAATAAAAAGTGAACATGAAAGTGACCACTAACGAATACTTTCTAAAGTGAGTGACCCATACACATGGCACAATTTGGTGAATAAGAAGGTGTACACCTTTAAAATGTCTAATGCCCATTTAGATGCAGTATTTGGGGTTGTTTATGCAATTTGTGTAGAATTGGCAACGTTAGCTATAAAAATAAATATAAGTTGGCAAAATTGTCAATGATACGGCGGATTCCTGTTGTTATATAGAAGTCATAATTTTTATTAAAAATTAATAACACTTCGACAGTTTCCTTCGTTCACTCCAAGACATATTGTAATCCAAAAGAGGCCAACGTCGGCCAAATACATTTTCGCGCGCGAACAAAACTGTTTGTTTACACTTCTTGTATAAGAAATATAGCAAAAAAAATCATAGCTATTCGGTACTAACCGTTATATGTACAATTCCTAGTATGCTAGACATTAGCATACTAGGTGAATGTTCACACTACACAAGTTCGCTACAAGTCGGGGCGAACAAGAAGGAGTACACCTTTCTGCTCACGAAAGAGTCCCGTGTGTTGTAGACTTTAAAGCAGATAGAAAGCGACTGCCATTAGAGCACTGCACCCGACTGGGCAGCGTATGGAACTCATTAAAAATCAATATTCCCTGCTAAAGTTGTCAGAAAAGTATGATTTTTGTTGCGTATGAAAGAAGAATCGCATACATTTTGTAACACTGTAAAATCTATTTTTAATATTTACTAATTTAAATGGTTTTTTTAAATTGACAAGCATCTGTTTTAAATAAAAATTTGGTATTATTGACATACCAATTGCTTCAAAAAGCACATTTACAAGAACACCTACGTCGCAGAGCAATCTTACAATTATTATGGTTGTACGAGTATATAAGAAAATATTGTTACCAATATTACACATTTATATTGTAAGTTTTGTGGACATATATTTTAGTTGTAAAAATTTAATTTTCCGTGGTCTGAGATGTATGCAGATAAAATATATTATCAAAAATACATTTAATAATTTTCACAATTTTTTTTTTACATATAACAGGAGTAACGATATTGTATATCTTGCTTAAATAACATTTTCTTACAAAAAAAGTGCTTTACAGCACCTATAACGGAAACACGATTAGATTTGTATTTAAAAAATCCTATTAATCGATTTTTAAAACGAAAATAAGTAAATTTTTGCATAATATTATTAAGTGTTATAAAATACATGCATCGATTTGTACAACATACATCTCACTTTCCTGAAAAATTCTGGTGATGTGTGTACTACTTTCGGCTTTCTTTCTGAAGGAAAGATAAGCTTATGTAATCACCCAAATGTATGCCGGGAATGTATGTCCCCCATCCTTAATAAAATTTTAACCCGCCAACACAATTAAACCAAACTCGGTCCACGTGTAATATTTAGTAAGTTTATCCTATTTTTTTAGTTTTTGATAACTGTTGTACTTTTTTCAAAATTGTGACAACTTAAAATTTTAGGGCAAATGTTGTTATTCGGAAACTATTGAACCGATTTGAACATAATTGAATAGGATAACAGGGCAACATGTAAGCATTGAATTTAGAAAGCGGCAATGACATTGGTCCGTCATTTCGAAATACAGTGCAACACATAAAAATAAAGCATTCAAATTGTATACAGCCGATTCNAATGACATTGGTCCGTCATTTCGAAATACAGTGCAACACATAAAAATAAAGCATTCAAATTGTATACAGCCGATTCGTGTTATATTTGGCATATAAGTATTACTATTGAAGGCCACGTTAATATATGCAACGTAAATGGGTATTACTTTTTTTTCAAAATGGCAGTTAATAAATCGTTTAGATGTACATGCTATATCTACCATACAATTTGACCAATTTCAATCAAACCTGTTTTTATTTTGAAAGTTTCTATTTCAAAAATCAAATGTGTCAACACATAACCTATTTTCTCGCCATTTTGTAAGATAGTGCAATAATAAAAATAAATATTTTTTGTCATATCTTGAGAAACAATCAACCAATTACTATCAATTTTGCCAAACAAGTAGCACTACAGTAGGCCATGTAAACTGACATGTTTTAGTGGACCAGACATATATTTCCAAAATGGCAGAAATATAAATATTATAGTTTAATATAAAACCATGTAACAAATTTCACATTAATTTTGTATACTGGCAGTATATTTTATGATAGTCAAATTTGTCTATGCAGAGCCTCTTTTTACCACCATTTTGTAAGATTAGTGCCGCACTAATAAATCAAGTTTTGTCTTATCTCTGCAAACAATCAACCGATTCCTGACGAATTTGGGAAAAAAGTAGTACTATAGTAGGACATGTAAACTGACATGTGTAAGTGGGCCAGACACTTATTTTCAGAATAGCAGCCATATAAACATTTTTGCATAGTATGCTATATCCACGAAACAATCTCAACTTAATTTTTTATGCTGGCAGTATCTATGCAAACATAAAATTAGCTACACCTAATAGATAAACTCATTTGTTAGCCATTTTTGTACATAAAAACACAATGAAAATTTAAAATTAAAATAAATTTTTAGCTACCATGCAACAGCTTCTTTACGGAGGTAGGATTCGGAGCATAAATTTCGGTTGTAATTAGTATAACGTTTTAATAGGTATGGTTTACTACCCTACATTATAAACGGGGCCGTCAATTTGAAAATTAGTGTTTCTACGACTTAAATCATTAAAGTTTACATGACTTCCGTTGCGCTACTTGTGTGATGAAATTGGTGGAAATCAATTAATTGGTTTTTGAGATATGGCATAAAAACTTTAATATCTCATTTGGTGATGTACAAAATTGCCTAAAAGATTTTATATGTATGATGATTCTAATAGATATTGTCAACATACAAAGTTCCATTGTGTTTGGTTGAATTGTTTAATTCAAATAACAAACTTATCTAAAATACTTGTGCGGCCACCATTTTTAATCAGCTTATGATCAACATAAATTAATTGAATTTGCATGGCCTTCTATAGCACTACTGGTTTGCAAAACTTGGTGGTAAATAGTTTAATGAATTCAGTAATTATGACATAATAGTTCCATTATCTCATCTGGCACTATTTTACAAAAAGGCCGGCAAAATAGTATCTCTGTTCGCAATAACTAATGCTTCTAAAGAATACTGTTAGCATAAAATGTTGGTTGAATTTTGTTTAATAGTTTAATAACGGTTTCGTATATATAGCATACTAAGCCAAGATTTTTAAAAAGCAGCTTATCTGAAAATAAGTATCTTATCATCTTAAAACATAGCAATTAACATGGCCAACTCTAATAATACTTCTCTGCAAAATTTGGTAGGAATCGGTAAAATGTTTCTCGAGATGCCAAAAAAACTTATTTTTTTAATGTGTAATGGTAGAAAAAAATACTTTGTAAAGAAAACAATGTTGCTTGTAATATATACTGCAAGCATACAAAGATTAATTGAAATGCACATATAGAACTTAACAATCAAGTCCAACATTTATAGTTTCCGATCACACCGAGTGCCTACTTTCAAAATGGCAGGCATTATAAAATATGTAGGTTATTATGTTATATCTCAGGAAAANGATCACACCGAGTGCCTACTTTCAAAATGGCAGGCATTATAAAATATGTAGGTTATTATGTTATATCTCAGGAAACATTCGACCAATTTAAACAAAATTTAGTATGCTGACAGTACATCGTACAAGCATTGAATTTAGAAATGGATATTGTGGTTAGTCAGCTATTTTCGAAGATAACCCAACATGAAAAAATTTATCTTTTATGTTATATATCTATAAATACTCAACCAATTCTTGTCAAATTCGGCAAGTTAGTAATAATATGGAAGTTTTTTTTAACANGATCACACCGAGTGCCTACTTTCAAAATGGCAGGCATTATAAAATATGTAGGTTATTATGTTATATCTCAGGAAAAATTCGACCAATTTAAACAAAATTTAGTATGCTGACAGTACATCGTACAAGCATTGAATTTAGAAATGGATATTGTGGTTAGTCAGCTATTTTCGAAGATAACCCAACATGAAAAAATTTATCTTTTATTTTATATATCTATAAATACTCAACCAATTCTTGTCAAATTCGGCAAGTTAGTAATAATATGGAAGTTTTTTTTAACATTTAATATTTAAATTTATAATGCACTTATTTTCAGAATGGTGAACATACAAATAGGGTTATGTTAAGTTTATTTGGTGAATATATAATTTGACCAATTTCTATATAATTTTGTATACTCAAAGTATCTATAACGAGCATAATATATACCAGAAAATAGTCACTTTATTCTCCATTTTGTTGGATAGTGCCCCAAGAAGTAATGATGTTGACATGCCATATCATGGAAAACAATTGACAGATTAGTTCCTACCCAATTTGCAAACAAATAGCTATATTGCATAATCAAATTTGTCTTTAAAGGGCTCCATGTCTTCCTCCTTTTGCAAGATAGACCCAGAAGAAAAAATAACTTTTATGTCATATCTCGAGAAACAATCAATTGATTCCAGCCAAATAGTACAAAGAAGTTGAATTATAGTAAGCCATGTTATTTTTTATGTTTAAGTGCGTTAGAAAATTATTTTCAGATTTGCATGCTATATCTACAAAACTATGCAACTTATTTAAACTTAAATTTGAATACTGCTAGTATATATGTAAATATTCAAACATTTTTGTCCACCATTTGTGAAGGTCGACGCATTGAAAAATGGAATTTCATGTCATATTTAGGGGACACATCAACCGATTTCCAAAAAAATTATCAACCTAGTTGTAAACTTAAATGTTTTAGGCGTGGCAGGTATTTTGTTGAATGGCGATAATATAAATAATTAAGGTTATTGTTTTATATATATTAAACAATTCAACAAACTTCAATCAAACCAAATTATTTTATTTTAACAGTATTTACTAAAAGAATCAATTATTTGTATAGATATTATATTTAGACGGTCTTTTCGAAAATTGGTGGCCTGTGAGAAAATTAAACATTTTGCATTATTTCCGTAAAAATTCAACTAATTTCCATCCAATTTTTCGTGTCAGTAGTGTAAGAGAATGCCATGTAAACCTTCATGATTTAAATAGGTCATAAATTGATTGACGGCTATATACATATTCTAATAAGTTTGACATGCTTATTAAATTACCTAACTAAATCTAACCAAACTTTGTATGTTGGCATTATATATTAGAAGCATCGTATATGCGATCTATTTTAAGTAAATTTTGTAAGATAGCACCAAATAAGGAAACCAATTTTTTATGCCATATTTTAGGGACCAATTTACCGTTTTCCACCGAGTTCTTCACACAAGTAGCGCTACGGTAGGCCATGTAAACATACTTGACTACTGCCTGCTTGCAAAACTTGGTAGGAATCTCTTGTTTTTTCCCGAGATATGACATGGAATTTGGTTATATTATTTCATGTGGTGCTATATTACAAAATGGTATACAAAATACGGTACGTTTGAGCATAAAATATGGTATAAGATATACTGCCATCATTCAAAAATAAAATTAAATTGGTGACATGGATTATTATATTTATCATAGTAAACTAATACTTTTGGCCATTTTGAAAATAGGTTTCTGACTTACTTAAACCACACACATTTACATGTCCTACCATAGTAATACTTGTCTCCAAATTTGGTATGAATCGGTAGAATATTTCCAAAGAGAGGACATAAACGCTATATTTATTCATGTGGCATTATCTTCCGAAATGGCCGGCAAAAGTGATGTTGAAATTCATTATGGTTGTAAAAGATTATTACAGAATACAAAGATTAGTCGACTTTGGCCTAATGGTACGGTATATATAGCAAAAAAAATTATAATATTTTATGGCCGCCATTTTGAAAATACGTTTCCTACACATTAAAATAAAACTTTTGAATAGTTTACCATATTATTGCTTAAGTAAAAAATTTGGCAATAATCGGTTTAGTATTTTTCGACATATAATGTAAAAGCTTTATTTTTCATGAAGTGCAATTTTCCAAAATGGCTTACTAATGACAATATAGATATCTAAATTCAATGCTTACATGATTCAATGCTAATGTACAAAATTTGGTTTAAATCGGTAAAATCGTTTTCGAGATATGACATATCACCCTAAATGTTTAAATTGTCGCCATATTGAAAATTAGCACCATGAGTGTCAGAAAACTATTAAAATTGGGTATCCTTACTAAGTACTATATTATACCGAACTTAGTAATATTCAGTTTCCACGTAAAAAATTTTTTAGGGGAAACCACAAATACACAGACACGGTCAGTAAACTTATCCCATAAGCCTATCTTTCATTCGGAAAGTAGGCTAAAAACCCGTTTTTCTGTGCAAGCAGAATAAAGTTTTTGAGAACGGTTTTCTTTACTTTACAAGTCTGCCAGGTGCTTCCAGTTTATTTTATTTATTATTGGTGTATCAGCTTTCGTCACATCTAAATAACATGCCTTAATGTCAAGTAAATTGTTCATGAACTAACTTAGCAACCTGGTTAAGCTGTAGGAAGGCAAGCGACTATTACTTAAGGTGTTACATTAACTGGCACTTTATTACGTTTTTGAAATATAGTAATAACTTCAAGCAACAATGCGCATTCCATTAATATGTATTCTATTCTATTTCAAATCTTTATCATGCACGTTATTTGTGATGGCAACGATACACGTATTTAAACTTCACAATTGTAAATTAAAATGCATAGAAAAAGATTACAATGATGGTTAAAGTTAATTTTTTACATTCAAATTAATTGTAATTAAAAGCTAGACGGTGGGAACACGAGATTTTAGGCTAGAAATGTTGGCCATTCTGCCTGCTCAAATCGCAACATGATGCTTCGCCACTGACGGCCACTGAGGGCCATGAGAAACTAAGAGGATTAAAAAGTGTAAACTCTACATATTTGTGGAAAAAGGTATTTGGAGTTGTTCTAATCTGTGGTTGCAAGCTGACCTTCCGTCTTAAATGCGGACACGTACTCCCCACCAGTAAGGTAATCTTTGAGAAGAATTCCCACAGTTTTTAATGAAAAAAATTACTACTATTCGTGCGCGTTTATGCATTTGTAGAACAATAAGGAAAATAAGTTTGTGCTTATTGCGGATATGCCATAAATAATGTTGGGCATACCGTCTAGAAGATTTCTTGTATCCGGAATCTGATGATAGAAGTCAAGTTCTGACTAGGCAACATAGTGTGGTGCAAGACTAATTATTATTATATTTGCACAAAATGTTTCTTACCAGAAAGCTATTTCCATAACAAACAGCTCCATTAGATTCTTCCTGACGATATATGGCCCATCGACACCCAGTTGGGCGCATCCAGGTATTTTAGAGATAAATTCACAATAATTTTTGTTGATTATTCCCAGAAAATCGAAGACCATTGGAATTTCTTCTTCTGGGTATGTTACTTCTGACGACTTCACAAACTGAAAAACAAAACAATTGAATACCCTTGTGGATCAAGCTAGTCAATTTAACTGCTCTGCCTACCAACCCTGAAGCCATGGAGTTTGAATGCGTAATATAAATTAAGTTTAAATGAAGAAATTCTTTCTTAAACATCAGTTTTGAAGATAAATACTTAAGACAAAAAATATTCAAAGAAAATTTCTTAGAAATACAGCAATATATTTTTTTAATGTATTCATTAATTATCATTTTTTAAATAATAACTATAATGTCAAATCTTAGAACAAAAATGCTTAACGTAAAAATGGGCAATATTTAGTAATGCGCCNTTAATTATCATTTTTTAAATAATAACTATAATGTCAAATCTTAGAACAAAAATGCTTAACGTAAAAATGGGCAATATTTAGTAATGCGCCAGCATTATTTCAAAAATGTCACGTAAAATAATTTTTGTTTAAAACAGTTATTTTTGAAACTAATGCATTTAGAAGGACTTTAGTAGTGTCATTATGTCGGTACTGGGACAAGCATCATGCATCGGAGCTCGGAGCTGTCCGCCAACTTGGTAGGGAAGGCCGGTGGCCATGTTGGTTGGAGCCAACCGATATCTTGGTAGTCGTAACAGCCAGGGCTCTATGCCATGTTGGATGTTTGTCCACACATCGTCCCTAAAAAGTAGATTTATGAAAATTATTATAATAAAAAAATTATTTCATTCAAAAATTAAGAAGTATCAGCTCGTCACCTTGGGTTTTTAGAATTATATCGGTTTAAAGTATCTTTGCAGATCATAATTACATTTTTATACTTTTCCCATTCATTAAAAAATATGCAATCTGGTAATGATGTCTACAAATCTTTTTATATATAATGTCACTGAACTCCTAAACGGCTGGAGCGATTTTGATGAAATTTTTTGTGTGTATTTAAGTGGGTCCCTGGATGGTTTAGATTCACAATTGGACCCGGTAGGTGGCGCTGCTATCGGGTTCCAGGAATTTTTTATATGTTTTATTTATTTTTAAGATTTTTTGCATATCAGAACATATAACCACAAAATTCCACTCCCCAACCAACCTATTTTTAAAAATTTAATAAAAAACTATAAGTTTATGAATAATTGACGTTGTTTTGATATTTAAGATTTTTCGCATATCAGAACGTATAAGATTTAAGGAGTGTTAAACAACATGTAAGTTAGTTAAACAAATTATAACATNATTTTTCGCATATCAGAACGTATAAGATTTAAGGAGTGTTAAACAACATGTAAGTTAGTTAAACAAATTATAACAACCATAAAATTCAAATATAAGTTATTTATGTGTTGTGTGTTTATTACAGAACAATGCCACGTCTTCGAGGACGAGGAGGAAATATTGGTCGACGTACACGGAATTCACAAATAATCCAGACCCGTCGTTTAAATAGAACGGCAGAAGATCAATTGACGGACAATGCAAATTTAAGAGACCATGTTGAAAACACACGTGCAATTGAAAGTCAAAAGCAATGCAACGAACGCCTTCGAGCTAATGCATTGAGACAAAGACAGGCCCGTCAACGAGCCACCGACGCACACAGAGCACATGAACGACAGCGCCTGAAGTACATCGCGCATTGACATGTGCATCACTTCTCTGCCTTGCGTTCGAATATTAGTCGGACATCGACTATTCGTCACATTCACAAATTTTCAACGGCTCTATGGACAAAGAATGCCAACACTGCTATGCATTCAAATACAAAGGTGAATAGGCCGGTTTCTGCTGCGCGTCTGGAAAAGTTGTACTGCCACCATTGAATTCGCCGCAAGAACCATTGAAAACACTATTGGCTGGAGCCACACCTCAATCAAAATTGTTTTTGCGTAAAATTCGTAAATTCAATTCTTGCTTCCAAATGACATAATTTGGAGCAACAAAAATATTTCAGAATCAGGATGGTCAAAATTTTGAATCAACGTTTAAGATTCAGGGACAAGTGTATCATCAAATTAGTTCTTTAATGTCAATGCCTGATGCCGATCCAAAATTCTTGCAAATCTACTTCATGGGCGATGAGGAGCAACAAATAAACACACGCTGCCAATACAACCACATCGAGCAGATGGAGGAGAGAGAAATTGTGGCGACTTTGGAACTGTTTTTGCGAAATCACAACCAGTTGGTCCAGTTGTTCAATACTGTTTCAAACAAACTGCTAAACGACAGCTACATGATCGTCATCAAAGCATACAAAGTACCATCTGGAGAGCACGCAGGCTGATACAATGCACCAACCACTAATGAAGTTGCAGTTGTTATGGTTGGCGACGCATACGACCGTCGAGATATACGGATCCAACGCAGAGATAGCACGGTGTAGACAATTCAAGACAGTCATCGTTCTTACGACGCTATGCAATATCCATTTATATTTTGGGACGGAGAAGATGGATATCATTTCAACATTAAACAAAGAAATCGAGCGACAGGNTGCAATATCCATTTATATTTTGGGACGGAGAAGATGGATATCATTTCAACATTAAACAAAGAAATCGAGCGACAGGTACAATCTACACATTATTTTATTTTTTATTTTTCTGTACGATTCATTTATTTTTGTCTTATTTATATTTTTACTTTGCAGGTGCAGAAACCAACAAGAAAGTGAGAGCGATGAACTTCTATGCATATCGGTTGATGATTCGTGCAAATGAAGACAACATTCTCCGATGCCAGCTGTTTCATCAATACATCGTTGATATGTATGCGAAAATGGAAAGCGAGCGATTACGGTACATCAAGTATAATCAAGCGAAGCTGCGTTCTCAGGAGTACATTCATTTGCGTTATGCTATTGTCAGTAACGTAGATGAAACAAATAATATCAACAACATCGGTACCGCATATATTCTTCCATCATCATATATTGGTAGTCCGCGTCATATGCAAGATTACATTCAAGACGCCATGACTTTAGTGTGCGCGTACGGCCGACCAGATTTGTTCGTTACATTTACATGCAATCCAAACTGGGATGAAATTAAAATTACGTTATTGCCAGGTCAAACAGCAATGCATCGCTATGATATCACTGCACGTGTCTTCAAACAAAAATTTAAATCGTTGATGAATTTGATTACCCATCACTATGAATTCGGTGAAACACGTTCCTGGCTCTATTCTGTTGAATGGCAAAAACGAGGTTTGCCACATGCACATATTTTGATTTGGTTGGTCGACAAAATACGGCCAGAAGAAATCGATAAAATTATTTCAGCAGAAATTCCGAATCAGAATATAGATCAAGAGTTGTTTGACATTGTTACCGCTAACATGATCCATGGTCCATGCGGTGATTTCAACATGACGGCGCCGTGCATGGACAATGGAAAATGTACGAAACGTTTCCCAAAAATGTGTATAAACGATACTATCACTAATATCGATGGTTATCCATTGTATCGTCGTAGAGAAACAGACAATGGTGGCCAATTTAATCAATTGCGCATGTCAAACGGTAGAAATCCGGTTGACATTGACAATCGCTGGGTGGTTCCGTATTCGCCATTGCTGTCCAAAACCTACAAAGCACACATAAGCGTTGAGTTCTGCAGTTCGATGAAGTCCATCAAATACATTTGCAAATACGTTCATAAGGGCAGCGATATGGCTGTATTTGCTGTTCAAAATGGAAATGATATCGACGAAATAACACGTTATCAAATGGGCCGATACATTAGCAGCAATGAAGCAGTTTGACGCATTTTGAGTTTTCCAATACACAACAGAGACCCTGCTGTTCTACATTTGGCCGTGCGCCTTGAAAATGGACAGCGTGTTTATTTCACTGAAGAGACTGCTATACAACGAGCATTAACTGCCCCAAAAACCACACTAACTGAGTTTTTCGAACTATGAACTGACCATGTATTTTCGGTAAGTTCGCAAAGACATTAATGTATACTGATGTGCCACGATTTTTCACGTGGAACAAACAGTCAAAAATGTGGGACCAACGAAAGCGAGGCGTTCCAGTACAAGGATACAACGGCATATTTATGGGAAATACATTAGGCCGATTATACACAGTCCAACCAAAGCAACGCGAATGCTTCTTCTTGCGTTCGTTGTTGATTAACATTCCTGGACCGACGTCCTTCCAATACTTGCGAACAGTTAATGGTATTTTGTACGACGCGTACCACGATGTGTGTCGCGAATTGCATTTGCTGGAAGATGACAACCATTGGGTTCACACACTTACAGACGCAGTACTGAGTTCCTCTCCTCATCAAATTCGTCAATTATTCGCCATATTGTTTACGACATGTTTTCTGTCGCAAACTTCTGCTCTCTGGGACAAATATAAAGATTCCATGAGCGAAGAAATTCTGCATCGCATTCGGACCGCTGATCAAGATCCCAATATCGATTTTTCGCCGGAAATATATAACGAGGCGTTAATAAAGATTGAGGATATTTGCATTCTCATTCCGAATATGCCATTCATTCATTTAGGTATGCCATCGCCTAATCGCCCAGCAACAGACATCATTAACAGCGATATTAAGCGCGAACAACAGTTCGATGTGGCCTCTTCGACTACTTTTGTTGCAAATAATGAGCAACTGTTCACTACTGAGCCAAAGAACATATAGGAGCGAATGAATTTGTCAATTACAGCACAACAAGGCGGATTCTTTTTTTTGGACGCACCAGGCGGCACTGGCAAAACATTCCTCATCTCACTGATACTTGCGCGCATTCGATCACAAAATCATATTGCGTTGGCAATTGCTTCATCAGGCATTGCAGCGACTTTGCTTGATGGTGGACGGACTGCACATTCAGCACTAAAGTTGCCATTGAACGTTCACACAAATCCAGACGCAATGTGCAACATAAAGAAGCGTTCCAGCATGGCTAAAGTTTTGCAAAAATGCAAAATTATTATCTGGGATTAATACACTATGACCCACAAGCATTCAGTTGAAGCTCTCGATAGAACGATGAAAGATCTCAACGATAATACCAGACTTTTCGGTGGTGCTCTACTGCTGCTGTTTGGTGATTTCAGACAGACATTGTCGTGCATTCCACGCGCTACATATGCGGACGAAAATAACACATGTTTGAAACAATCATACCTATGGAGAAATGTCAATACATTACGCCTTACCATAAATAGGCATGTTTAACTGCAAAATGATCCATTGGCACTGTCATTCTCCGAACAATTTTTCAACATTGGTAATGAAAAAATTATGATGCATGGAAATACACAATGCATCAAATTGCCAGACAATTTTTGCAATATGGTAGCCACGAAAGATGCTTTGATTGAAAGCATATTCCCAGATTTGCGCGCTAATTACATTAATCATGCGTGGCTACGTGAACGAGCTATTTTGGCCGCAAAAATATCGATGTTGACGCTATTAATTTCAAAATACAATAGTAATTGACTGTCAATGAAATGTCGTTCAAATCGATCGACACTGCTGTCGATCCTGACGAAGCAGTCAACTATCCTGTTGAATTGTTGAATTCACTTAATTTACCGGGAATGCCATCACATAACTTGCGATTAAAGATTGGTTCACCAATCATTTTGCTTCGGAATTTAAATGCAACAATGCTATGCAATGGCACGCGATTGGTCATAAAAATAATAATGGGCAATGTTCTTGAAGCTACCATTTTTAACGGCAAGTTTCAAGATTAAAATGTTCTCCTGCCACGGATTCCAATGATCCCTTGAGACTCGCCCATTCCATGCAGACGCCTGCAATTTCCAATTCGCTTGGCATTCGCAATGACTATTAATAAGTCACAAGGCCAAACAATGTCCATTTGTGGGTTGGATCTAGAAAATCCGTGCTCCTCACCTTACCCACCACACCAACCCTCACGACCTCGTCCACCTCATCAACCCCAGTTTGAAAGCTTTATTTATAGCTCCAGGAAAGTTTGCATGTATTCTCCCTACGATCATTTATAGACACAGTGAAAAGGTAAATTAAATATAATATTTTTTTAAATCAAAATCATTTTATAACAGCAAAAGAAAAAATTAAGAGTTAAAATTTGAAAGTGATTTTTTAAATTTTTTTCCGATTTATTAAAATGTATTACTTAAGAATTATTTATGTTCGTCTGTGCAAAGTCTGCTTCCGTATTAACATCACCTTCAGTTCTATTTCGTTAAATACGAAACCAACTATTCGTGAAATTCGTGTCGCTGTGCAGTATGTTTTAAAGCAAATAACTTGCTGCAGAAGCGACACCGATAGGTAACTGAAGGTTCCGTAGATAATACACTAGCAGACCAAGATAGATCGGCTGTCGTCACGTCGGAAGGAGCGTAAACCATGAATGAAGACGTATTCGTGGAAAGAGATGTTGCTCCTGGTGATGTGGTGACAGGTTTGTCGATCATACTGGTCGAAGCAGAATTTGATAGACACGCCATATGATCGAAATTCCCATCCATCACTCCGCCGACAGCGGTCGCAAGAATACTCTGCTGCAGATCCGGTACAGAGGCATCGATGAGGCCTGCACTTTAACTTTGTTCACCTTACATGTTTACAACAATAATCATTGCTGTAGATAAAACAACCACACCATGAGCACATATATTTGATGTTGTTGGGATTTTCATACAGCCACGAAATTCATGGTGCCATTTAGTGTGTTGATGCGAAAATATATTGTCGCAGTAGATGCAGGGGTAAATTTTATTTGGTGTTGGCGATACAATCGACGTCCCGAACTCTGCAGGAGACAGGTCAGCCAAAGAACTGGATAGTACAGCCGAAGAAACAGATTTTTAAGTAAGAAATGGTGCTCTCAATTAGTCTGAAGTTGCAGTCAACCCCATTGAAGATGTCTCAACCAAAAAAGGCCAAGACGCTATCAACGTCATGCCTGAAGATGGCAATGGTGGTGCTGCTGCTGCGCATGTCCCATCTGAAGAACTCGATGGTGCTTCTGCTGGATCCACGACTGACACCTCCATAATATTTCTGCCAGGTACCGTCAACTGCTGTGACGATATGCCAATCACCAAGATCATTATCAAACATAGTTCCATCAAATGAACCCACCTACAATATATCTGTCTATGACATTATGGATATAGTGTGGTGCATCGTGGGAGGAGAAGTCACATTTACTGGTGCACCTGGTGATGAGTTGACGAGTGCAGCATTCGTTCTTGTCGTAGGCATTTACAATACATTGAAGCATAGGTACGAAACTACACTACGTTGCTGTTATCACTCTCACCGACGACAGAGTTTGCAGCCAAACACAGATGTGGACTTCTTCAAAACATTGTGGGCGCCTTAAAGGAATAACTATCGTCGATCCATAGACATCTCACATGCCTAGGGACCTGTTCGAATATATGCTTTGTGAAAACCGAATGTAAATTGTGATACCACGAATTGTGGATAATTTTTAATGCGTGTAATCGAATTCGACAATAGGTGGACCTATACCGTTGGTTTTCAGCCGCTTATGAGCCACCTAATCAAGTGTCTAGTCAGAGCCTTTACCATCCGCAATACACCTAGGTAAGTTTGACATAGTGTACGGTTTCTAATTGTATACATCCGGTTTACTATAGCTAAAGGCCAACCATATATTATATTTCATTGCTAAGTATTTCCCCAGATCCTCTGTAAGTTGTTTTATTAAATTTTGTTTCATACAGGTCAGAAATGAACATAAATATTTGTCGAAGTTATCGAATCTGGAGCTACATACATTTCCAAAAGACCCCTGAATACTGATTCTATTCAAAAAAATTCATTTACATTCAACTTACTTTCTGAGTTGCGATGCAAGGTCGGGTGAATTGCTAGGTGTAGCTTCTGATTCGCGGGTCGAAGTGTAATTGGGACCAGCCTTTGCTGTGAACAACAAATAGCAAGGATTAACAGTTAGGCCTGCATCATGGGATGGTGAAGCCCGTTCACACAGTTTCAGATAACTTATTTAAACGGTCGGGGCGAGTAAATTGTTTAGAGAACTTCTCACACCGATATGACATAAGTATAGAACTCCTTACACAGGTATTCTTTTCATTCCTTCGTGCTTCATTAGCATTTGCGAAAGTTTTGTTGTAGTAACTCCGTTGAAGGAATCAACGATATGCCCACGACATTCACAGCTGAAGTTTTATGCTGCTAGAATGTGTAGCGCCAGTTACCGTCCCAGCACATATCCGATGCCTCCGGAAGATAGTGGTTAGCAGGTAGTGAAGGTAGACCAATACAGGTTTCGAGATAATTTTTTCAGGTTGCCACATTGGCTACCAAACTGCGATTTGAATTTTTACATGTGATAGTAGCATTCATCACATTCTGAATACAGTTAACCCCATGTCACCGAGTATTGCTGTTTTCAGAAAAGGTATTTTTGGGGGTGGGAAATTTATCCACCTCATCTGAGATTTTCGGTTTTTCTTTATTGTGGAGATCTTCACCCATCGGGCATACTACTCTCGTCGCACGAAATGTCATAGTATCGGGCACCCCTTCCTACCTAAATGGGCCAGTGTGATTTTATCAGAGTATCTCAATGTCTTGTACTTAACATGTTGTGATTCATTCCGGTGCTGCCGTTCATAATGTGGAAGAGTGAAAGCCTCCAATTGTCACAATGTGCATTGGTTGTGCATTATAATGTGCATTGGTTGTGTAGCTCGCCGATTCTAAAAGCCATAATTACTTTGTATGTTTGTGTGCAGGGTCTGTGTTATAATGTATTGAAATCTGGTGTACCCTAACAGGAATCGAACCTGGGTCACCGAGATGGGGCCAGCTGTCTGGCCACTTCACAAAAGCAAGGCTCTTGGTTTAGGATGAATGAAGTTAGAAACTTCGACTCCGTGTTGAGTTAGATATGGTGTCTGCCGGCTCAAATTGAGGTTCTCTTAACTTAATTTTGGGTACATCTGTTTAGGCAGTTGTATGTGCTCAACAGTGAAACTCATGTAATCCTGCGAATGATCAGTAAGGGGGAGGAGGAGGGAGTTTGCATACCAGACGGGCAGCCTCAATCGATTTCGAGGTTTCCTTGAAGTCCGAGTTCGTTTTCTGAGATAGGATTGCGGCCTTACCTGTCGTTCATTCGGCGTAAACTGAGAAGGTGAAAGATCTATCCACCTTGGTTTGTCTGCCGGACAACGGACGAATATGAATGCATTTCGTCTTGACAACGGTTTAGAAGTTACCATGTCCGGACCATTAACCGACGAAATCTGCTACTGGTATATTGGCTACATACACATGTTCATGGAAAATGATTATGGTACCAGCATGTAGCAACGGAGATTTTCACATTTTCTCCCTGACCATACGAACCAAAGTATCTACTCAAGGTCTTTTGTGAGGCCGGAACATGCACCCGATGACGGTTATTCCTGCGAACATCAAAGACGGGCTGTATTTTATTTCAGCAATCATATGCCTTAAATTATGAGCTGCGTGGAAATGACATTGCTAGCTTAAGTGTTTTGTGGTGACCTATTCATTGGGTGGGGGACTTTGTAATGTCAGAGAGTAAAAGCCTATAGTTGTTAACCACTCTGTATTAATATTTCATTTTTGGTTATGATGTACATGAGGAGTGCGGCTGGAAAGTGCGAACACTGCTCTACCAACACATCCAGATTTCACAGTTACTCAACACCCACCAGGTGCAGGCATGAGAACATTGTATGGAAGCACGTACACATGCATGTGTGAAGACTCCAGTTACCTGATGTTGTGCAGGTGCAGACCAGCGAAAATGCTAATGCTGCTATGTGCAGACATCACGGTTACCCAACACAACACAGTTTCATATAAGAGAAAACGACTTGGAAGCACATACGCATGCACGTATACAGACTCCAGTAACCTAACATCATGCAGGTGCAGACCTGTGAATATGCTAACACTGGTCTTCCACACAAGCAGACTTCATGGTTACCCAACACCATGCAGGTGCGGATGTGAGAAAACTAATTCGAATCACATACACATGCACATGTGCAGATTCCAGTTACCTGACGCCGTGCAGATGCAGACCTGCAAGTTACCTTTTTGATGAGAATGTTTCCCATACCTGAGCTCTTTCAAATCGTCACTAACTTTCCTTTCATATATACCTTGAGTTTTTTTAATTATAACTCAAAATATTACCTGACATGGGTTTGCACAAATGAGTATATAGAAATGAAAATTTGTTCATGGCTATTTATTTGCATCGACATTTATACATATATCTTTCTAAATTGTATACATATATATTTTTGCTCTACAATCAATACTTTAAACAATTATTGAGTCTCTTTCCTGCTGCATTTTTTACAGCATATAACACAACAGAAATGTTTTTCCCATATAAACTTCAAGATAACTAATCATAATTATTATGTATGTCCGGAATGTTTATACATTTTTTTTGTTATCATTTTTCGCATGCCTCCCTATTGCTTTTCTTCAAACATGCACATACAAATGTGTTTCTGGACACATTGTGTCACCCACATGCTTACACTTTGCTCATGCAAAAATAATTTTTCCTCCTCGTCACAATTTTTTTTTAGCACACCTCCCATCACGCCCTTACAGTGCCAATTTTTTCCACATATTCTGTTCTTCCCCATTCTCATCCAGCGAGCTTATCCTTACCTCGCACTACAGTCGGCGATAAGTTGTAGTCTGCTCTACGAATGTAACCATGTCATATTATTAGGCCGGTAGGAGTCTATACGTCTCGCCATCGCATTATTTGCTGAAGCGAAGCACTGTTTCCCGACCCCCTCGTCGTATCTCGTAGTACCTGCGCTGGCAGCCTTCTTTAAACACGTTGGTTTCACCCTCGATCTACTCCAACAGTTCAGCGGTGCTGCATGTTACGGTTACGTCCGGCCCCATGTTGTACACTGCACAAGTTTGACCATCGCCATGGATAATGTCCATAAAATAAACATTTGACTTGCCTTCAGCGTTCTTGATGCTCTGGTTGTATGCAAGCACCAAGATGTAGTAGAGGCAGGCATGATTCCCACCATCGCAGGCTTCTATGATTTTTACTGCGTCCTCATACCGTGAGTTTTCCAAACGCCTGTACTACACACGACGGAAACATCGGATGGAGTTGGGATAAAACTTCACCATACCTGACTAGAAGGAGCTGGTGTATATCACCCTGTGCATTGAAGATCGTGAAGGTGGTGTGATGGGAGTATAATTGGTTGGCATCAACCGACTGCTGCTGGGGCGGATAGTGGTCTGTGTGGAGCCCTCACATGCCGGAAGTCAATCATCGCATGTCGTCGAGGTGAGTGGGTGCCAGGTGGAGCTGATGCTGGGTCGGAAACATGATGTGATCAGATGCATGAGGTCGGTGGTAGTCTGTTTTCACTGTGTGGACTTTCCGATGATGAAGGCGGTTCTGTGGACAATGGAGGTGATGGTCGGTCACGAATTTGCGACTTAAGTGGTGGCTGTGACTGGTGCGGCTGCTGCTGCACGATGTAGCACCTTGCATCAAGCGCGGGAATGAGGAGTGTCCGGAACCAACGTAGTGCATCCCTCGAAGCACTCCCTGCACAGTAGACAGTCGCGAATATCTACGTCCTGCTGCAGGTATGCCGGAATTCTCTTGTACATGTAACGATCTTCGTGGTGTGCATACGTCAGTAGGAAATCTTTGGGCAGGGCGCATCCGTAGCCTCGCATACGTGACGATCGCCGAAATTATTGTCTGTCCATTGAGACAGCACGCAAACATCTTCTAAAACTCCATACGAAAAATAAACTGTATACACTAAGGCTAGCAGGTGGCCACAAAGGCAGCAGAAGGTAGAAGACTGGGTCCCGTGGCCTTGTATTTGCTGGTATACGCGTGCAATGGAGGGGGAAGAGGAGGACATAGCTTGGGAGCGGTGGGGTAGGGGGCTTGGAATTGGACAACATTGAGAGCTCCGGTGGTAGATACTAAAAACTAAAGTTTCCAGTGCACTGCAGCGGACAATGTAGATGAAGGGAGGTGATGGATGGATGATGAGGTGTATAGGGGGATTTTAAGGAAGAGGAGGGTGTCGCATAAAAGCGGTTGATTTGTCGAACTGCGATGAGTAATTGGTGGAGTGGACAGCTATTCCATAAATTTACAGTGCATAAGTCTATGGAAAATGAAAATTTTTTTTTCTGAAACAACGCCAAAGTTCGTTTATATTTGAGGAATCTTGGATCCGTGATATATGAGCTGAGATTATTTTCGAACTGGTATTCCGAACACCACAATTGATTCAATCCAACATATATGCATCAAGTTGTGTATTTTTACAATGTTCTGGCATTCTCTGTGAGACATTATTTTATTGGTGCTGAATGGCAAATTTTATTTTCATTCTATGTTTCGTTGCTTGAATTTTTTTTCGCAGCATGCATTAGACATTTTGGTGGAAAAGAGCTTCGTGGCAGTCACGATGTGTCTCGCAGTCCATTTGACATATTACTGTATCTTGCATACATACCAGAGACTGAGGGTTCGCGTGTCTGACCCCTGCACACATAGCAGTGTCGTAGACATAATGATTTACATTTGAAGGTGGGAAACAGAACCCAATTGGTTAGTGCACACATTTTTTTTTTGCTCGCGCATGTAATATCATCGACGGAATTTGCGATCTAAGTGTGGATACATGCATCGAGGGTTTTTTTTTTTTACTTATAGATGTGTGCATATGTCCATGGTCTGATAAATGGTCGAGGGGTAAAAAATGTGTTTCCGACAAATTGAAGATATTAACTTTACCCCATTAAATTCTGAACACGAAACTTACACTGTTGTAAATTTATTTGCTTGGAAATATCACCAACGATCGGAAACAAAATTCGGAAAACCTATCGGTCATGTCGACTCAAAAATATACATTCGAATTTAAAAGGGAGGTAACTTTTATTCTCTTGCATGCTGCGGCCTTAATCGATTTTTGTGGTGGTATATTGTTTTCAGAAACATGTGATTTTTTTCCAGCTTTACAGAAATGACCGGTTCCTTACTTCCACCTGTTTGTCTTTATCCATATAAAGTTCGTCGCTTTATATTAGGGTACTGCACGATTTGCAGGTGCAAAGAATATACAAATGATGGTGCATGTAAAGGCTTGAATATTTACTTTAGCTTAATTCTCATTGATAACGGTCTGGTATGTATAAGATTTGGAACGTGAAAGCATTGCTCTGGCTGCTTAAAACAATTAGTTGAACTTGTGATGTGAGTGTGATAGACATGCCGATTTGTCTCTGTATTTAGCAGTGCCAGTATTTTTTATAACAATTTCCAGCATGGTTTTATTTTTACATGCAGTGACTTTATTCCCAAACAGGGTACAAATCAGGATTAGGATGGGTCGATGTTACAGTCTCGGCTTCGTATATTTGAAAAAGTTTTTGTTTTTTCCCAACCGATTTATTTCCTGATTCTTTTTTGACTAGCTTATGGAGCTAATAATTAAAATGTATATTTTAGTGATTTTGTTTAGTGCTGAATTCCTCATGGGTGGAATATTTGGAGGGTCTCTTCAAAATATTGTGTACTTTCATGTTGCAGGTGCACCCGAAGGTCTTCCCCAAGACTTTCTTCGTCTAAATGTGTGACCTTATTGGTATTTATAATGTTGATTCTTGTGGTAAATGTATATTTATTATTCGCATTCTTTTCGAAATATTTTCTGGTATATTATTTAAAGCCAATAACTTTATATTAAATCGCATGTTTTTTAGTGATTCTTTTTAGATTTCTTACTTGAATGAGGAGCTACATTTCGATGTATTGTATGTAGAGCTTCATCGGGACTGGTTACATCAGATAAATGAACTACGAAGAGGGGAGCATCGTCTCGACCCAAGATGGAACGTATTCTAGAACATTGCGTCGTTACAACGAGAAGACATATTCTGAAAACCGCAATGCTCGGTGACTTGAGGTTAACTTTATTCAGAATGTAGAGCATGCTACTTTCGCAAGTGAAAAATTCAAATCGCAGTTTGGTAGCCAATGTGGCAACCTGAAAAATTATCTCGAAATCTGTATTGGTCTACCTTCACTGCCTGCTAACCACTGTCTTCCGACAATGCATCACATATGTAAAGAGATGGTAACTGGCGCTACACACTCTAGAGGCAGAAAACTTCAGCTGTTAATGTCGTGGGCATATCGTTGATTCCTTCAACGGAGTTACTACAACAAAACTTTCGCAAATGCTAATGAAGCACGAAGGAATGAAAAGAATACCTGTGTAAGGAGTTCTATACTTATGTCATATCGGTGTGAGAAGTTCTCTAAACAATTTACTCGCCCCGACCGTTTAAATAAGTTATCTGAAACTGTGTGAACGGGCTTCACCATCCCATGATGCAGGCCTAACTGTTAATCCTTGCTATTTGTTGTTCACAGCAAAGGCTGGTCCCAATTACACTTCGACCCGCGAATCAGAAGCTACACCTAGCAATTCACCCGACCTTGCATCGCAACCTCTGAAAGTGAGTTGAATGTAAATGTATTTTTCTCAATGGAATAAGTATTCAGAGGTCTTTTGAAAATGTATGTAGCTCCAGATTCGATAACTTCGACAAATATTTATGTTCATTTCTGACCTGTATGAAACAAAATTTAATAAAACAACTTACAGAGGACATGGAGAAATACTGAGCCATGAAATATAATAAATGGTTGGCTTTTAGCTATAGTAAACCGGATGTATATTAAAAGACACCAATCGAGATGTCAAACTTACCTAGGTGTATTGCGGATGGCATAAAAGCCGGTGTTGAAAAGAGCATAAAGAAGGTTTGCTGCGAGGAGGAACAAATTATATTGAAGGGCCCTGGATGGACACTCGATTTGGTGGATTATCTGCGGCTGAAAAAAAATGTGATCGGTCCACGCATCATCGATGTCGATTACGTGGATTAAAAATTATCCACAATTCGTGCTATCACAATTTACATTCGATTTTCACAAAGCATATATTCTAAAAGGTCCCTAGGCATGTGAGTTGTCTATGGATCGACGATAGTTATTCCTTTAAAGCGCCCATAGTGCTTTGAAGAAGTCTACATTTGGGTTTGGCTGCAACCTATGTCGTCGGTGCGAGTGACAACAGAAACGTAATTTCGTATCTATACCTCAACGTACTGTCAATGCCTACGACGAGAACGAATGCAGCACTCGTCAATTCATCACCAGGTGCACCAGTGAATGTGCCTTCTCCTCCCACGATGCACCACACTATTTCCATGATGTCATAGACTGATATGTATGTAGGTGGGTTCATTTGATGGAGCTTTGTTTTATAGACGTCTTGGTGATTGGCAGATCGTCGCAGCAGTTGACGATAACTAGCAAAAATATTTTGGAGATGTCAGTCGCGGATCCAGCAGAAGCACCATCGAGTTCTTCAGATGGGACATGCGCAGCAGCAGTACCACCATTGCCATCTTCAGGCATGACGTTGACAGCGCCATCGACTTCTTTGGATGAGACGTCTTCAATGGGGTCTACTGCAACTTCAGATGAATTTACAGTACCATTTCTTACTGCAACATCTGTTTCTTCGGCTGTACCATGCAGTTCTATGGCTGACCTGTCTCCTGCAGGGTTCGGGACGTCCCCTCTATATCCAGCACTAGAGAAAACATATCCCTGCAGCTACTACGACAAGGTATTTTCGCATCAACACACCACATAGCATTATGAATTTAATGGCTGTATGAACAATCCCAACTACATTATATATATGCTCATGGTGTGGTTAGCTTTTCTACCGCGCCGATACAAGCTATAAACATAAAGGGTCGTGAAATTTTAAAATGCAGACCTCATCGATGCCTTTGTGCCGGATCTGCAGCAGAGAGTTTTTGCGACCTCGGTCGGAGGAGTGATGGACGGTGATTTCTATCATATGGCTTCACTACCAAAATCTGCTGCAACCAGCATGAACGACGAACCTGGCACCTCATCGCCAAGAGGAACATCTCTTTCCACGTATACATCTTCATCCATGGTTCCTGCTTCTTCCAACGTTACGTCAGACGAACAATCTGGGACTGCTAGTGTATCATCTACGGAACTTTCTGTTGCACTTCGGTGTCGCTTCTGCTGCAAGGATTTTGCCTTTAAACTTACTGCACGGCGGCACGAATTTCACGAGAGCCCAAATATTTATTTCAATTTTTAACGAATTAGAACTGGAGGGGATGTTTATACATATGCAGACTTTACACAGATGAACAAGAATAATTTTGAAGTAATAAATTTTAATATATTTGAAAAAATAAATTTGTTTTAAAAATATTTTTACTTTAAATATCTTCTTTCTCGGTTAATAAATGGTATTGATAAAAAAGCACTACCATTAAAAATACATTAAAATAAACTAATTGCTGTGTATATCATTGATCGTAGAGCTTATAAATGCATACTTTTCTGCAGCTATAAATGCTTCTTGCAAACTGTATTTCACGAGACGGGCACTAAGGAACCGCAAATTATAATCGTATATGCCTATAAATATTCGCTTGCTTACAACCTGGCTTACGAAAATGTGGGCATACTATGATTTAAGTTACAGACTAAACTGAATAAAAATCCGTGCTCTATGATACATGGCTTACTTTTAGATGTACTTAAAATGCAAATAATCATAAATTCACTATAAAATTTTGTAAACAAGATATCCTATTCGGAATAGCTCTTGAGGTTACCGTGATTGAGAGTATGCATTTAACTTATAATACAATGGTTATAAGGCAATGAAAATATAAATATATGGTATGCATATTATACAAAAACGAAATATTATATTTTTATGAGGAAATGTGCTACGGTCGATTTTTATGAATGGGTGGTAGGATGAGCGAGGTTATGACATTACATGATCCTCGATTTTTAGAATTTTTTTTCCGATGGGAAGGTGAGAGAGGCGAGGGGTTGTCGGGTCTTTGAATGGTTGCAAATTGTGGGTTGTAGAGGGGTTTTTTCGTGGGTAGGTGAGAGGGTTGAAAGGGTGAGTGGGTGAGTGCGGGGATGTGGTGAATAGGAAATGGGTGGTTTGGCATGGTTGGTGAGGGGGTTGGTCTATGAGAGTGGTGAGGGGTGTGTGTCGTGGGGTGTGAGGAATGTTCACGAAAGGGGGGGGGTGAGTGGTGGTGATGTAGTGGTGCTATGGAGGGCAGGTGCGGTGGTAATGGGGGGTGATGTGCGGTGAGAGTTTGGGTTTTGACATTTAGTGAGGGGATGAGTTGTGGTGTATGCTGATTTTTAATTATTTTTTCGGTTACAGGTTTTTTGTTGGGGGAGAGGGTATTAATTGCCCCCCCCCCCCCNATCTCTCGGCAACATTACCCAATTGCTTTTTTTTTTAATTAATGTAAAAAGTATAAAACAGAATTATGTTCTCCAATGACACTCTAAATCAATATAATTATTACAAATCTGAGGTGGCTGGCCAATATATTTTAATTTTTTATTAAAGTAATTGTCTTTTTTGAAATTATATTTTACTATATTAATTTTTATGAAACAATTTTTTAGGGATGACGAGGTTACGAACATCCAACATGGCATTGAGCTCTGACTGTAACGCCTTCTAAGATGGCGGATGGCTCCGACTAACATGGCCGCCCGCTGCTCCTAACAAGATGGCGGACAACTCCAAACTTCGATGCATGATGCATGTCCCAGAACCGACATGACCACACTACTGATTTTCTCTAAAATAAATACCCTATTATACTATGTGTCTGCAGGTTTGGTAGACAGAGCTCTTAAATAACAAGTACAACTAAAAAATTAATAAAATTAACAAGAAAACATTTATATTTATGAAGTTATCGCTTTGCAATTTTGAGCAAATATAAATCAACCATTCTGAAATGCTTAAAGGTAAGCCTACTTTTCTGTGCCACCTCTCATGAATTCTGAAATTTTTTATATAGCCGTCATATGCGGCGATTTAACGAAGTCTCGTAATGCTTTCAGAATGTAATTATTTAATACACATCTTTTCTAATGGAATATTGTTAGGCATGAACACCTTAAACCAATAGGGCACGTAAAATGATGTCAATTAACCACTAGGCCAGCAGATATATAAGTGTGTTGGACCACAAAAAATAATATTTTAATATTTGTACCAAATATTGTTTTATTCTCACGTAATGTATATGAAGAAATTTTCCTCGAAGAAATACATTTTACACTTTATATTTTTTGAATAACTTGATGTCAAATATAAAATACTTCTGTTTTGTTGCAGTCATAACAAAAAATACTAACTAAGTTGTATGGATAAAAAAATTTACAAAGTTAAAAATTCCCATGGGCTACCGCGTGACACATATGTAATTACCAAATGACAAGCCATCTATATTTAAAAAATGTTAAATACATAAAATTTTTTTCATATTTAGAACTTTTTTAAAAATGCATTAAATGTTATTTGGTAATTAAATATGTTTCAAGCAGTATACCAAGACATTAATTTATTTTGTAAATTGTTCATCTGTCCAACCTAGTTAGTATCTGTTATTACGACTGCAACAAAACAGAAGAATTTTGTACTAGATATCAAATTATTAACAAAATATAAATTCTGAAATTTTTTTATTCGAGAAAAATGTTATGACATGCAACGCGTACGAGTTAAATAATGTTTTTTTAGAAATATAAAATAATTAATTTTTTAGAGTGTCACACCCTGAACTGTCAGTAGTGCGTGGCACAACAATACTCCTTGTCCACACAGGAATATCACCCACGGGACAACGAGAAANCTGTTAAGCCAATAGCTGTGAGCGTGACAGCTACGAGGTGCGTGCTCACGTGGCCACACACACACACACAACCCGCCCACTGCATTGTTTCTGTGCTCATCAAGTTGTCCGACAACTCGCCTCCCACCACGGCGAACCGGGTTCGATACCCAGCGGGGTTCATGCCCGGATTTTGGTACGGGGAGAAACGTGGCTGGCGTTACCTGTTGGCCCGTGTGTGTTTTCTCGCGGCGATCTCGCTTCCTCCCCCATTCCATACCGTCGCTGTTCCCTCCTCCCCTCGCTCGGGTCGTTGATCTCTATCACTCTTTCTCTCTCAACTCCACGCTCTCTGCTGGTTAAGGCGCCCGTCTACCTGGCGCTTGAACTGCGTTGCACAGTGTTCCAAATACACGTTTTTCAACGAAACTATTAAGCGTGCGTCCAACCTTCTGATCTACGAAAAGAACACACACACTTCAGACGAGAGCTGTTAAGTACTTTCAAAATATTACGTACGTTAGAAGCATCAATTCAGAGTACTCCAAAACCGCTATAAACGGCCTTTCCAAGGCGCTGTAGCTCAAAATGCACGCATCAGATACATACAAAACTACTATAGGGGCCTGCACTAAACCTTCCTACAGACTTCCCACTAATAAAATGATATGGTCACCGCTGGAAGTCTCATAGGTACACGCAGCACGACGAGAACACTGCACGCCAGTTCAGAGCCTTGCGCTTAGCGGCGATGGCGTACTTGATGCGCGTGGCAGTGTCGCCCTTATCGCTCCCGCGCTTCTCGGCCTAGACGTGGGAAAANAGCGGCGATGGCGTACTTGATGCGCGTGGCAGTGTCGCCCTTATCGCACCCGCGCTTCTCGGCCTAAACGTGGGAAAAGGTTCCAGGTAGACGGGGGCCTTAACTTTTCTTCGCTGGGAGACCTTCAGCGGAAGATTGTGAACTGTTGCAAGGCAAGATGCTGTCTCGGGTTTACTGTGCCTGGTATTATCCCCTCCTGGTATACACATCAGCCGCGTATTTCTGCGTATGACGCCGCATCACGTTCTGTGCCGAGTTGCCCGCAGCTTGCACGTGAGACGTTACAACGTGCAGTTGCCCGGATCCACAGCGGTAATTATTTTGGGTGCGATCACCGGGAGCGTGCTGCAGTGAGGAAGCACTATAATCCATTCGTGGTTATTTCACATTTTCCTGAAGCCCTGCTACTTCCAGGATTTTCCTCCGCCTCGTGCAAACTAAGTTTAACTAAGTCCAGAAAATTACACCAAAGGACAAGACACCGATTTCGTGCGCACTCAGTTGTAATGATATTTTGCATGAGAACTGTGTATAACTAGTCGCTACCAACACATATGTTTAATCACTGTTTTTATTCATATTTATTAAAAATTAAATGTTACAAACTTTAAAGAAAATATAATTAAACTTAAATTTTAACGAAAAATAAGATAATTTTATGTTAACAGAGATATAAAACGCTTGTGATAAATTACATATTTAGGAAATAACTAAACACGTCATGAAGGTGAGTTTTATAATTTTTGATTAAAAAATTACAATTCTGTTGAACGATTCATATGAGCAAGCTCTATTCCTTCATTCAGTTCTCTTTTTACTCTGCAAATTGTATAGAATGACAGTTGGTTTTTGCACTAGTTTTTCACCTGGACATCATGTGTAGATGCCAGTGCATGGAAACAAGGAAATTATTGAGTTCATGGAAAAATACTTGTCCACTGAGGGGAATTGTCAAATTATTGGCATTCAGAAGTCCAACAGATCACGTAGACAGAGAGTATAGTAGTTAGCTTAAGTAGATTACGTGTTATGAGAGTACAATAACTCGATATCAGTCGCCAGGTGCTGTTACTGACAATCTGCGCAGCGGTCGGCCGAAACCAGCAACTTCACACCAAGATGGGAACATGGATATAAACGAGTATATTTCAACACTACAGGAGAATATGCTGCGTGAAGATGTTTTTAATCTTTAAATTTTTCATTTTACAGGGGTGAAATAAATTACTGGTCATTTTAACAAATGTTCTTAAACTTTTGACGTTAACTGAAAAATATTTTTCTGATCTGAGATTACTAAATTGCTGCTGTCTAAAAACTGAGATTTGCCGCAGTTGTGGCACCACGTTGTCTTTACCTATACAACACGGGCGATAAGTCATTCAGATCTTTCAGTGAGTAATGTTTCCAGCTTTCTTCATCCCTTATTACAAAATTGTTATTTAGGTTCTAAATTAACTCAAACAACTAAGGATATATTGTCAGTGCAAAGGAAATAACAAATGATGAAATAGCGTTATAAAACAACAATAATATTAAAAGTATGGAATATTTGCAAAATGGTAGCTTAGAATTGGTCATGGTTAATGCTGAAATTACTTTTCTTTGAAAATTCTGAGCTATGCAATAATAGAAAGGAAAAAAAGACTGGAATTCACAAAAAAAATTATATAAGAAAAGTTGTGTGCATAATTCTGTAGTGAGCTCTAAAATAAATATGCCATTGGTTGAGGTGTAAAGTGGAAACGAATATATATGTAGGATAATGGTTATTGTATTATTCATATTACTTTGGATTATGACGAATTCTTAAATTCGCCGAAATGGTGGTTACAAATGTGAATATTTAGCTATCTAGTATGGCTGATGATAGGTGCCTGAACTCCAGCCAGAGATAACAGTTATTATATCTCGAACGCACCAGTTTATATGGTTCGTTACGGCGTTTAAATATTTCATTATGGTTGAAGAAAAGGTTATGTGCCTTGTGGTGTACGGTAAAGACAATAAACTTTCACAGTGTTAGCAATATTCTGGAGAAATATTGTTGTCAAAACACCCATAGATATATACTAAAAATCTGTTAAGAATTTTAAAAAATTAGGAGTATTACACAGTATAATTTGATTCCATATGTAAAAAAAAATTGCAGGTTTGACCTCAAAAATATATACTGGTTTAGTTGTTGCCTATTTAATCAATATATTTAAAATACTAAAAAAGTAAAATAACCGTATCTTTGCCAAGTGGCTGCTTCACTTATGTGGCGATCATTGCAATATTTTATTTACACAATATTTCTAAAATAATAATTTAAATGCTTTCTGATGGGTGTGATATATTAAAGAACGTTATATCCTTTAGTATTCTGAACTTATGTAGGTGGTTAATATTTAACAGAGAGACAAACTATTCAATGGTTCTATTCAGTGATACATTTGATTTTTCTTGATTATGAATTGGGAGGGACACGAAATATTTCCATAGTAATGAAGGAACATTAAACTATTAAGGTTTTTTTTTTAATATAGTTACTCTGAAAAACGGCACAAATCGAAAAACTTGACATTTAGAGTAATTGCCTCTTTCTAGGAGACTGTTTTCTCCAGCTTTTTTTCCGTTTTACTTGACCTGATGTGATCAACATTAAGTATGGTAATACTGTTCCTGGGAAATAGATGGGCTTAAGCAAAATTTACTTCATGATCGCACAAAATATTGTATAATATTGGGGAAGAAATGACGATGAATTATCTATTCCGCAAAATTTAAATATGCGAAAATACATAGAAAAAATTGTTTTCTAGTCTGGAATGGTTTGATATGTAGTTGCGGACAATTTTTAAACCCAAAATGGCCATATTCAATAAAAGTTATTAATAAGATAAATTAAAAGAAAGAGTGTGAAGTGCACGAGTAATTCTTACGCTGGATTCAAACTGTTACTCACGATTAATTTCTTCTCGCCGGCATTGAAGGTGGTGTTGTGAGCAAGCAACAAGCTTTTACTAATTTCTGCTGGGAAAATGGCGGCCATGAAATTACTCAGCCTTCTTGTCATACGAACAGTGCGCCTCCCTTTGTCCTCATCTGTCACCTGTGACTGGTGAATTCGAGCGTTGAGAAACGATCTGCAGCTCGGTGTCTCGCTGAGTCTGCGGCTACATCGCTGCAAAACAAACAAGGACATGTTATAAAGGTTTGACTCGCCAGGGGCCCAGCTGTTGCGTAGGAACACAGGAGTGTACAAGAGTACGATATCCCNAATAACACCGTGTTACAGAATATTATTTGTACCTACCAAACACTTTAAAATGTTTCGTATATTAACTGATACGTACAATTTAATACTGTAAGCAAAACGTATATATGATTCGTTCAAGCTATACAGGTTGTTTGCGAAAATGGGGGAAGTAATTGGGGAGTTGATAGAACACCCCAAAACAATACAAAATATCCCTATGAACATATCCCCGGCCGGATCACTCCTGGATTTTCGCAAGTGGGAATTTTGTGCCGGAAGATGCCGCTGGTCGGCGGGTTTTCTCGGGGATCTTCAGTTTCCCCCACCCTTGCATTCCTGCGCTGGTCCATTCTCACATCATTTCACCCTTATTGGCACTCAAGACCTCTATGTTAAGATCCGCCCAAAACTCTCATCTCAACTCAATCATATGAACATATGTCCTTAAGTCGATAGTTTTCGAGTTACAGACTTTCCAACATTGTAACACGTACGTATTAGTAATAGGTAGGGACCGGAAAAATTCGCGGATTCATTTCGGGGACAAGCTAGAAATCGAAACACGTGTGTTTATAAAATTTCAGCCATTGGTCCACACGGTGTTTGATACCTCCTGGAGGAGGCTGGCCCAATCGTCACCTTCTACTGTGACAGCAGACAACCAATGTGCGGTTGATATCGACATATTTGTACATAAGACTGGAGAGTCTAGCCTGCAGGTCATTGAACTCGCGAATTTTACTGATATCTAGTAATAGTCTGTAGTTTACGAGGCTTGCCGGTTAATGTGATCCGCTGGAATGGTGTGAGTGTTATTGCCTGTCACACTGCACTGTTGACGGCTGACTCACGTCGAATTCCATGCGCTAAGAAGCCCGGATCTCAATCCACTGAACTATTTATTAACTGCGGGGGCATCTCAAGGCCATTAAAATATGCAACTTCAGTTCCCGACTTAGCAGTGCTTCGCCAGAAAGCGTAGGAAGGTTGCCAGTAGTTACGTGCAATTCCTGTAGTATTTGAACGTGTCAGGCAGTCAATAACGTGGCGTGTTCAGGCGTGCATTCAGGCACAAGGTGGACATTTGAGCGCTTCTTTAAGAGTGGCGTACAAGAATCTGGCTACAGGTTTCTCGAACTGGTATGTGTAAGGAAGACAAATTTAGTGTGACTGTGGTTAAAACTTAGTTATGTTTTATTGAATATTATTTTCTTAAGTTTCTAAACACGCTTATAAATTATGCGACATTTAATTATTTAAATAAATACTGAACATTATCGATTTGGTCCGGATTATCTTTAATGTTAACTATTTAGATACGATGATGGCTGAACTCAAAGGTTAGCTAAAAAATTATGAGACAAGTAAAGCGATAAATAAAATTTTTTGTGTTACGAAAAAAAAATTAAACTTGTTACCGAAATCACTTACGCTGGATACTCGAAGAAAACGAAAAATTATGGAACAGTTCACTGAGTACGAGTGCAAACAATCCAGTTGCATATAAACCATATCAACTAAACTAAGTGCCACTACTAATATACACTCGCTGCAAATTTTCTCCCGGTAAAATTTTGCAACGAATTTTGTTAGCATCGTTTAAACCCTTCAACACGAGGTATTTTTTTCGTGTTACAGTTATTGCAAAGCCATACAGTAAGGTCTACTAAGAAAAAATTTTTACGATGTTGCAAGCGAATCAGATCTCTTGAATGGAATATGTTTCCATAGGAGAATTAAGTATAAGAAAAATTTTCTGCGCATTACTGTAGTTCAGCTCGTAAATAAGCTTTACGTAAATCGGCTTGCTATAAAAGTGTTCCCGTATGCGTGCAACTGTCATCAGTAAACTGAAAACAGCATTTCCTGCCAGGAAAGCCATGAAAACTCTTTCATGTTCAGTGGGTGTTGGGGGCCGACAAAATAGTCAATGAAATATAGTGGTGGGGTGGAAGATGGCCAACTATAGTTAGAGAATGGAGCTGACTGAATTGATTTCAATGTGAGGAAGGTGTGTGTGGCAATGTAGTAGTTCTAGATGGGGTCTTATTTTAGCGAGTAAGTAGATGTGGTATGGCAACTAATTGGTGAGGGTAAAGTGGAACCTTACTAATTGGTTGAACTGTAGCGAGTAAAACGAGTGGTCGTAACTAGCTGGAGTGAGAGAAAGCAGTTGTGTGTTGGTAGGAATAGTGGAGACGTTATTGTTCGGACGTTGATGGCAGGGGGGTGGGAGGCGTTATAGTGGTCTGGTTGGTTAATGTCCGGGGTGTATGGTGAGGAAAGTGAACTATCGCGAGTAAACAATGAGAGTGTCAGGGCATGGCAATTAAATGTTGAGGGGTCAGAGAGTTGGGTGGTGGGTTTGTGGCATGTGTGGATGTTAAGGGGTTAGAGCTATGGTGAGTAAATGGTGTTGTATGTGGAATGATGAGAGGTGTGAAGGCAATGTGTGTGGAGGGGGTTAAGAGAGGGTATGTGTGTTACATGAAGCTAATAATTCACTTTGGGGGTGAGCAGATTCATCGGCTATATGACCAATGAAATATAGTGTGACTGTTCAGTCACCTACTGTTCATCGTACCAGGAAGAGATTGTGCTCTGCCATCTGTATGAGATTCGAACCCTCAAGGTCACACTTATCTAACTTGGTTTTTTGCATTAGTTATGTAATTTTTTCCTCAATATTTTGGGATTTTTAAGTTAGTATCACAGTTTCGTGGTCAAGGTCACTCACATCCAACATTTTAGTCGTGGCCAGGAGGGTAAATTGTCCCTTCATTTTATGAATGTTTTAAATTTTTTACGAATTTTTCTCTTTTTTTAGATTATTAGCATGAAGGTCACCCACATCGATCATGGCAGTCGGAGTAAGTATTGTAATATGGTCCACGATATTATGATTTACTTCCGATTTTTAAATTTTTTTTTTTTTTTTTTTTTCGATTTTTGAGTTAAAGGTTATTGGGGTTAGGGTCAAGGTTCCCAATATCTAACATGGGGATCGGAGTCAGTTAAGTACGTAATATGTTCCTCGATTTCTACGAGTTTCTTTCGATTTTTAACATTCTTTCTCTCGATTTTTTTAGTTCAAACTTATAGGGGTCAAGTTCAAGGTTTTCCCTTTACCACATGGCATTTGGAGTTATCAATGTAATTTTTACTTGGTTTTACAATTTTGTTCGAATTTTTAGGATTTTTTTTCTATTTTATATTATTGGAGTTTGTGCTGCTGTGGGGTGTGAGGGGTAGGAGGAATATGTTGAGGGGGGAGAGGTTGTGAGTGGGGTGCAGGATATATGTTCGGACAGGAAGCCATGACCGCTGATCCGCCTGATCCGGTGGCCTTGCTCGGAGCTTCGAATTCGCTTTTACCGCTGTGAGGACATATGGCTCAATCCACTAGGAGCCTCGAATACATTTGTTGCTCTGATGACTTTTTTACTGTCGCATCAAGGAGCTGCGATATGCTTTGCTCATTTGAGGTCTCGATTGGGAGTTTTTTCACGTTTTTGTATTTTTTGGTGAAAATGTGATTTTGGGGTAAAACAGGTAATTTTGTCGATAACATGGCCACCCAAGGCTGCCAAGCATGACGACCGCCTGTGACATCAATCGAGTTGGCAGGCTAATCCCAAATCCCACTACTGAATCCTGTTCGAAACTCCCTAATTTATACTAATAAGAGATTTAAAATACTTCAGTGTTTCTATGGCATACGCGTGCAAATAACAAAACAGAAATATGTGTTCGTGTACATCAATCACCTGAATATTTTAATGTGCTACTAAGTACTACTGCATGATGTTTACTCCTGTAAATTACAACTGTGGGCATATATATCTATTTAAGTGTTAAAACTGGAACCTGTAACCCACGAAACATCAAAATACAAAACCAGCATTTAGCAGTGTGGTTTCGTTTGTTGTTTCATTTTATTGATGCTTTAAGTATAGCAGTATCGCAAGCAACCCGTGATGTGTAGATTTCTATGTCTACACACATATATTAGGGAGTTCCAAATGAAAACCTTATATACATAGTTTTATTTATAATCCAATTAACTGAACAGAAAAGAGCATGCACTGATATTAAAGTATTGTGTTGATCTTCATAATAATTGTTTTATAGGCTTTTCACGGTAAAGTACGCACTTTTGAGACTCTAGTTACTTTTTCCTTTAAGTATTTTTTCATCCTTTAACCAACTTTTAAAATAAATTCTACCAAGTAAGTAAAGAACACAGTGTGTATATTCTACCGCACTCAGAAGTTGACGTCTATGGCTAAAATAAAACATTTTAATTGGCTATTATTACAAACGAGGGGGATTAAAAAAATTCTCACTTCATCGTGAATAGCGTATAGTTATGTGAACGTATTTTATCCGTCAACCTGCAGTCAGTTTTGTAAGCACTGCTGTAACATAGTGAGAACAACGCCGATTTTCTATATTGATTTATATATCAAATGCATGTGGAGCACATTATAAAACTGTGTTATGTAGTACCTTGAGTGAGCGAAATAAGTGATTTGGGCGGCTCTTAACATCGAGGGTTTAATAGACGATGAGGGTGAAGCAAGTCGAGTATCGAGCAGCACCGGAATGAAGGAGTGGGGGAAACGGGATATCGCCGAAAAAACCCGTCGACCAGCGGCATCGTCTGGCACGATTCCCACATGCGAAATTCCGGGGGCGACCCCACATGGAATCGAACCTGGTTTACTAGGAGGAATGCGATTAGTCTAATCTCTACATCACCGCGACCCCACAGTACCTTGAGTGAGAAATAAAGTTTATGTTTGGCGAACTGACCTGCGTAGAAGATATTATTTCTTTTACTGGTTCAGGAACAGCATTGCCTGGGTCCACACAGGAGACAGATTTGCTTGTTTCGCCATCTGATGCCTGTTCAGCTGCCTTGCTGGAAGCAGGCATCAAAGGCAGAGAAGAGTTTTCAACTTTTTTGCTTGATGCAGAAAAAAAGAGGTTTCTTTTGGCTTGAGGGTGAGTAGCTTCATAGGAGTCAGGTTCTTTTGCCAGAGGTGTTGATGTGTTTACTGGAGTCAGTTGAAATTCGGGAGGTATAATAAAAGTTACGTCATTCACCATGCTCTTCTTATTCGAAGAGGGCTGAGAGTGGTTTGCAGAATAAATATTACGTTTTCTGGTATTCATTTTACCAGTTCCTTTGGAAGTAACTGTACATGATTTATTAATGTCTCCTTCACTGTTAGAAGAGACAGCTTTTTCGCCCTTTGCTTCTCTTGAAGAAACTTGGTCATCTGCCATCGACACAAATAGTGCTCTACGCTCATTAGACACTCCATTTTCGCTCAAAATATTGTTGCCAGATACTTTAGAAGTAGAGGGCATGCTAAAGTCCACTGCACTGATAGAAGATGCATTTTCAATTTGTTTTTCTTGTAATATTGCATGTTCATCAACTTGCAAAGATGATTTGCCCTTTTCAGAAGTTTGGACGTGCATCGCTGATGGAAGTTTGTTGTCAACTAGTATATGTGCAAAATAGTCCTTTTTCTGAGTGTCTTGGTGAACTCCGTTATCTTTCACATTTGGATTCATATAATCTACCCGGATCATATCTACATGGGCAGGTTTGCTAGGATGTAACTTCATCTCTTTAAGTTTTAGTTCATGTATCGTTGGAAGACTACTCACTTTATTCAGCATTCCCGTTTTGTCTCTTCCAGGATTTTGGTCATTACTGCTGGTATTCCTGCACCTGTAACAAATGAAAATATATTTTTTTGAAGAACTCCCAATACTGAAATTATAAATTTAATACCTGAATAATTTAAGTTACATATCTGTGCATCGAAGGTAGAGGGCACTATGTCACAATTACAGAACTTAACAAGAGTGCTTTTTGCATCGATACCACGATGACAAACAGGACCCTTTCCTAATGGTTAATTGCTTATTATTCCTTGTAGGAGACAGTGTTTGTATCTCGGAAAAAAAAAATGAAAATACAATATAAGACCATGTCAAAACTTCGGCTTTGTAAAATATACATAGTGACCTTTACCTCCTATCCATCTAACCAATTGCTTAGGAATTTTTGTTAAAGAATTTGAACTGTATAAATACGGTAATTTTATGTATATCCGTGGTGTTTTCTTAACTATAAAAAATTGGACCAAGGATAACCAAAGAATCTTTATCACTGAGACCGATAGGAATAAATTATACATGTTTGTTAGTAGTATATATATGCCGAATGTGGCACAAGATTCTAGGAGTAGGAGAAAGAAGTTATCCCACAATATAATGTCACAGGTCGTCACGACTGCCGGCCTGGTACGGCCATGTAATATACCAAATTACATTTTTTACTTCAAAAATCAATTCAGAAATTAATTATTTTACCAAATATCACTTTTTTCGCCAAAAATTTATTAAAACATGGAAAAATTAGCAGAGTGGAATCGAAGCTCTACGATGCGAGAGTCGAGAAGTTCCTCCCGGGAGCAAGCGGATTCGAGAATGATAAGTTCACACTGCCCCCGCTCTTCACCCCCGACTTAAAAAATGCCCCCAGCAACACTGCATCCCCTCCCAATAATAACATCAAGAGAAACAGTTAAAAATCAAAAACTAATTATAAAAATCGAGGAACATATAACGTTACATTGCACTCCCTACCATAGCATTCATTCCTCAACACTAACCAACACTCCCACCTCTCACCACCACCCTCCCAATCATAACAAATGTATAAAAATCGCAAAAATTCGAAAAAATCTAAAAATCGAGTAACATATAAAACTGCACCACCCACCGCTCCTGCTAACCCCCAACCCAACCAACACTCAACACACTCTCAAAACGACACCCTTTCCCAATCATAAAGATGAAGAAAAATCACAAAAAATCGAAAAAAGTTCTAAACATCGAGGAACATATAACATTACCCCACCCTCCCCTTGCTCGACACCAACGACCTAACCAACACTGCCTACCCCTCACATACCCGCCCCCAATTATAAAAACCGAGAAAAATTTTAAAAGAAACCAAATAAATTCATAAAAAAAGATGAGCTTATTATTCTATGGGCTCAGAAACCCATGGTCAATGTTGGCAACCTTAGCCTTGACACCAATAACCTAAAAACTCAAAAAATCTAAACAATGGCGAGAAAATGAAAAAAGACATCAAGAACATAATTACATATCTAATTTAAAAAAAAGTATGGATATGTGTGACACTGACGGTTCGATTATCGTAAAAATGGCAGAACACAGCTACTCACTGGTATGGCTATGAGCAGCCGACTAAACCCCCAAATCTATATTTCATTGTCTATTTAGCCGACCAATATTCCAACCTCCAAAGCGAACTACTGACTTTAGATAACATATGTACCCTCCGTCAGTGTTAATGCCCCCATCACACCTCTCGTTGCACCACTTCTCTCGTCATATAATCACCACTGCACAACCTCCTTACATACAAACATACCTCCAAACCCACCACACTACTCTACCCCCTCCCCTCGTAACTCACCATAGCTCATACCCTCACCTGCCGCACTCACCATCAACCATCCACATGAATCTCTCCCCCCCCCCTTTTTTTCATTAACCTAACCACAGCTGGTTCCTGAAAAAACTTACTCCAACTAACTCCTGCAAAAATGGCTAGAACAGTGGACAAGACCAACCGACTATACCACCCACCTATACTAACACACGACGACGACCAATCTTGAACAAGTCGCCTAATACGAACCTCTTCACACAAAAATATCGCAGAACTTAGCCAATCCTAGCAAAAACATTGTAAATCCTAGCAAATATTCGTAAATCTTCGCAAAATCATCACTTCGCAAAATATGTCACTTACGTCTAACCATACTAAAGGCTCATACCAGTCGACCAGGCCAACCCTTTGACCAGACTGACCAACTGTAGAGCCTATAGTATGAACGACCCACACCAGCTGGCCATATGAGCTGAACATTCGAATCAACAATACCAAACACCCATTCCATCCAACCAGACCAACATCCCAAGACCGACTGGGGAAACCAATGAAAAAGACCGAGCATACGAACCGACCATAAAAGCTAGACATATGATCTTACCATGCCACTCAGCCATATTAATAGATCATACGAAATCCCATACAGACCAACCCCACGAGCCATCCATACCAACCATTCACTAGAAACAGTAATACCCATCAATCATATGAACCACTCATACAAGCCAGCCATATGAACCAAACATACCAGGCAGTCATGAAAACCAACCATACGAGCCAAAAATACCAGCTTAAAATACGAAGCAGCCATGCAGTCAACCCCGCCCCCAAACCATTCGATCCTCCCATACCAAACGATAATGCAACCGACTGGTCTAACGACCATCAATATCAGATATTCATAACAGCTGTTAATGCCAACCAGTCATTCAAATTGGCCATTACCAGAAGACCATAACAAATTCCATACAGAAGGACAATGCCAGCCTACCAGGACAAACAACCAGCCGCAACATCCATACCGAACATCCATTCCAGCAAACAACTGACTTTACCAAAGAATGGCTCCAATCAAGAACTGCTCCTGACGAGACCAATTCCTGCCAAACTGACTAGAAATATGTACACTGGAAGAACAATCGCAGTAGACTCACTGGCAAGGAAACAGCTTTTCCTAATTTTCTTTATGTGGTGTTGTAAAACGTGTTCCCGTTTTTTGTCTTGCTGAGTCCTCTGTGTGTGTGAGTGTGTGTGATTTTTATTTAGTCTCATGGTCCGTAATTGACAGTCCAATCATACCATCGTAATAACATGAACGCACCATTGCCATTAAATTTCAAAGATAATATGGTATGGTTGGTTCATATGGCTAGATATTATGAGTGGTTCATATGGCTGGGGTGTGACTTTCAAGTGAAGGTCTGGTATGGATGGCTCGTATGGTTGGTCTGCAAGGATACTTCATATGGTCCGTTCAAATGGCTGGGTGACATGGTCAAATCGTATGGCTGGCGGGTATGGTCGGATCTTATCGTTATTTTGTATGGTCAGTACGTATATTTGGTTGGTATGGTTGCTTCGTATGGACGGTCTTGCCCATCGGTATTTCTAGTCGGTCTTATTTTGCTGGAGGTCTGGTTTGGTGGGGTGTTTGATATGGAGATTCGTATGTTCGGTTCGTTTGGCCTTATGCTATTGTTGGTTCACATGGATGATAGGGTTGGATGGTTCGTACGGTCGGCTGGTATAGTTTATTCGTGGTCGGTTAGTATGGATTGTTCATGTGGTCAGTCTATGTTGATAGACGGTCTGGTCGGGCTGTTTGTCTGGCCGGGCTGTTTGTCTGGTGGACTGTAATGCTCCTTTGGTTTAGTTAGCTGTAGTTGATATGTTTTACGAAGTTTGGGAAGATTTTGTGCAAAGAGTTAATCAATGAGAATTGTTTTAGGTGACTTATTTTTAGTATTAGCTGTTGTTATGTGTGGCTGATGTTGATAGTCGTTAGACTAGATGGTTGTAATGGTCGTTTGGTATGACTGTTTGTATCGTTTGGTGGTGAGGTTGACTGGCATGGCTGTTTGATGTTCTAAGTTGGTATTGTTGGCTTGTATAGTTAGCTCATATTGTTCGTTCTTATGAATGCCTGATATGGTTGGTTCGTATGGCTGACTAGTATGAGTGGTTCATATTGTTGTTGGGAATTACTGTTTCAAGAGTATGGTTGGTATAGATAACTCGTGTGGTTGGTCTGTATGGATGGTTTGTATTAACATTTTACCATGGCTGGGTGGCATTATCGAGGCATTTGACTGGCTGGTATGGTTGGTTCGTATGGCCGGTCTTACTCATTGGTTTCCCCAGTTGGTCTTGTCGGGATGCTGGTCTGGTGGGATGAAAAGGGTGTTTGGTATGGGTCAATCATATGTTCTGCTCGTATGGCAAGCTGGTATGGTTCGTTCATATGGTCGGGTGGTATTGTTGGTGCGTATGGTGGGCTGGTTTGTATGGTTCGTATGGAAAACCCCTATTGTTGGTCGGTCTGGTAGTATGGTTGGTATGGTCGATTGGTATGGTCCTTTAGTATGGTTAGTTGTATGTTATATTTTTGTAAAGATTTGCGAAGAGTTTGCAAAGATTTACCAAGATTTTTGAGGATTTACAAAGATTTGTAATTATTTTCGTATAGTACGCAAAAATTTGCGAGAATTTGCACAATTTTGCTACGTTTTGCGATATTTTAGTGTTTAGAGGTTAACAACGAGATTCGTATTAGGCGCCTTTTTCAAGATTCGTCATCGTCGAGTGTTAGTATAGGTGGGTGGTATAGTTGGTTGGTCTTGTCCACTGTTCTGGTAATTTTTCCAGGAATTGGTCTTAGCAGAAGCCAGTCTTTGTTGGAGTCAGTCTTTTCAAGAACCAGTTGAGATTCTGTCAGAAANGGTGGTTTGGGGGCATGTATGGATGTTTGGGTATGTTGTACTATTGTGATTAAATGACGAGGGAAGTGGAGTGGCAAGAGGTGTGATGAGGGCAAGATCATTTCAATTGGGGGGGGGGATGTGTGTTACTTAAAACAAGTAATTCGCTTTGGTGGTCTGTAGATTGTTCGGCTATATAGCCAATGGGATATAGCGTTGGGGGTTCGGTCGGTTGCTGATCATTGTACAAGGGAGTGCATGTGCTCTACCATCTTTACGAGAATCGGACCCTTAGTGTCACACACACCCAACCTGGTTTTTTGCATTATGTGTGTAATTATTTTCTTGATGTTTTACACTTTTTTTTATTTTTGTGATTTTTTAGTTTTCTATTCCAAGGTCTTTGGAATCAACGTTATGGTTTCCAGCATTCAACATGGGTGTAATATTTTAATAGATTTTTAAGAATGATATATATTATTATAATTTGTTCTCGCATTAACGTCTTCAAGGTAGTTGGGGTTAAGGTGACTGGCATCCAGCATAGGTGTCTTAAGTCACTAATGTAATATGTTCCAAAATTTTCACGAGTTTCTTTCGATTTATTCAATTAATTTTTCGCTACTTTGATTCCACGGTAATTGAAGTCAAATGTCAAGGTAGTCAACAACCAAGATGGTTGTAAGAGTCATGTTTATAATCCTTTCCTAGTATTTTCAGAATTATTTCTCAAATTTGTTTTTGCGATTTTTCTCGATTTTTTTATTGGGTGGTGGAAATGTGAGGGGCATGCGGTGTTGGTTATAATGTTAAGGTCTTGCAGGGCGGAGGGTCGGTAATGTTATATGTTTCTCGATGTTTAGGATGTCTTCGATTTTTTTGCGAATTTTTTCCATTATTCGTAATTGAGAGGGTGGTTGGTGATGGGTAGGGGTGTTGGTTTTGGTGTGTTTTGAGCGGGAGGGGAGGGTGAGGTAATGTTTTATGTTTCTGGATTTTTAGGTATTTTATTTTTTTGTTTCCTATATTTTTTATGATTGTAGCGTTGCGGTGGTGGATGAGTTGGTGATTGTGGTGGTGTGAGCGGGAGGGGAGGTTGAGGTAACATTATATGTTCTTGGATATTAAAACTTAATTTTTAGATTTTTGCGATTTTTCTCGATTTTTTTATTATTGGGAGTGTGGTGGTGATGGGTGGTGGGTGATGTTTATGGTAGATAGGTGAACGGGGGAGTGTGATATTAACGTTATAGGTTCCTCGTTCTTAGAATTGTTTAATTTTTTGCAATTTTTATCGATTTCTTATAATTGGGTTGGGATGGTAAAGATTGGTGAGGGGGTGAGTTGAGGGTGGCAAGGGATTAAGACGTTGAGGATGGCGGTAGGGGGTGAGTCGTCCTAGGTAGGTGCAGGATGGAGGTTGGGGAGGGGGACAAGTTTGCTGATCCGCCCCGATCCGCTGGAACTGGCTCAGAACCTCGAATCGCTTTACTGCTCTGAAGATGAAGTGGTTCATTCCTCTAAGAGCCATCAATTCACTCTCATATCTGAGGACTTTTCGGCTCTCGCACCGTGGAGCTTTCAAACAGCTTTGCTCATTTTTCCATTTTTGGAAAATTTTCTGGTGAAATAAGTGTAATTTTTTGGTCAAATATAACATTTTCTATTAATTTTTGGGTTGAACGAAGCCATTTTGTCAAAAACATGGCCGTCCCTGGCCGCCGGCCGCGAATGCCTATGACGTCATGGCGTGCGATTCCTCCTTCCTCCTACTCCTATAATCCTGTGCCAAAGTCGGCATATATATACTACTTTTGTTTGAACAGAAGTTTAAACACAGGTAGATAACATAATTCACAATGGACTTTCCGGAAACGAAAATACTTATCACGACTGATTTTTCAGACTTAGTATAAAGAGATTTGATGGAAATTCTCCAATATTACGACACAAAATTTATGTACCCTTAAATATAATAAGTTTTTGGGCTTTGGATTATATGGTTATTCAGAACGATATATGCAACTACCTTTTCAGCAATTGTTATTAATACATGTAATGTTTATAGCTAGAACTTTAATATATATATATATATATATATATATAATGATATATATAATTAAACTCTTAATGCAAATGTAGTTAATGTCGCTGAGATAAGCGTTTCCTATAAAACTAGTTTTACAGCTAACGCAAGTATACGCATTCAAATTAATTAATTGCAATTGTAATTTTACATTAAATACTGAACTATGACTCTGTAAGATAGCTGTATCTAGTGAATTCAATACTTATTTTTTACTGTGCTTTAAACCTAATACTTCAAATAATAATTTATGAAAATACTAAGAAACACATGTGCACTTTAAAAGAAATTAAAAACCTTTATCATTAATAAAATTCTGTATGTTCACCGACTTTGCACATTATGAGTTAACATAAATAATGCCTATGTTTTTATCTTCGACTTAGTTTTTAACAATATGGGAAAACTAACTTATTAATTTCAATAAATCACACTTAAAAAAAACATCCAGGAACAATGACTTTCATTATTAAATTTTACAACTGCTATGCATATATTATCTTACATAATTACAAAAACTTTGCTTTATAGCTAAGAAGCGGACTTACTATTTTGTATATAACACACACTGATAAAACTGTAAGGAATTATGTTGATGAAGGTATGTTGAAGAAGAAAATATGTTCCATTGCCTTGTAAAAGTTAGTTAGAATTCATTTTAAAGAAATGCATTCATAAATAGAAGCAGCCTATTCTCAATTATATCATTTTTAGGGAATTATCAGGGTGTTAGATTTATATTCTTATGTCATATAATAGGAGTATTTAAATTACAATAAATAAGAAATGAAAGAGAATGAGTTATCCAGTGCAGGATAAACATGCTGAGCTAGTAACATTTCATAAATAAATGATAGTATTAACTAATATATAGGTATTGATGGCTCGTCAACAGCGAAATCATTAGAGATGGAAGTATTAACTGGATGCAGAATGTATGTAAAATCAAATATCATAAATAAATTTAAAAAATCTCAATTAAAACAAATATAATATAAATAAAATTACTAATTAAATTGCTAAATATGTTTAAATTTACATAGTGTAATATATTTACTGTTACAAAATTCATATTTGATTGGAATGTGGATCTATAACATTATTATCAACTTAAATCTTAGTTGAAGATAATATCTCATACTTCTCCAATTCTTTTGTTAAAATATAATTAAAATCATTTTTAAATTAATAATTTTAATTTTTGTTCACTTAATTGTTTGTATAATTAACATATTGAATTACTTCTTAATATTATTATATAAACCTTGGGTGCACACTTTTTTATTTATACCAACAATCTCTTGCATTACCACTTCTTCATTAGTTAATAAATACAGTTATAAGTAACTTGGTAACATAGTTCAATGTCGGTGTATTTTTTTATTAATTTGGAACCAAATAAGAGCCTAGTCTTATTACGCTACACGCCATGGTTTCCGAGAAAATACATATATGTGCAATGTTCTAAACAGTGAATGCGTTATGCCTACAGCACAGCCAACACCCACGATTATTAATAACACATTCACTGTTCATATCATTAAAATCAATTTCTCGAAAACCATGGGGTGTAGCGTAATAACACAAAGCACTTTTTTTCTAACTTAACCATACTGCTTATGTCAGCAGATAAATCCTCACATTTTCCGGAGGGTCACATTCTTGCATACACAAAAAAGGTGCCAACACTTTTTTTTTCCCATGGAAGGGTCTGAAAACGACAAACCAAATTATCATGTATGCACAACTTAGTTTGGTAACACATTATACCGGAGCTCTGAGACTGATATCAGATAGTCTCTGTTTCAAATACATTCAGTAAAATTTGACAGACGTCGTGACCAACATACCCAGCACGTAAACAGTTAAGTTCTGTGTCAGCTGATGGTTGTTGCGGGTTGCGTGTTATTATGTTGACGGCCTTTGCGTTGATCATTGGATAAAATAGCACTCGGCATTAAAGATTACAATGTAGAAATTTAATGATAATTACAACATTTATGGTTAAAATTGTGCTCATAGACAAATGTACAGTTTTTCTGTGTTATAGAGCAAGGGCTTTAAAAGCATTTAGAAATATTACGGTAGAGCAAGCGAGCATTGCGGTTATGTGAAAGGTCTCCACCAATCTCCCTTGTCAATGGTCTCCACTCGCCCGGTGAAATGCCATTGTCATTGAGCTCTCTCTTCCGTCATCATTTATCTATATGCGAGAATTACTTGCTGGTGGTGTCGGAATATTACATATGCAGTTATTTATATTTGCATTTGCGTATTTCATTAAATGTAGTTCATCGTTGGTTCTTTTTAAAACATTCTCCTAGGTGAAAAGAATTATCGACACATGTCTTCCGCTTTGTAAAAAGGTTCGTTAGGTGCTGTGGTCCGCCATTTTCTGTGACCATCGCAAAGCGCGAGCGAAAACATATAAACGTTGTGAAGTTAAAATTTTTTGGTTTCAAGAAATACCTGAAGTGTTTTGTTAATTAAATAAGTCAGAAAATAAATTATTTCGTATCAGTGGGCGACAAAAGTGATTTTAGTGAAGTAATCATCCATAGCTCGCCGTGTGTTTAGGAATTACGAAGTGAAAAGTAGGTTTGTGTGTTTAGTACATGATGTTTTCTTAAATTATTGTTAGAATATTTGAAATGTTTTTGGCCTATTAAAAACCCTTTTATTTTACCCTAATTTATTTCAATGAAACACGAAATATTTTTACTTGGGAAGTTAAATCGGCTAAAAATGTTTACATTGTGCATTTCGCAAATCGGTATTAACAGTAACGTGTTTATTGTGTTCTGTTCTTGCGGGAGATTTTCAAATGTACATAGCCTAAATAAACACCCTTTTAGTGTAGTTCATTATTTTAAAAAATGCAAAAATATTGAGGTGTTGGGTATTTCTCGCATCGGTACGAACAGCGACACATTTATCACATTTAGTTAATTCGATGAAGTTAAAACTTTTGAGTTAAAGTAAATTGGATATTATTTTCGTGCGAAGAAAATTTTATACTGAAATCATCAAAATAATGTAATTTCCAATCGTCACTCTCTCATAAGAAGAAACGCAATACCATCACGTCTCACGAAAGACGTTAAACAAAAGTTACCTACACCACCAATAAATTAAACACAATCTTAACTAGTATATTATGTTGTCATAAAAAATATAAAACAGTGTGGAATGGCAACCAGCTATAGTAGCCCAAGTACTAGACTTCAGTTTTCAGTCTTTCAATGCCTACCACTGGATTCGTAGTTTGTTTACAAAGATCGTCCAATTCGCCCAGAGAACAGCTGTGGTGGAGGGATACGTCGTGGCCACACCTTTTTTCGAGAACTGTAAAAATAGACTGTAGTTATATGAAACGGAGAATACTGCACGTTTTATCAACAAACATGGTGTTTACCTACACTTTCAAGGACTTGTACACTCTTAAGGAAGGGCCTAAGGCTATATGTCGTGTATATATGGACTACCTATTTTTGATTAGAAATCACTTCCCGGAGTTTGTCGGGGATGTTAAGTTACGCGTTTTATATATCAGTAACAAAATGGATATATTAAATTATTAATATCAATGCATTTTTGGAAATTGCAATTCATAAAATAAATATTGTTTAAAAAAAAATATTACATTTATTAGTTTTAATGTTTATTGTCAGTAGTTTTTATCCACATGTACCAAATTATATTGCTGTCATGGGATCCTAATGTTTTACATAAAATTCGAAAACTTAACCAAGGTCTGAAATTTCTCTCAAATTTTAAATCTGTTTATTTGTTCAATTATTGAATTTTAAATGCATGATGATGTAACAACAAGAACGCTTAATGTGTAGCTACTCAGAAAATGGTAATACATGAAATGTTAACACATAAAAATTCAACACACTCATAATTTTTTGATTTTAAAGTAGTTTCATAACTGTTGGTGTTGTGTGTCTAGCAGTTTGTTAAGCGTCTTACGCGTAGCATTAAAGAAAAATCCAGATGCAATAAATCTCAATGAGTTTTATATATAAATGTCCAGGTGCATGGAAACCAGATTCAGGTGCTAGTACAATTTGGTCAAACAAGATTCTCGTAGACCATGCACAGCTGATTTAGATATGAGAGATAATTGTATGTGAATTTGAACTTGAACATGAACTTATTCTGAAATATTTCTCAAATACTTAGCATCATCAGGTTCCTCAATACATAAAAATATATTTTTTTTGAAAACACTAAAAATGCTCAGAGTTACGAAAATAACAAAATCTGGTTCTTAAGTACAGTAGAGGGCCAAATAAACTGGTATAGGCGTGCGTTTGCAAATAACAGAGATATGGAACCAATCAGAGTAACTCGATGCGGTCGGCAGCGCATATATAAGACAACAAGCGTCTGGAAAAGTTGCTAGATCAGTTTCTGCTGCTACAATGGCAGGCTATTAAGATTTAAGTGAGTTTGAACATGGTGTTATAGTCGGCGCACGAGAGATGGGACATAGCATATCCGAGGGAGCGATAAAATTTGGATTTTCACGTACGAGCATTTCACGAGTGTACCGTAAATATCGGGAATCCGATAAAACATCAAATCTTCCACATCGCTGTGGCCGGAAAAATATCGTGAATGAACGGCACAAATTACGACTGACTAGAATCATTAAACGGTACAGACGTGCAACCATTTCTCAAATTGGCGCAGATTTAAATGGTGGGGCATCAACAAGTGCCAGCGTGCGAACTATTCAACGGACCATCATTGATATGGGCTTTCGGAGCCGAAGGCCCACTCGTGTATCGTCGTTGACTGCACGACAAAAAGCTTTACGCCTCGCCTGGGCCCACCAACACCACCATTGGACTGTTGATGACTTGAAACACGTTGTCTGGTCTGACGAATCTCGTTTCCAATTGTATCGGGCTGATGGACGTGTACGGGTATGGAGACATTCTCATGAATCCATGGACCCTACATGTCAACAGAGGAATGTTCAAGCTGGTGGAGGCTCTGTCATGGTATGAAGCGTGTGCCATTGGCGTGAAATGGGACCCCTGATATGTCTAGATACGACACTGACAGGTGGCAGAAACGTAAGCATCCTGTCCGATTACCTGCACCCATTCATGTCTATTGTGCATTCCGACGGACGTGGACAATTCCAGCAGGGCAATGCGACACCCCAAACGTCGAGAGTTACTACTGAGTGGCTACAGGAACACTCTTGTGACTTTAGGCACTTCCATTGGCCTCCTAAATCACCAGACATGAACATTATTGAGCATATCTGGGATGCCTTGCAACGTGCTGTTCAGAAGAGTTCTCCACCACCTCGCACGCCTATGGATTTGTAGACTGCCCTGCAGGATTCATGGTGTAAATTGCGTTCTGCATACCTTCAGACATTACTTAAGTCCATGCCACGTCACCTTGTGGCACTTCTGAGTGCTCGTGGGGGCCTACACAATATTAGCAGGTGTACCAGTTTTTTAGCTCTTCAGTGTATTATGTAGGAACAACTAACTGCTAGCCATTCTCCGTCATTCTAATCTGAGAATCACCATTTTTAATATCAATATCATAACAGCCTCGTCAGATATGCAGGAACACTCGCATGGAAACTGTCTGCAACCGTGACCTTCAGTGACTGTGAACTTGAGCTTGACATTAATTATAATGTAAATCTTAAAAAATCGGAATTCTAGTACTTCTTTCGTATTTAATTCGTTAGCTGCGTACAGAAAGAACATGTGATAGAACCCCAAATACACACTGCTCTTTGCTACTCGTCTGGAGGTCTCAGACTCACTACAATCCACATGCTTAACACATTATTCAGGCATTTAATCTCATTTTGCTATGAGGTTTCAATCAACTTTGCTTATCAACAAAACAGAGGAGAATGATCCAGTTGACACCGACATTTTTTGCTACCTGCGGTTACTATCATAGCCACTGCAATCACCGGACCATATACAAACGACGCAAATAGCACAGACCAAACATACAGTAACTATTGTCACACAAACCACACAGACTAAACTGGCAGCATACACTACTCACAACACACAGGCAACAAAGATGCCACAACACACAAGTCTCTCATATCGCAATGTCTAGATACATACCACAAATAGAAACAGAAATATTCAAATAAATGGTGAAATCGTATTAAGAATACGGTAGTAGCCTAATCTACAATGACACATTTACTAAACCATCATTTTTATTTAAATGAATACTTATCGAGGTGAATTAAAAAAACCCAAATAATATCTGTAACCTTGAAACCAGTATGCTTTAATGAGACATAAGTTAAGAGCAAACCAACACACACTGTTTAAACAGTTGTTTTTATTTATTTTATGTCTGTTAACTGCATGTTCATATGCAAGTTACCATGAAAAATTATTAATGTTTCTCTTTAATAAGTTTCATACAAAGAAAGAAACCATCACCTAAAGGGTTTTGTTACTTCGGTATTTAAATCAGCACTTCGCACAAACCTGAACTTCATTCCGTCATACTGCTAGCTAGAGTGCTAATTATTTATGACCACAGCTGCACCGTTGAACTAATGACATTGTTGTATAATACCTGGTTCACATGCACGTCAATCGCACCGAATAGACACAGCGGGAAACTAGGACAGCTAATCGGAAACCATCCTCATTTTCTGCACGAACTATGCCGAAAAGTTGAGCTGGCGCCGAAATTTCTGCTCGGCGAAAGAGCAGACTTCACCGATATTGCCCATAAATCAGTTGATTCACTTATTTTATGTCACAAATTTCTTGGATTAGAAACACGTATTAATGTAATTGTATAGAACAGTTCAATGTATATGTACTTATAAAGAAATACATTACCATACATATTCAACACTACGTATTACATAAACGTAGTTTGGAAATGAATCTATATGTAGCACTAAGATTTTACGTATTTTTAGAATAATAATCGACAATTACAATACCTTGAAAATCAAGTAAAAATTTTCACCACAGTGGTATTGAGGAAATGGGCCCCCTCCCATCTATGAGAATTTAATCCAAAACACTCGATGTCTGACCTCACTTAATTTGTGTAGGGAATCGAATCATGGAAGACAGTTGTATTTTTCGAGTTTCAAAAATACGGTTCTTAATAACTGAAAGCATTTATATGATAATAATTTATCCACATAGAGTGAAATGAGAATATATCTCTCAATATTAATGTCAACCCTTAGACGTGAGTTAGTGACGTATCAGCAGGAATTATGCATAGTTAAATGATTGAAGAGAGGGGATCAAGGTGCGATGTTGGTTTTACATAGTTTACGTATTTTTGATATTACATAGCGATAATCTGTGGGTAGGAGTGACCCACGTCGGTATCTAAGGGTTGAGTCATCTCTGATTGGGTTCGTAAGCTTTTTTTTTTTTTTTACAGGGATTACCCGTCTTTCTCGCACGCTCGGGGGGTAATGGGCACCGCACACGCCGTCACGAATACTTGTTCCGCGCCTCGCCCCGCCACTCAGTCCCCGTACGCACGCCGGACCGCGCGCATGTGCCGATCGACGGAGCAAGGTTGCCCGCACATTATAAATACGTTGCTTTATAACGTTCGCATTATCGCTTCCGGTGGTGCGTCATCGAGTTTGAGACAAATTTCGGCGACATTTGAAGCACTTTTATTCTTTCGCGCCCCATTGCTCCGATACTACAAGTACCACGGACGCTAGTGATAACTCATTCGAAAGGGCTTTAAAGCGCACTCTTTTTAACGCAATAACCACCGATCTACTCAGAAAATTTTCGAAGCAGCTGCGCTTTGAACTCGTCGTGAAACAGCGTCATGCCGCGAAAGAAGGGCAAGGTTCCCAGTCGAAATTCGCCACAAAACTGATAACCGCCATTAACTTAGGCAGAACAACGCCACAGGTACACAGAGAAGAACGAATTAAGAGAATCGGATAACCAGGAAAGAAGTTATAGGGCTCCGAATACTAGCGTGCAGAACGAAAACGGCACGCGCGCTGCTTCTCCGCAGCCGGGTCCCTCGGGAGTGCCACCAAAACGACCGAGGATGTCAGATATGTAGTTGAAAAATTGAGACGAAGNCCCCTTGGACGCAATGGACCCCAACACAGGCCCTTCAGTGCTGTTACTATAGCAACCAGCAGCGTCGTCGCGCTACTCTGGCGAAGACAAACAGTTCGCCAAGCTATTTCTAAACAATTCCTTCAGGCATGTGTGCGGCGTGTGCGATCGCCTCTGGCACAAGTATATATCGAACTATGTGTTTAATTCATTATCCAATACCCTAACAAGACAGACATGTAATTCCGATGTGCAGAATGCAGAACACTCACCTATGCGTGCAGTATAGCGATATCAGTGTTACTATTGCGCCAAGGACTTTAGTAAACAGCTGGAGTGTTCGTCAAAGTGAAAAAGAACCAACGTGTATCGCACAAGTGTCTCGAACTGTACAGCGCATCACTCGATGTAGACAACACCATACGTCTGAAAACTAACGTGGTAGCCTCGGTCAGTGCGACAAAATATTAAACGATTTTTCCACAGCACAGAGGCATGCGAATTCCACTACCAACCAACACAAAATGTACGAGCATCGAGCAACGTACGTAACATCAGACTAAAATAAAATACTATGACAGAGTCGTGAACCAGGGAGAGCGACAAGGTTAACACTGCTACATAGCGATGCAAAACAGAAATAAAAATAATAAACATTTAAAGGAAACAAGTTATAAACACTTACCAACCAGCACATAATGCGCAAGCGTCAGGTGCTGTACGTTGCTTTAGATTATGCTAGACAAGACCAGACCATCCTGATCAGTAAAACAGCCATTCCACCATAGTTTCCTCATATTCCTTCTGGACACCTTTCATCTGACATCCTGGCGGGGACGAGTCTCATACTCTACCATTCAACATTGGTTTTCTCATTCCTTCCAGTCTCCTTTCACCTCACGTCCTGACGGCGACGTGTCTCATGCTCTGTCATTCCACCTTGGTTTTCTCACATTCCTTCCTATCGGATGAAGAAAATACATGCTAAAACACACTGAGAAAACTCATTTGTCCCTGCTTGCAATTGCAGGTAACATAATGTCTGACGACCTTGACTTTAACCTTTGACCATTATTTCGAACGATATATATGCTAGCACTTAAGGGTAAAAAACGTGTTTTGTGTTTATAAACCAATCATGGAATCACTCGGAGAAAATCCATTTGACTCACTCGCAACAGTAGAAACCATTTCAACATGCAACAATAACCTTGACATTGAATGATGTTAAGCGACCTTGACATGACCTAGGATGACATCATATGACCTTGACCTTTACCTTGACCTTTGACCACCATCTCGGAAAATCTATCTACGAAGCGAAGTGCTTCGCTTCGTCTTTGCCGAAGCTGAAGACGGGAGCATGCTCCCATCTTCAGCCGCGAAGGTTGTATGTGTGTTGCGATGCCTCCTTACTCGGAATTACAAAGCTCGTACATTTAAAGTTATTTCTATATTAATACAATTTTGTGTCTAGCGATTCATGGGTAATTCGTTTCATAATGTGCATACAGTTCTAGCGCTATAAATTGTATTTATTCGAAATAAGTACATATATGTGACATGTAAAACGAATTAAATTGTTACCTTGTACTGGATAACTGTAGTCTTCTCGTAAAGGGATGTGAATGTGTGACTCTACAGGTTTGCCACCCTGGAGCCTGATGTGTGTCTCTCGGCTAGTGTTATGTACCATCCATTCAACTTGCCGATACCTGCATGGTACCTGGCTGAAGGAAACAAGATGGCGACCGGAAACAAGATGGCGTATCCAAGATGGCGGACGACGCCTCATCGCCTCAGTTACTATGGGCCTTTGGTATGGTCAGCTCTGTTAGAAATGTTTTGCGAAGAATATGAGAACATTTTCTGCGAAGAGGTTAGCTACGAGACTCTAATTTGAGACTTTTTTTTCGATATTAACCATCATCGCTTGTATAGTTGGGTGGTATGGCAGTTTGGTTGGGTTGTTCTAGTCAGTTTTACTGGAACTGTTTTCGTCAGGAGATAGTCTTGTGCTCAGTCAATCTCGCCAGGAACCAGTCTGGGGTTGAGTTAGTTTTAGGCGGATTCAGTCGTTCGCAAGTATGGTTAGTCGGCATGGATCCTTGTTGTGACCAGCTAGTAATAATCAATTGTATGAACTGTGATTTTTCTCGATTTTTTGAGTTCTATGTAAATAGGGTCATGGAAAGTTCTACAACAGCCAATATGGTGGGTAAATCGACAGTCCTCTGGTGGCGAAATAGATTATTAATACACAAGCATCACCCAGGTGATAAAATAGAAAACAAATTACAAACAAAACAGGAATACGGTGGGTGGAGTGCATTCGACAGAATAAGAAAAGGTGAGGGGGTGGAGGCCTGTCGACTATTTAACCAATGAGAATCATTGGTGAAGGTTAGTCGTCTGCTAGACGTGACGCTGAGGAAACCTCTGTAAATGTAAGTTTTTTTTATATACATTTATTAATAATAATAATTTAAATTTTCGTAAATTATTGGAGGGTTTTAGTTGTTTTTTTATGCATTTTTAGGAGTTTGTTGGGTATTGGGTATTGGGTCTTGGGTCTTGGAACAATGGGTTATGGGTCTTGGGTCTTGGGACAATGGGTTATGGGTATTGGGACAATGGGTTATGGGTCTTGGGTCTTGGGACAATGTGTTATGGATCTCGGGTCTTGGGACAATGGGTTATGGGTCTTGGGTCTTGGGTATCAAGGGTTTTTTGGGGATTTGTTGGAATTTTTCGAAATATTTTTGGAATTTCTTAGAATTTTTTGCTTCAAGGTCACGAGAATGAGGTCAAGGTCATGGTTCAAGTTTATCGACATCTAACATGGCTGACGAGATGGCGACTGGTCAACATGGCGAGGGCCGGTCATGTCGGGAGCTTAGTCGATCCACCTGTTATCGAATCCCAGACCTCCTACATGTTCATATTTAAATGATTGTTTTTAATAACTTTTATTTTTTATTTTTGTAAAATTTATTTGCGATTTATAATTTTTCTGCAATTATTTTGGATTTTTTGTTTCAGGGTTATGGCCATTAGGTCATGGTTATTGGTCAAAGTCAAAGGTCACCTGGGTCCATCATGACGATTGGGTGACGCAACAACATGGCGGTCGGCCGGCCCCTGCACCAGGAGCCAGTTTTGTCCCTTTTAAAATACATTGCCCCCGGACGCAGATAATCATTATACTTACATATTAAGTATGTTGTAGTTTTCAATATTCTGGGTAAAAACCTACGAATGAAGTATAGGTCCTGCATTGAACTTTGAAGTTCGTGGTAATGAAAACAGAATACGTACAGAATTTGTGCCAATTCCTATATTTTATGATCGAAATCTGATTGCACTAGAAGTTGAGCTCTATTAATACTTGCACTGCTAATGAACAAAACGCAACAAACAATACTATATATACATTATTGAAGTCTCATGGCAAAACAAGGCAACCATGCCTGTGCGAGTCTGATGTTTACACCTAGACACATCTAGGAATAACAATAGGTAGTTGTGTTGCAACAGACAAGCTGTCTTGCAAAGCATTTTCATTCACCCTTTCACTTTTGTCTGTTTGATACATTGCAGTATTTCAAGTGGTGGAGTATGGGTGCAACACATCTGAGTATTGAAAATGGTTTTCTAAAAATATAATTTTAAAAATCCTGGAAATTTTTTAAAACAGTGCGATGTTAAGTAGGATGATTGGATTTAACTTTTATTGCTTGTAACTTAATTTAATTTAAATTTATTTTGTTCAGAGAGCAGCAGCATGAGCATCTTACAGCAGGTGTTGATGGGGATGGTGATGAAATACCAGTGAAGTAAATGTGAACGCACTGGGCACTGTAAGTATGCAAATATGCCCATGTTGTTGACTTACAATTATGTTAGTAAATTTGTTTGTTAATAAGATTCTATTTCACATTTGATTTATTTTGCAACATCAATAACCCTACATATCTGAAAATACCGTTAACTTCTGTTAAAACAATCCATTTGATTCTTCCGGTTTTTTTATATTTTTATAATTGAGTTCAGTGATTCTAATCCTTATCTAAACACACACAATACACAGTCACATTTGCACACTTTTGAGAATTTACACTTTCAAGAATTTTTTGTGGCCAACAAGTACAATTTTATTTCTGTCCCTTGAGAAATATTTAAAACAGATTTCACTGTATTATTATTGCAGTGTAAAATGAGCTCCAGTTACTATTACACAGTTTATTAAATGTATACCTCAGCTGAAATTTACTCTCAGGTTTCCTGGGTAGTCCATTGTTAAGTTTCTGTATGAATGTTAACTATACACTAACTAATAAGAATAATAATCTGTTTGAAACGATGGCAGGTACAATGAAGGAAAAAACCTCTTAGCTATGTAATTAACTCTCGTCTTGCTTCAGATACCATACACATGCATGTCGATGCCTTTATACACACACTGAAAATTGTTTCGTGACATAGATCTATAATAAAAATTAATACATATTTACATATATTAGATACTAGTGCATCATCTCATTTCTTCGAAACCAAACTAATTTTGATCGAAATGTCACTTGGTCGCTGTAGGCGACGATACTCGTGAAAAATAAGTAGACCTACATACATGCTATGATTTAAATAGTTAATCAGTAGAAATCATACAAACATTTTCATCAATATTTTTGGATCAGAAAAATAACTTGTGTGATAAATTTTTTTTACTATTAATTTATGAAGAATCAGTTTTTATGGTCATATACTCTAATAATGCTATTGTGCTTACATACACAATCTTCATATGGCTTTTTACTATGAAGTGGGCTTTTAGCATAAAAAGCTGTTAAAGGCATTGAGTTCTTTCAAAATTGTACAACATGCTTCAAGAGGCTGGGTTAATGACCTAAAAAAATTATAAAACTCTCTGAAGGTTGTTCAATCAATGAACTTAAATTCTTTACTAATTGCCATGTCACGGGAGTGATTTTTGTCATACATCCTGAAGAAAATGCTTCAATTTTAGTTAAGTAGTTTTTGCCCATAAATAAATGAAATAGTTGCAAATATCAGCTATAAATAATCTCAAATTTAAAATTAACCAATTTCTTCATTTTATGTTATTGGGATAGGGAAGGAATAGGAATGTATTTAGTATGTTGGCCTCTCTAGAAAAGGCTTCACTCCTCAAAAAATTAAGCTTAGTGTAGGCACATTTCTTGTTCACTTCAGTCGCTTACAAATTTAGTGGGAACAGGACAATGCATATTCTTCTGGCTCTATTACACTTCTGTCTCGTGGTGTTACAGTCATAATATTTGGATGTAGATAATAGTGTGCTACCCAATTCTTAATAATAGGAAGGTTTCTACCTAACGAAAAAAAGTTAACAGTTGAGGAAGTAAATATATTTCCAAATATTGCCCAAGGTGGTTGTACATGTTTGAGAACTTGTAAAAAATGGTCTAATAATTCACTTCATTATATTCCTCAAGTCTTGCTTTTGAACTCGTTTCTTAAAATATGTTTAATTAATATGTTACCAATTTTTGAAAACTCTTTGGAAGCAATGATTATCTTCTATACAGGCGGGACAGTTAAACACAAAATGAGAAAAGGACGCTTTTGTGTGCTTACATAATTTTACACGTTGTATTTTTATTTTATCCACTCAAAAAAATAGTGGGATAGTAGAAAAATGGACTACAAATTTTGTGTTGGACGGAGGTAGTGTGTGGCATGTGGGTTTTGGATTAATTTGTAGACTGTATACATAAACCATTAAAATTCTTTACAGAAGAAAACTTATACTGTTGCACTGTAGATGCATGCTTGTAGGCACAAAGCAACGAGAGGGTTGAGAGCTGAGATATGTGAAATAACACATTTGGCAAACTTGCATAGCCTGTAGAAGACTTGCAAAATTAAGCTTGCTGCAGGGTTGCCTTGTGCAGACTACTGAGCTTGAAGGCTTGTCACAGCAAACTTGATTAAAACTTGCTCCGCTCTCTGGGATATAACTTACCTCTCGTGTTTCTGAGATTTGTTTCTCCTAGACTTAGACTTCTTCTTGGCCAAGAGACTTAACAATTTATTTACAATTGCTGTTTCCCCGGAACTGCTCGCACTTTCCGTGGAACTCGTATCTTCTTCCATGTCTGTAACATACAAAAGATTACAGAATTTCAAATCGAACTGTGTGAAACTGCATATTTTTTAACTAATCAAACATGCATACCGCTGGAAAAACGTCCTAAACTGTTTATTTTTACAACCATGTGATATTTGTATCAGGCGTAAGATACCCATTACTTAAATTTCTAGGGATATTTGAACGGGCCAAAACAAATGTTTTTCATTAAATAGCCATAGGTCGAAAATTCATAATCGAGGTACAATTTGACATGATTCATAATGAAACCATTTTATTTCAATTTAATTGTAATATTTTAAAAAATACTGTGGAAAAATGTGGTTTCAAGCTTCAATACAAGCTCAGCAACGATAGTGCAACTCTCCTGATTTCTCTGCTGATGTCCGAGAGCCTTCGAACCACAGACTCTGTGAGGAATTAATTGGCCACGGTGGACCCACTGCATTGCCTGCTCGTTCTCCCGACCTCACCACACTTGACTATTTTGTGTGGGGGCTCTCTAAGAGCCTGCTGTATGACAATTCAATTGAATCAGAGGATTATCACGTCGCTTGGGCACTTGCAGCTGCTTACTCTCTAGAGCACATGCCTGGGGTCTTTGAACGTGTACGACAGGCAATGGCACACCTCTGCACAACTTCAAGTAAAGCAGTTGGTCTCATTTATGAAAAGTTTTTTATATACACCTAGCTAAATTTGTGTGTATGAATTAATATTAAATTGGCTAAGTACACAATATACGAATATACATAAAATAATAATAACATGAGATTATATCTTATGGTAGTTTCTTAATATAAGAATAAATATATGTAATTTTTTTCAACGTTTCTCAATTAGACTAGTTTTTGTGACTCTTCCATGCAGGTGAAACCAAATACAGCATTAAATACTTCCCGATGTACCAAAAGATTTCTAAAAAATTAAAATTAGTTTGGTTTATAAAAATATAAAAACATAAAGGATCACTTTAAGCAGATCGATTTCAGAACAACTGATTGTCTATTTGGAAAATTGTGTACACTAGCATATGTTGTTACAGCGATGCGCAGCACAATATATTAACTTAATAATCAATAAATAAAATTAATAAAGGCCGAAGAGGACAAGCTTAATACAGCGTCAGATGGCAAAAGTATTCTCGGGAGTTTGAAAAACAGAATTTACATCTCGTATTACACATTTCCTGTCCAATCTGCCCAACTGCTCTTCGGTTGTCATCGGAACAGGAAAAGCGAATTAGGAATTTGTGATTGTCACTATTTTACAGCGTTACTTAGAACAAGAAGTAACTAATATAACTGGTTAGCCTACAATTGTAAGCGATTAAATATGATGAAGTAGGCCCAACTATAAGATACAGATAAAATAAACATGTCTATAAATATTAGAGATTTACACTGGAGAGCCAAAAAAAACCTGGTATAGGCGTGCGTATGCAAATAAAAGAGGTATGGAACCAATCAGAGTAACGCGATGCGGTTGGCAGCCCCTATATAAGACAACAAGCTAAATGCTAAATCGGTTACTCCTGCACAATGGCGGGTTATCAAGATTTAAGTGAGTTTGAACGCGGTGTTATAGTCGGCGCACGAGAGATGGGACATAGCATCTCCGAGGTAGCGATAACATTTGGATTTTCGCGTACGACCATTTCACAAGTGTACCGTGAATATCGGGAATCCGGTAAAACATTAAATCTTCGATATCACTGTGGCCGGAAAAAGATCGTGAACAAACGGCAAAAACGACGACTGACGAGAATCATTAAACGTTACAGACGTGCAACCCTTTCTCAAATTGGCCCAGATTTCAATGTTGGGGCATCCACAAGTGCTAGTGTGCGAACTATTCAACGGACCATCATTGATATGGGCTTTCGGAGCCGAAGGTCCATTCGTGTACCGTTGTTGACTGCACAACACAAAGCTTTACGCCTCGCCGGGGCCCGACAACACCGCCATTTGACTGTTGATGACCGGAAACACGTTGCCTGGTCTGACGAGTCTCATTTCCAATTGTATCGGGCAGATAGATGTGTACGGGTATGGAGACAACCTCATGAATCCATGTACCCTACATGTCAACAGGGAACTGTTAAAGTTGGAGGAGGCTCTGTCATGGTATAGGGTGTGTGCAGTTTGCGTGAAATGGGATCCCCGATACGTCTAGATACGACTCTGGCAGGTGACAGATACGTAAGCATCCTGTCCGATCACCTGCACCCATTCATGTCCATTGTGCATTCTGACGGACGTGGACAATTCCAGCAGGACAATGCGACACCCCACACGTCGAGAGTTACTACCGAGTGGCTCCAGGAACACTCTTCTGACTTTAGACACTTCCATCGGCCACCTAAATCACCAGACATGAACATTATTGAGCATATATGGGATGCCTTGCAACGTGCTGTTCAGGAGAGATCTCCACCGCCTCGCACTCCTTTGGATTTGAGGACTGCCCTGCAGGATTCATGGTGTGAAATGCCTGCTACATACCTTCAGACATTAGTCGAGTCCATGCCACGTCGTCTTGCGGCACTTCTGCGTGCTTGCCAGGGTCCTACACGATATTAGGCAGGTGTACCAGTTTTTTTGGCTCTTAAGTGTATTTCTTTAACTTGTTTTTTATTAATAGTGTTTCTATCTTAGAAATAATACATTTCATCAAGATTATTGTAATACGTACTTAATATAATATATATTTTCTATATTACACGGCATACATCTGTGCCATTAATTTCCTTTAAAGTAGATATCTCTCCTCTCCATCTACGGCAGGTTGACGGGACATCCTGTCTCTCATCCACCGCAATCTCCATGAGCTAACCTCACATCCATCTAGAGTGGGGAGGAATAACAAGAATAAATGACAGCCTCATAATCTTATGGGTGTATGAAATAGCTACCATTTTACATTCACAATTCCAGCAAGGATGGGCATTAACCCACCCCCCTTCCCCTCTTCAAAATCTACCCACCAACCCTTTTTTCAATGCGAAGTGTCCATATCACACAGGTTGGTGGCCCAACATATACACCAAATCTTATTTACATAAAATTGTGTAAGTAAAATGATGGGCGCATTACATTAGTAAATGTAATAAAAGACTCTTGTCTTATAGTTTCTCGTTCTATGACGTGACTACATTGCCTATTCAGAAACATTATATGTTTTCATAATGTTTGCTGGGAGCGAGGAGGGAGTGAAATCGCTTCAGATATTACACCTCTGAGATGAAGAAATGCTCTTGCATCCTGGCATTATTATCTCACACCCAGAGAACGACATACATTAAGAACTTTATAAGTCCTCTTTCTAAGATCATTTCTTCCAGTATATTCACAGGGAAATGACCACGATGTGATGCATAGGAAAAATCTCGAAAACAAGACACTTGTCAAAAAACATTGCATTGTTAACAAAAAGCAATTTTATTGAAAAACAATGAAAAAATGACATGCCAAATAATTATATGTAGTCAACAACAGTCATAAAAATACAAAATACTTGTTAACAATGATGGAAAATCTTGAAGACAGCCCACAAAATTTATACAAATGGATTAAATATGTGTTTTAAAATACAAAGCAAAGCAGACCAACATTGGGTGCAACACCAATAATCTTGAAGACAAGGCAGCAGACTTGCAGCATTCAGAACATAATTTTCTTTATTTTATATTGATTTTCCTTAATATTGTCTATAGACAGAATGGGTGTTTGTAGCAAGTTTTTATAGGTAAATATTGGTTTTCCTGGGTAAATTATAAATTTTATCATAATGAAACAATTACTATTGTCACAAACACATAGGTATATGTGATTTGCAACGGCCCCGAGGTGCAACCGTGCAGATTTTAAACTTCATTTCTAGGATTTGAGACATTAAGGCTCCCGTCTACCTGGCGCTTGAACTGCTTTGCAGAGTGTTCGAAATACAAGATTTTCTATAAAACTATTAAGCGTGCGTCCAACGTGCTGATCTACGAAAAGAACACACACTTCAGACGAGAGCTGTTAAGTACGTTCAAAATATCACGTACGTTAGAAACATCAATTCCGAGTACTCCAACACCACTATAAACGGCCTTTCCAAGGCGCTGTAGCTCAAAATGCACGCATCAGATACATACAAAACTACTATAGGGGCTTGCACTGAACCTTCCTAAAGACTTCCTACTAATACAATTATTTGGTCACCGTTGGAAGTCCCATAGGTACACGCAGCACGACGAGAACACTGCACGCCAGTTCAGAGCCTTGCGCTTAGCGGTGATGGCGTACTTGATGCGCGTGGCAGTGACACCCTTATCGCTCCCGCGCATCTCAGCCTAAACGTGGGAAAAAGNACACCCTTATCGCTCCCGCGCATCTCAGCCTAAACGTGGGAAAAAGTTCCAGGTAGACGGGCGCCTTAACTGGTATGATGTTTCACATTTGCTCTTATTTTTTGTTTAATTGGTTAATGTGTTGTGTGTAAATTGTGTTTGCAGTTATGGTTATGTTTGCAAGTATTTAAAAAATGCACCATGTCTTCGTATGTTCTGCAGGAACGACGTTGTCGCGTTGAGCTCCGGATTTTTAAGGACGTGCGCCCTGCCGGCGAGGAACAAAACCACGCCTTGCCAGCCTGCCACTCTGGTGACCTTCCCACTACGACGTCTTGTGATCGGATAGCCGCTCGGGTTTGGTCGGTTGTGGTGAGGTCTGGCGGGTGCGATTGAAAACACACACACCTTCTTAACTGTTGCACTAACAACTATAATGTATTCACGGTAACTTCAAGATTTTCTGAAACCCTGCTTAATATCTACTTTCAGGGAGCCGATTATGTATCCTTCCGCAGTATGTAAACAAAACATTGCCATGTGACACCTGTCAAACGTTTTGTAAACAGTGCCATGTGGGAACTGTCAAATATTTTGTAAACAAACAGTGCCTTGTGGGAACTGTCAAATATTTTATTAACAGTGTCCATGTGGGAACTACCAAAATTTATTTTTGAAGAGAAACAATGCCATGTAATCTCAACTGTCATATACTTTAATAAAATTCTCTAAATGTCTAAAAAATGCTAATCAATTTAGCGAAATGTTGTAATACATACAAAAAGGTAGATTGAAGTATATATCGGAACTGTTAATTATATAATTTAATTAAAGTTTACTTATTGTATTAAGATTTATTTACATATTTGCTGTAAGGAAAAAGTTAAATTTTACATAATAAACTTTTGGAAGTAGCACTCAGGTTAAAGATTTCACTGTGATAAATGGTACCGTATTTTATCGCATATAAGTGGCACATTTTATTAAAAAAAAAATTTATTGAAAACTTGGGGTGCGACTTATAAGTGAGAAAAATTCCTCCAGCCCCGCACTAACGTTTCATTTACTACGAATTCACGGCCCGCGGCTCGATTTCCAAACTCTTCAGCGAACAAAATCACTTTCATTTTGAAACCTGCGGTGTAGGTACATCTCTGTTCCATCAAGAACTGTCGCGCTTCTTCACTGCAACATAAAAACAACACTATGCGGCGGAAAGACGAGTCACGGCTAACATTTGGCACTGAAGAACCAACGCTAATGTGCTGCCATCTCTTGGTCTCCACAAAAAGCTTTCGAAAATAATCGATTATCAGTTGGCGGCGACCAAAATTCGATTCCTTTGCATTCTTTGCGAAGGGAATAACGTAACGGAAATATTCAAATGCCTTTCTATATTTTGCACGTTTATTTGATAAACTGCAGAAATAACAACGCTAATACTAAAATTACATCTTAACCTAGAATTATCTTGTAAGTAGAAAGAATGTGTTACGTTAGTTTTATAACCACAATTCAGCGTCTCCAATATGGCGTGGTTATACTTCTGAAAAAAACGTGCCCAAACGAACAAGATGGAGTGTACGAGTCCGCTGGACAACAACTGAAATTTATTTAATTTCAATTAATAACGGTGAAATCTTTACCCATGAGTGCTACGTAAAAATGTAAATATATAGTTTAGCAATATTAACTTTACAATTACGGCATTAAATTTATACATATTAATATTTAACCTACGAACTATTTCTTTTCAGCTATAACCAACATGTCCCTTCAAAATCCGTTGTTAATTCTTACGGACTTTTAACAAATTATTAAAATTTATTGAAAAAATATACTTAAAACTTAAAACAACCAATTTATATAGTGCTTCAGTGCTAAAAGCAAGACAAAACCTTTTTCCATATACCATTTTTTTATAACCAATTGAACATGTAACTCCTAGGGTGATTTTTCAAAGGTTCTTTTCAAAAGTATCGAAGATACCGTGAATGGATTATATGCATACGGGGCTCTCAATGCCAAACTTTCCTCTAGGGCAGCGTTTCCTAACCTTTTTCAGCCACGGACCCCTAGGAAATCACGTCAATCTCGCACACCGCCCGCTGGCGCACGTTCTTCGTGCTAAGTATATCGTATATCGCTTCGTAGCGATATACGAGACTTTTGGTGGCATTTATTTATTATTGTTTAATGGTCCAGAGATGAGACTGCGGACCCCCATACATATACTCGTGGACCCCCAGGGGTCCGCGGACCCCAGGTTAGGAAACACTGCTCTAGGGTGTTNTGGACCCCCAGGGGTCCGCGGACCCCAGGTTAGGAAACACTGCTCTAGGGTGTTCGTAGTACACGGAAGCTCTGTGGAGCGATCGTACTGCTGTCTAGCAGCGGAAAACTCCTAGTAAGAGTCTCGTAGCTAACATCTTCGCAAAAACCTAAAATATTTGATGTTCGGTTATGTAATTTTATGTCAAACTTACTATAACATTTATTCTGTTTGTTATGTTATTAGTTTCTACAATAATAGTATCGGTCCTAATTTGTTCATATAACTATATAGTTTTTTTTGTAATTGTCGCGTGGCAGTTTTGGGGATTAGAACGACATTGGCTCAAATCATCCTCCCCCTCACATTCCCCCCGCCACGCGCACATCGCGAGGCGCCTTCTAGATGGCATGTGGCACCACAGTCCAGTGGAAAATCTCCAGACACGTGGAGCTGAAGCGGAGGCCTTCCCCCAAAGTAACTAAGGCCTCAAACGTTCTCACTGTACCTTGAACAGCCAAAATCGTCCTCTACATCTTACAACTTTACTAGTCACATACATACATACATACATACATACATACATGTACTGTGAAGAGTTATATTTTTGCCCAAGTAGGATGTAAATTTTCTTATTATGGAATTCTAATTAAAAAAAAAATGAAATCTAAAAATTATTTAACTGACATTTATACGATATTAAAGCATCTGAAAAACATTACAGAAACATAGTACCGTGTCATAGAAGTAATACAGATACAATACCCAATAATATATACGAAACCTCTATGCAAACCAAGTGGAATCACGAATAGCCTTTAACAAATCATTCAAAATTTACATTATCACTTTTTGAAGTTTATGGTCAGTAAAATGTTTGTGATCAGTACACATATAAATGTTTACGGCCACTTCAGTGGAAACGGCCATTTGCGTAATCCCAGATGTCGTGAAAAGGGAGTTTTTGGGATATTTAAAGAAAACATTTTACATTCACTTAGATATCAGATATTAAAATATTTGATACTCTTTTTAGCTAGGACAAAGGTTATTCAATTATGTCGCCTAATAAAAGACAGAAATATCTTAAAATGTGGCCACAGTAGCATATTTAATTCAGTGAACATGTGAGGTTTCTCAAAATACTGACAAATAAATGGAGCACTATGTAAGTATGGAAACTAACAATATGTTAAAATTAAAATAAAACTAATAATATGTAAACAAAATGATTTTTAGACCATGTGCATTAATAATATAACATAATAAGAGGGTTTAAGTTGTGAACTAACTGTTGGGGATCGCCCACTAAAAACGTTCCATGTAAAAGTAGCACCATATGGGGGGAATTTGATAGTGAATCCCCAATTCTCGAATTAAAAAAGCATAGCAATGAACATATACAACAAACTAAGTGGTATTAAGTTATATGCTCAATATTGGGAGTGTTGTTTGTTGGCCACAGAAAAAGTTCTGCGTAAAAGTCATTCATTTTTCGGTGGGAAAAAATTTCTGTAATTTCTTGATGTCTTCGAATTTTGTTAGCATGCCTAGCTTATCACTAGAAGGCTTAAGAGTCATCTTTACCTTGTTGGCTAGCGTGTTTAGAAATCTGTGACTGGTTAAGAAGACAGATTCCCTTATGCTGTTATAGCACTAAGTGCGTTTGGTCTCGGGACGAAACTGAAGCAGCACGCATTAGTAACAGTTTGACGAGGGTTGGCAGGTCAACTACATGCTAGCCACATTCTGAGATCTCGGGATTCAGACAATTTTTCTCTCTTCCAAGTGTTCACTGACAACACATCGCTTGAATGAATGTCTATGTAAAATCACGTCATACCTCACACAATTAAGTAATAATTAATTAATTAAGTCCGTCGTCTATCAGCAATTAACTCTGAAGTTTTCTTTGTAAGCAGCAGTCATTTATCAACAAACTGAAGGTAAAATATTAAGCATAATTTAAAATTAAGAATTATTATGCTATCAAATTGCAAATGTTTGGTTAACATTTTCGAATATTTATGAACTGAAAAAATCCTCAACAAACTTGTGAATTAAAAATTTTTATTTAATTGACAGTACAGAACAAAAATGGTTTACCTAAGTTTTTTTTAACAAATTACATTTTTTTTATTCACAATATTCCAATACTCCTTCAAGAACAGTGCAAATTTACGTTGTCAAATATGTACTTGAAAAATNTGTTTGGTTAACATTTTCGAATATTTATGAACTGAAAAAATTCTCAACAAACTTGTGAATTAAAATTTTTTATTTGATTGACAGTACAGAACAAAAATGGCTTACCTAAGTTTTTTTTAACAAATTATATTTTTTTATTCACAATATTCCAATACTCCTTCAAAATAGAAGAACAGTGCAAATTTACGTTGTCAAATATGTACTTGAAAAATAAAATCATTATCTTATGATTAATGGCTTTTGGCTTTATTTATTTAGGTNTATCTTATTATTAATGGCTTTTGGCTTTATTTATTTAGGTTTATTGCATGAATATTGCAATTTTTTAAAGAGGCTTTATTGCAAAATACACTGGGTCTGCATAATTACAGATTACATATTATAGAACTTAAATTATGATACGTGCATTCATTTGACAAATTTCTGTTAACAGATTTACATTTTTTTTTAATATGTGGCTATTCATATACTTAATTATGTACACATACACTAAAAATGTTTTTCCAAAACAACAAAAATATAATTTTTGTACGTATATAGAGATGTGTCTACTGTAAACTTGAACTTAGGGAATCAGAGCAGCATTTAATAATTACAAGTCGCCAAAATATCAATATATCAAATTTTCAGTTATACATATGGGTTATATAAAATGGTAAACGGTACACCACATTTTTAAAACTACAATTTCTTATTGCTTACT